>JANHMN010000003.1:124542959-124563630 GCA_030674055.1 Rhabdomys pumilio
TGTGTGTGTGTGTGTGTGTGTGTGTGTGTGTGTGTGTGTGTAAAAGAGGAAGAAGAAAGGAAGAAAGAAAGAAAGAAGGGAGGGAGGGAGGGAGGGGACAAGGGAAGTTGACAGGTCACTCTGACTTTCGAATAAGAAAGCTACATAGTTTATAAGCTGTCCAAAATAGTTCCAACCCATCTATCAGGGAACATCAGATGAGTGCATGAGAAAATAGATGATCATGTGATTCCTTCACACGATCTGCCTTGAAAGCAAATATCACAGTCTCTCTTAGGTCATACCTTGCAAGGCTTTGTACATGCTAACATTAAACAAATCCTCATTTGTTCCGTATTGTAGTTATTTTCCTTGACAATCTCTTTAACTGACAATTGCAACTTACTTAATTGTGCTTCCTCAGAGTAAAAATCTCTTCCTCCAAAATTCCTGCTACTGAACCTTTGCGATTTTTCTGGCTTGAGGATTGTAAAATATTTTGTATCCAAGGTAGTGCTCCAAACATGGCATCTGCATAATGTATGCAGCCATGCTAATATTAGAAGCATGTTCAAGGAGCAGCCTGTGGGGTTAATAGAGTTTAATTTGCAAGACAAATGAAGACTCATTTTCTCCTAGGCACTTTGCTCTCAATCCTGGCAGGGCCACTTTTGAAGAAGAGGACCTTGAATCTAAGATGAGACAGGAACAGAGCTGAGGGCAGTGACACCAGGTTGTCCTCTGCAATCCAGAGCTGGCCACTGCCTGCAGCTCTTAAGGGGCTGTAGCATGGTTCAGTTGCCTACCGCTCAGGAGGGCACAGGGGAGCATAAAAACTGACAATTTTCTTGCCCACAAACAAGTTCATGACTAAATCCAGGACTCTCTGCAAATGAGACTATTACTCTAGTTTCTTAATACAAAATTCAGAGCAATCTTTATAAACCAAGATGATTCTTATTATAAGCATCACATCTAAATGTATCAAAAAGAAAAAAAGAATCAACTGAAAGAAATCTGCAGAAATACTGATAGTATCTCCGGCTGGCAAGATTGTGGGTGGGTGGGTGATTGGTTGGTTGGTTGGTTGGTTGGTTGGTTGGTTGGTTGGTTGGTTGGTTGGTTGCTTGATGCTGAACGCCTGTGTCTTTAGGGTATGGGCGTGCTTTATCTTACCTAAACTGATGGGCCTTCAATGAGTGGAAGTGCCTGGCCTCAGGGATTCATCTGGAAATGCCCATCACACAAGAGTTGTACCTTTTAAGAGCTGTGTCCTGTTCACTAATGCCCAGGACAGCCTCTCGTCACCACAACAGCTACTACTACCTCCATGGTTCTCTGAACATCCTGTGAGCATCCTAAGAACCTGAGATAGAACTGTATGCTGAGTGGCATCACGTCTGCCAGGAGAGATTTGTGTATCATGGCCTGTCTCGAGGATCCTATCATGTGATGGTGTTATAGTCATCTGAGTTCGTGTGATGTTTGCATAGTGACAGTCATATGATGTGTGTCTTGGCTCTCCCAAGGTTAAACAGTGCAGGACAAATTCAAGAACAATATGCATCTTAAGGAACATACTGTGACTGATGGGTAAAGCTAAGCTGGCTGACCATGCAGGGCTTTCAGGGGCTCAGTTGTTCCTGATAACTAGGGGACAACAGATTGAGCCAGCTTTGTACAAAAACGACCCATCACGGTTTTTTTTAATCTTCCTCACTCTCCATTCCCTTCATCATTGGGTCACCCTTGGGGTACACTTTGCCATCTCCAGAGTTTAGCACCCACTGTACAGGTAAGGCTGTGTACTGGGGGAGTAGTGTGTACTGAGCAAGTGGCTAAGACCAAAGAGTAGAGAGTTTGGTTCAGGAAGGAAAACTGGAGTAAGCAGTTTGGAAAAGTCAGATGTTTAAAACATGAAAAGAAATGTATCTCTGAGTTGCAGTGGTTTGAGTTTCATGATCTTGATGTGCCCGTGACTCCCTGGGGGCTGGCAGATCCAGGGGGAAGTGTTCAAAGGCAGAGAGCCTGTTTGAGCTAGGGTAGGGCAGACTTGAGAAAGGTGGACAGCCCCTGAGACTCCACCTTCCTGGGCATCCTTACAAGGGGCAGGGCAGGGCCTCTTTGGGAGCCAGGACTAATGGATGCTCTGTGACTCAGGCAGCAGGAATCCTATGTCCACCTGGAAGCAGGTAAGTGTCATCTTCAGTGTTTAAGGCTCTAAGTGCTGCTGGGCTCACTGACACTTTGGTACTTGCTCTTTGTTCTGAGGTGCATGCTTCGTTCCTCTGTAGTCTTACGACCTCCTTAGAACTTAATCATACTGTGTATTGAATATCCATCAGCTTGATCTATGAAATGTGGATGTTCACAAGGCTTATAAGTATATTGAACTATTCACATCAAGAGCTTTTTGCCATCCCCACAACAGAACAGAAGGGACTAGGCCCATGCCAAAGTTCTCTAGAAATTCCCAGTTCTTGACCGAAGTGACAGTACGTGACTGTGAGAACTCAGGAGTAGTAGTGATGTTTTTCCTCAGCTCAGAACTAGGGCATGAAGGACTGGTAAGCGTTCCGGACTGCACCCTTGCACCCCAATCCTCACTGAGAGCTCCAGCTTCATACTAACCTCTGTGTTTTAAAGAACTTGTATAGCACTCAGCCTTAAATAATGCTAAGTAACCAAAACTAAATAAAGAACTTTTGTATCCCAAATAAATACCTTCTAAAGCTTTGGAATGAATACACTTGTAATTATCCCTCCCCCTAAAGATCTTGGGATGTTGACATCAGAAGACGTGAAACACCAGAGTTTACCGTACCCAGAAGTTTCCATTCGGTTTTTCTTGTAGCATCCTTCCTGACCCTACAGCAACATTGGAAATGCAAACTGAGTATTTATATTGATCCCAGAAGCCTATGACCTGTGGGTATTGTTTTTAGGGGAGCAAGGAGAGCTTGTCCACTGGCTCTGGGGAGTAGGGAAGTGAGAGCCCCAGCTTTCCTTTTGTTTAGGTGTGTGATGCCAAACAGCTGCTGGCTGTCAGTGCAGGACAGCCGAGCAGAGTGTAAGGAAGTCGTAGGCATAGCCGCCACCTTCCCCTCCAGGGCTGTCTTGTGGCTGAGGACCTAGGAGGTTAGGATTAGACCTGAGAAGAGGAAATGAATGTTTCCCTTTCATTTTCCTCCTGGCGATTCCTTCTGGGCACGTGTCAATTTGTCTGCCTCCCTCTGGAAGCGGGTGTCTCTGCCAGGCTCCACAGCTCCAGTAGCCAACACGCCAAGTCCCATTTACTGGGGGGGTTTCTGCTAGTGACGGCTCTAATAGGCCCTTCACCTGCTCTGTGGAGGTGCTGAGAAATGGTGGTTGCTCTCATTAGCTTTGGTCACTGTCACTGGCTGGATGCTACAGGCAGCTGGGGAAGGACTAAGGGCTGCAAGTCCCCCAGCCATCCAAGCTCCCTCTGTGCACACCCTCGCTCGAGTATGTAGCTTGCCACAGGAGATCAAGAAATGCGTTAAATGCATAAAATTAAAGGCAGTACCATGAGGCTCCCCCGGTGACGTTGCCAGAAGCTTGACACACTGTGACAGCATGTGTCACTAGGAAATGAGCCCAGGGGTCAGCTACAGTCCCCCTGTGGTGCTTTGGCTAGTGTGCCAAAGTCGAATTCCAAATGTTGGACTGGACGTAACAAGGGCTGGTTCCTGCTGGAACCCAAGAATGGAAATTCTGTCAGCAGCCCGCAGACATCAGCCAAGGGTGGGTTTTTTTCTTAATAGAAAATAATAGTCTATTCCAAACAATAATCTTCGCAAATCCAAGAAGAAAACACAGTTCATCTCCCTTTATAGAGTCTAATTTGTGTCTGTTCGATTTAAATAGCTGCAACAGAAACACAAGTGTCTTCAGGTGATTTTCTCCTGCTCTTACCAACAGATGACAATCATGTCTTATGGTTTTTGATTTGACAGAACGGTTCATTTCATCAGCTTGCTAGCAGCCCATTTGATTCAATTTCCCTCTGCAGTGTTTTACTGAAAATGACAAAAACGTTCTTTTACATAAAGCCTGTGAGTCTGTGAAGGAACATAAATGCGCCGCGCTGTTTACATACTAACTTAATTGTAATTTAAATGCCCTTTTCATTCCATAAATATAGCCATAGGCTTTTCATTTCCTTCAAGCCTTCAGCTCACAGAGCAGTTTATATGTAAACTGGAGTCAGTTGCTTCATAAAGTGAATTTCTGGAAGAAATAATATAGTATATATCAAAATCTAGATAGGTAATGGGAAATTGATTGTGACAATACAATATTAGAAACACATCTCCATAATATTTTATTTATTACACTTTCCACCTTTTGCTGTCAAGGGAAAATATTTCATCTTGCACCGCGAACTCCAGTCTGTAGAGATTTTGACCTCAATATTCTCACACAAATGAATATAGTGTGTAAGGTAGCACAATCTTGCCTGTGTAAAACCATGCATAAAAAACAATTCATTTAAAGCGTCTAAATGTTTCCAAATTACTGCAGGTAATTTTTACAGCTTAATTCCTCTGAGACACCATTTTAAATGAACCCATAATTCAATTTTCAGACTTTGCATTTCAAATTTTTATGTTGAAAGTAATTTCCTTTCTTGCTTAAGTTGCGCTCAGAACCAGATTCATAAAATGTGTATGATGTATGTCTGCAGAAGCAGTGACTGTTGGAAGCTTAATAACAAATATGCAAGGAAGAATTAAATGAATTTTCTCTTCAGTAGTTCGGTTTCACTTTGATTTCTTAAAGCCACGATTCTGACTTTGCAGCTAAGTTTCTTTTAACACACGCCGCCCCCCCCCCCACACACACTTTTTGCTTCCTTCAAAGGAGAAAGCTGCCCTTCTGTATTTTGAAAGATTTGGCCTATTTTATTTTTCTATTCCTTTGGACTGGAAAGACAGTTGAGTGATGCTCCGACCAGATGTTGGATTTAGATGCCACTTAAGAGAGTCTCTGAACACTGTTCCCAAAGCTCAGTCCTTCCTGAAGACTTTTGGCCTCCTGAATTAATCAAGAGAAGCATAGATACTGTGACGCACGCCCCGCTAAGATGGCTAAAAGCCTCCGTGGTCATGGCAAAGGAGGTCTAGACACAGTGGAAGATGGAGCCGAGCTGTCACGCTTTCAGGGTTTCTGCTTCCAGGGCTCCTCTGCCTTCACTGGTGGCTGCAGGATTTCTCAAAACCCTTTCTTGTGTCTGCCCTTCAATAGAACACTCAGTATCCAGTTTTATTAATGTCCAGAAGCGTAAATCACAGCCCCTGCTTTGTCATTCCAGTCATTTTGTCACTAAAGGATTACTTCAAGTGACTGAACTCGGCTGTTATCTGTTTGAGTTTTTGCAGCCAGGTCATCTCAGGGGACTGGGAACAAGCTTTCTGCCCCCTTAACTGTGTCGAGTGGATGGCTTCAGCTGGGCCACTTTTTGTGATTGATGTCCATTCTGGGTTGCTGTCTCTCGTCCTGGCAACAAGACGGTGCAAACTTTAAAAAATAAAATAAAATGTAACGGAAATGATGCTGAAAGTTTTTAAAGCCAGAGATGGAGGGCTGGTAGCTCTGTCGCTTGTAAAACAGAAGTTGGGAGAAAGTCAGGCAGCTATTGTGTACAGCGATGGCAGGTCGAGCCTGTTGTGGGGGCAGCAGCTATCGATTGATAATTCTTTGTGGGACCTATGAAATGTAATTGGTCACTCGTCAAAGACACAACTGGCAAGTGCAGCCTGTGTTGCCTCTCCCCTCTCCTCTGTCTGAAAGACTCTGACTGGGAAGCCACCATTACAGCACCCAGAATCATAAATCCGGACAATGTAAATAAAGGAACGTGATTAGGCTAAAGTTGTGTGTTAGGAAGCAGTAATTACATGTAAGACATATGAGCATGTGATAACAGATGTGTAATACAACACAACAAAAAGTTACCCAATCAAAATGTTAAGTGCCATGTCCTCGTCTTTAAATGATGCAGCTATTCTGTTAGGAATTTTGTCAACATTATTAATAGCAATTACAATATTTAAGCTATTTATCTTCCCTACCTTTGTCCTGCCTTGATTTCTTTTCTCTCTCCTTCATGTTAATCTCATTCTCTTTGCCATCTGGAATCTTGGTCTCATGCAGACTAACATTGCAGATGTTGAAGGCTGCAGGAAGAAATAATCCCTACAATATCAAATAATTAGTAATTTGTAAAGGAAACAAAAGCATAGGCGTGTGGCAGGTTGGGGGCCAGAGCAGCCTCTCCTCCACTTGCAGGTAATCATTGGGTATTGTAGTTAACTGCTACTGTCAACTAGACACAGACCTCAACAACTGAAAATGTCCCAAATCAGATAGGCTTATGGACATGTCTGTGGGCAGTTTCTTAATTGCTGATTGATGAGGTGAGGGGAGGCTAGCCTGAGCTGGAGAAAACAGGTGGCTGAGGAAGCCAAAGAAAACAAGCCAATAGGCAGTATTCCTCTGTGGTTCCTGCCTCAAACTCCTGTCTTGAGTTCCTACCTTAGTTTCCCTTGAAAGTAGACTACAACCTGCAAGCTAAATAAATTCTCACTTCACCAACTTGCTTTTAGTTGTGGTTGTTTGTCACAGCAACAGAAACAAAAACTAGAATAAGGGCAAAAGTTAATTCTGCAAGAGTGATCTGAAGACATCTGGTAGACTGAGCTCACCCAGAATGGTTGGTCCCTGGGATGTGTATCCATAGCCTTAATGTGCTTGCATGGGTTTGTACTGACCCTGAATGCAAACCAGCTGCCCCTCTAACTCTGGTGTCTCTTGACACACTACCACTGTCCTCATATCTCAATCAGGCTAGTAAAAGCAGGCCGACAGGCAAGTACAGTACCAAAACTTCTCCTTGGACTGTAACACCTTTCATAGGACATGTAAAGACTCTCCAGCCAGCCCCCTGAAACAGTGCTAGCATGCGGTGTCTCCTAAGTATCTTGAACAAAGAAAATCCTACCATTGACTATGGAGGCCAATTACCCCTTTTAGAGGGAGGACACTGTAGGCTACCAGTTACTGCCTGAGAAATGATGTAAGTGGGACAGTAAGCATTTCCCACTGGCCTCTGGTATTCTACCTCCTAAGGGGATTCGATACAATGCAAGGACCAGCCTTGTTGCAGCCATTGAAGGATTTGGATTTCTCTTGTAAAACAGCCTTCCACACATCGCATGCTGAGAAAGATCCAGATCCCCGATTTCTGTGTTTGTGGGGATCCCTTTGGTGACAGCTAGAAAATGAGTATCGACCTTTATGTGCGCCTGGAAACAGAACAGAAATGGTTTGTGTAAGTGTCTGGAGAACTTGCTCCTTGCTGGGTGCTTGCTTCTGCCTGCCATGCCCTCTTCTGTGTCATCACCAGGACCTCCTCTGACACTGCAGTTGATTATAGAGTCTAGTCCCATGTGTCCTCTGCTGTGGAGGGAACAGTACCAAGACCTACTCTAAAGATAGCTAGAACTCGAAGCTCCCCAACCCCATATGTGCATCCTATCTCTTCCTGTCTGACTCCTCAGTGCCCCTCTCTGCCTGACACTGTGTTCTCTCCTCTCAGCACCACTTGAATGGCTTTGTTGTCAGAGAGTCATCAGCTCCTCCTCGAGACTAGACTCCACACCACTGTACACATATCCTAGCACCCTGGGCCATGTGTACCTCAGCCTGAGAGGATCCTGTCTAAGGGTAGTTATGCCACCAGAGCCTAGCCTGCCCCCGGATGTTCATGCCTCAGAAACCTTCATCATTGGTTCTTTGCATTTGTGCTTTCTCCACAGGAATTAGTGTCATGGTGATCTCTGGTGGGTCAGTAAGTTAAAGGGAGAACTAATATGAGTGAATTTTTTAAAGGTCATTTGACTTGTCAAAAACCTAGGGGTTTTTCCCCCCCAAAAGCGTTTTATAAAATTGTTCTATGGCAGTAAAACATAAATGGTTTTAACTATGGTGATCAAAATAGCCATCTTCAGACCATTGATGCCCATTCCTGCATTCAGCCTGACAGAGCTGTCCACCTGCATTTTCTCAGGCTGAATGATATCACAAGCTATGTCACATCAGGACTGATATGGGGGAAGTCATCACATATAGGATTCCTATAGGCATTTAAATCAGGAAGGACTTTTCATCCCCCATTCCTTTGGATTGTTTCCCCAGATGTTTCTCGTTTAGAACATAGCTTGATTAAAGGCAAAATTCACCCATCAAACGGAAGGAATTACCCTGCTGTGTGTGAATTCTACGGTTTGAGATCCATGATGAAAATAAAAGCAAAAAAAAAAAAAAAAAAAAAAAGATATAGAATCTAATGTCTGAGCCACACCAATCCCAGACCCAACTGGATGTCCTCTGAGTGATTTCAGTAAACCCACAAGGTGTTCCCTGGAGGTGAGCGGTGACATGGTTTGAGTGTAGAGCAGTGTCATCCTCTTTATGCCAGTGACAGTTGTCAGTGTCAAATGTGAAAGGACATTCTGAGGAAGCCGATGGTGCAAGTCAGACATCTGGACAGTTTCTAGAAATGGCCAGTGACCATCCTGTGTGAGCCATAAGTCACAATGGATAACCTCAAGAAAGACATATGTCTGCCTGAAAGCTATTAGCCCTGCATTTCTTTCCCAGAGCCAAACTATCAGTCTATCTAGGAAACCTCTGTTATCGAGCCTGGCTGAGAATGTCAGGACTGTGAAGCTTGGGGTCTCACAAGAGACTGAGGAGCTCTAGTAGACTTCAGAGGAAAGGGCTCCGAGGGCAAGGTAAGTGTGGTCCCCAGGGACTCTGCCAACTTGGGAAGCAGTTTCTGACCTAAGAGAAGATGCTATGGGAATCAATTTTGTTTGTTCCCACACTACAGCAGAGGCTGCACAACTGGCCCTCATTTTCAGGAAGCAAAAAGAGCAGGACATGTCCCCACTAAGAAACCATGTGCATGTCCATGGGTGACTACTATTGCCTCTGTCCTAAGGACAAGGACAGTGCAAAGAAAAGTGAGGACCCTATCTTAGTCTGGGGGGAATATTGGTGCACCGGCTCCCAAAAACAACTACCTTCGGTGTGGGGCATCTGAGGGATATTAGGTGCCTGACATGTATTTATCAGCCTGTGTTCCTGAACATTCCACAGCCTCCCACAGCCTCCCACAGCCTCCCACAGCCTCCCACAGCCTCCCACAGCCTCCCATAGCCTATAGCCTGACCTGATGATTTCTGAGTCTTTTTTGAACACTGCACTGAACAGGAAGTCAGCAATCCTCAAGTTGCTTCTTAGAGGGTGGGGGCTGGACTTGGCAGCCCACCTCCCAAAAGCCTGTAGGGCTGCCAGGTACCATTGGATCTCAGGTGTCCTCAGCTTATGCAGCAGGCCACTGCATATATTGTGATATATTGCTCTCGATCATGACGTCTGCTAGATCCCTTTCACACTTGAAGAGCTTCATGCTGAGGAAGTAACTGGTACTGTCCTGTCTGTCACGAGACCTGCTCTGAGAAACTGATCCCTAAAGATCTTAAGAACTACATGGTTAAACTCTGGACTTCATAATTGCAAGTTGGTGATTTCTAGTTTTATCTCTTGAGTACAGCCAGGCTCTACTTGACTTGGAAAGACTGGATTTGTAAAGTGACCCAGACTCCCAACCTAAAATCTTTCCAACTAAGTCCTATAGTTGGAGTGTGTATGTACAGTCACTCTGAAGGAATACCTCCGTAAATCACAGAGAGGTCTATCGTAGGTTCGAGTGTGTGGCCCACCTGAGAAGGACACATAGCAAGGCCAGCCACTTCCAAGTGATACACAGAGATGATTGAATTGACCCTCCTGAAGGCCTTCAATTCTGACACAACTCAAAAACTCCAGACAACTTATAAAAGTGCTTTGTGTGTTAAGTGTTAGGGCCCACACCTGTAATCCCAGCCCTCAGGAGCCTTGAGACATGGTGGAATGGCAAAAGTGAGACCTGTCTGGAAAAGGAATGAAAAAACCTTTATGGTAAGACATACCCCAGCAAGCAAGGAAAGCCAGGTGATATGATAGCTAGTCATGGTGTCCTGAAGTCTTTTCTGCATCACTTGGGCCCGTAGTCCAGAGTGCTCAAAATGCAGAGCAGAGATGCCCAAGTGTGGAGGGTGTGATCAGGAGCTGGGAGCAGAAGTTATAGGAAGGCGTGCTGAGGCGGAACAAAGAACATAATCTG
The DNA here is from genome assembly GCA_030674055.1 of Rhabdomys pumilio. NCBI lineage: Eukaryota > Metazoa > Chordata > Mammalia > Rodentia > Muridae > Rhabdomys > Rhabdomys pumilio. Next base: position 124,553,194 of record JANHMN010000003.1, read on the forward strand.
TGGAATGAGGTGGGCACACATCTGTTTTGTGGAAAGGGTGCAATTCGTCTGTTTAGGCTCTCTCCCGAAGGCCAAGTATGCACTTCCTGGTTTCTGGTAACTGGATTGACAAGTGATAGACAATAGTTCAGCCATCCTTCTGTGGCTCAGTGCCTGAGGGCTCACCTTTTAAGAAGAGGCCATTAAGATCCATCTCAAGGAAAACAATGGATGGGGAGGCATTGAGGAAGCAGGGTATAGCCAGGGGAGCACACCTACATAGGAACCTGGAGTCTGGCATTGGAGCCAAGCATCCCCTGAGCACTCCAGGTACCTCAGAAGCTTGCTGTGCCTGGACAGGAGCTTGAGAATATAGCTTCTGTTCTTGGCTGTGTTCTCTTTCTAGTGTACTAAACAGATACAACTGTGTGTTTCCTTGTATCCCCAGCACACAGGCATCAAGGTCTACTGTTATTGATCATCATGTGTCCCTAGCAGCCACAATGGATATGTACAAATTGGCCCTGAGCCAATCTCCTCTATAGCTCAGGATCCTGCCTTCTGCAGGCCAGGAAAAGATACCATAGCAAGGAAACAGAAGCCCGTGTCATTCTCTGGGAAAGGAGTCTTTTCATAACTCTTAGACCACAGGCAAAAGTTAACCCTCACACTCCATGGAAACACTCTGGAACATGGTTCCCCAGCCACCAAAAAGGAACTTACAGCCTAAAACAGTAGGCATGGTGAGTTTCATTCTCAGAACTATCCAGTGCCCGAGGAGGTCATTAGATGACCTTTGTGAATCAGTTGAAGGGAGTTGATACCAGTTTTTGGTGTCTGTATACCCTCAGAGGCTTCCATGAACTACAAATCAAATTTTATCTGGAGACACACACCTTGTCCTGGGTGTATGACAGCCTACCTGTCATGGTCAACATATTGCCAGACCCAGAGTTTGTATGTCCTGTTGGCTCTGAGTGCCACAAGCTATCAGGACCTTCTTACCTATTATGGTAGTTTGAATGAAGTGTTCCCCATAGTCTTGTGCCTTTTGATCCCTGGTTGGTGGCACTGTTTGTGAAGGAGCTGTGGCTTTGTTAGAGGAAGTATGTCACTCACTGGAGGTGGGCTTCGAATATTTGCATTATTTCTACTCTGCTCTCTCTGCTTCATGCCTGCAGTTTAAGATAGGAGCTTCTGCTCCAGCTACCATGCATCCTCTCTGCTGCTTGCTGCTTGCTGCCTGCTGCTTCTACTCTGCCGTGGCAAACTCTAACCCCCCAATATAAATAAACCCTTCTATAAGTTGCCCTGGTCAGCAATAGAAAACTAAGACTCTTACCAAAGAGATTCCATTCAACTTTGAGAAATGTGTACCTGGGATAACTTTGTGTAAAAGATCAGGGAGCTACCAGCTTGTTTAATTAACTTACATATCTAATAAGAATCTATGGGGCACAGACAAATGGAAATACTCCAACTCTGGCAGTGGATCTTTTAGGGGGTAAGCAGAAGAAAGGTTAGATCAACTTGTAAAATTCAAACAAAAACCAAGTGCCTGAGTCATGAGGCAAAAGTGAGAGACCAGAGGCTCACAAAGGACTTGACCTCTCCAGTCCTGTGAGGACACCTTATATGCAAAGTCTTCCAGCTGACCTTCAGTTTGGCCTGATTTCTTGAAGTGCTGGTTGTCATGGTGACTGAGAACGGAGGAGGTTCCCACTCTCTGGATTCGGAACCTCCCAGGAATGAACAGCCGTAATGACCTTCTCTAATTGGCATCTCTGCACTATTTTCTTTGGCTCAGAGAATTCTTGTAAAGTATATTTAATGTAGTGTTGAAATTGGTAAGATTTTTCTTCCTATGTCCTAAAGATCATCAAATCTCCCGGGGTCTTTCAACACCAAAAAGTGATCTCTCCGGCCCTATTACACTATTTCCTTTCTGCTTTTGGTCTGTGTTTTGTTTCAGTTTTTTGAAGATCTGATTGTGGAGTTTACCCCCTTTTATGAAGTCCTACTTGGAAACGTCAGTGGAAGACTGGCACCTGGCTCTCTCCTTGTAAGAGAGTAACTACAAGTGACTGAGCCCCAAAGGCGTGGGAGGTACAGACTTTGCCCTCGAGCAACCTAGCTCCACCACCCAGACAAGGGGTACAGCATCCTCCTACTCCCCACCATCACAGACATAGATCCACTCTACCTATTGCATACAGTAGGCCTTGAGCAGCCCCAGAACATTTACTGAATGCCGATGGGTTACTCCCAGTGTGACTGGTATGTACTGTTGGCTTGCTGATGTCATTAGAAACTTCTTTGATTCTAATTGAGTAAGATTTTAAGCCCAGTGCTTGGAAAGTCCATGTTCTTCACATTAACAGATGTGTGTTTTTGTATTTTCAAATGCCCAGTGGAGAACTTTGAGAAGTGGGGCTGGCTTGCCATCAGGGTAGGGAACCTCCCCACTCTCCAGAGGGTCACAAGGAGTTGACATGTCCTGGAAGAAATTACCTTTAATGAAAGTGAGTTTGGTTGAGTGAGATGAGAATAATTCCATATGTCAATGCGATCATTTGTTTATTCAGTTGGTGGGCTGCTGTTGCGCCTCTGCTGACCAGCATCTTTAGCCCGTGGGGACCTGCCCAGCAGGCTGACTTCTTTTTACTTCCCACACTGCCAGGGGATGCTCCTCGCCCCCTATGGACTCCCAGACTTCAGCCTCATGGATTCCTCCTCTTTCTATATGATTCCACAGTGAAATGAGGCTCTGTCTGTGGCCTTCATTTCTGATGTCTCATCACTATGCTCTGGAAATCTTGGTGCAACAATGGCACCTTTACTGGGATGATCTCCCACCCACAGCAGGAGGTCACCTCTGCCTGCTGCTTTTTTACAAATGTGTCTACTTGGGAAGGGCACGGGCCTGACACCAGATCTACAGCGCGGCTGGATGGCCAGCTGAGTCAAGCTCTTCCAAGAGCATGGGGGATAATACTTGTCCTTGAGGACATGCCTAGTAGTTGTACATCCTACATGTGGGCTTGAAGGACATCAGCGTTGTTTACTTAACTATGAATGAAATTTTGAATAGCAGTTTAGACATAAAACACCCCATTAGTGTTACCATGAAAGCTTTTGTGGACTAGAACTATACTTGAAGAAAATTATAAAATTCTGTAGTGTCGGTCACCTAACCATTAAGCAAACTTTTGTAAAAGTATGAACTGAAGTCTTACTGAGACCCCTTCAGATTGAATAATGGGAAAACAGTGAATGGTATGCTGGTTTGAATGAGAAATGACCTCCACAGGCATATGCATTTGAACACTCCATCCCTGAGTTGGTGTGGCTGGTGGGGAGGGGGTGTTATAGAACCTTCAGGAAGTAGAGCCTTACTGAAGGAAGGACATCACTGGGAGCAGGCTTTAAGAGTTCAGTGCCTCACACCACTTCCAGGTTGCTTTCTTTGCTTCCTGTTTGCTGTAGCTGATGTGGTCAGCAGCTTCCTGCCCTTGGCCACATCCTGCCATGCTTCCATCACCACTGTGGATTCTCGCTCTAGAACCATAAGCCAAAATAAACTCTTTATTCCATAAGTCACTCTTGGTCAATGATGTTTTATCACAGCAACAAGAAACAAACTGATAAAGTGAAGTTATTCATGTGAAACTTCTGTTTCCTTTCCATTCTCTATCTGCTCTTCTCCCCTATGGTAAAGAGTCTGTGAAGAGAAACTGAGGGAGAAAAGATTTATGCGGAGCTATGACTTCAGAGGTCTCAGACCGTGGCTGCTGGCTCCAGTGTTTTAGACGTATAGTGAGGGGCAGCACAGGCATCCTGGAGGAAGAGTGTCATAGAACAAAACTGCTCACCTCATGATACTGAGGAAGCAGAGAACAGGAGAGAGACCAGGGAAAGTATGCCCTTCAAAAACAGGCTAGCATGACCTCTTTCTTCCACCCAGCTTCTTCTCATCATAGCACATTCAGTGTGAATTAAGCCATCCATGAAGCTAACAGACCCTCAGTAGCACCCTTAACCAGGAACTTAAATTCTTGGGACATGACCTTTGGGGGTAGAGTCCCTCCATGTGGAAGTGGTAGCATATTCTAACATCTATCTGTTAGGCCTGAGAACTAACACATATGGCTTCTCACTTTCACTTTTACCAAATTCTGAAATTTGGTCTCAGGGCTGACAGAGGTCTCCTTTCCAGCACTTATGGTGCCAGTTTTTGGCTCCCAGGTCACATGCTAGTGAGATTCCTTGCAGTCAGAGGTCACCTGAACCCTTTGAGTACTGTATTAGTTGTTTTTCTCACTAGAGTGACCAAACACCTGAGAAGAAGAAAATTTAAAAGAAGGGAGAGTGGTTCTGGTTCCCAGGTCAAGGGGTCCATCTTCTATCGTGGTGGGGGAGAGATGGCAGTTGACTGGGAAGGCATGGTGCCAGGAACAGGAGCCCAGCTGAAGTAAAGAGAAAGATCATTTATCAATAAAGCAAACTCCAGTTTTCTTGGGGAAAGGGGCACATTATTAGCCACTTTATTCCAGGAGAAAAAAAAAAACACAAATATACAAAACAAGAATAATAACAAGGAAATAAATAGGATCCAGAAGAAGGTTTGAAAAGCACAAGAGACTAATTTGCAAATAAATATTGAAACACATTTGAAGTGCATAATTAGGAAAGAATCAGTTTTACTAAAATTAACCCCAGTAGAGACAACAAGCTTGAATAAACCAATTTACGTGCGAGAAATGGAAAACATTTTCAAGGAACTACCTTACAAAATGGTCTGGGCCCAATTGTTTTCATAAGGGAATTTTATTAAACCTGTTGGACAAAAAGTCGTGATGGAAAAAAAAAAGTCGTGATGGTGCATGAATTGTTTAAACACACACACAACTAGAAACTAATAATTTTATGGACTATGTGTAATGTGTAGCACTGAAACTTAAGCCAGATCTAAGTGCTACACATTAAAAATAAATATTCATCTCGCATGGTAATATTGTGAATACCAGTGCAGAATCTTGCAGTAAACCGTAAGTGATCAGATTGCATTAGCTTATTAATAGTATGGCATACATCAGCAGAGTGAAGTGTATGCCCAGGAATGCAAGGGTAGTTTGATATCATGGTTAGTTAGACTGTTTGCGACAGTCTTACTGTGTAGCCCTGGCTAGCCTGAAACTGCTCGTAACCCAGGCTAAACTAAAACTCCCATCAATCTTCCTGCCTTAGCTTAGCCTCCCAGCTACTGGTATTTGAGATGTTTACCAGCATACCTGGTCTGTTACGTGTATGCCAGATGAACGTAGCTATACAAAGAAAGGACTAAATGCAAGTGACTTAGACTTCTGTTTGAGGGAAGACGGCTCAGTGGTTAAGGAAATTGGCCAGTCTTACAGAGGACCATGTTCAGTTTCCAGCATCCACATAGGTGATCCACAGCTTCCTGCAACCCAAGCTCCCAGAGATCCAGTGCCCTCTTCTGGACCTAATGGGCACTGACATACATGTGCACACATACACATTTAGACACACATATATGCTGATACAAATAAATCCTTTAAACTTTTATTTTACCTGTGTATGTGTGCGTATGTGTTTGTGTGTGTGTGTGTGTGTGTGTGCGCGCGCATGAGCTTACATGTATGCTCACACAGCCACATGGATACCATGGCAATGCCCTGTGGAAAAGTCAACAAGAGGGAGTTGCTTTTTTCCTTCTACCATGTTAATTCCAGGGATCAAACTTGGAGCATCAGGCCACACATACAGTGTTTCCCCAGTGAGCCATCTTTGGAATCCTGCAAGTAACTTTTTAGACACTGCATTATGTGTAATTAAAGGGAAGGAAATTACAGATGTTCTAATGATGGCTTTCGTAATGTTACAAAGGTGCTTTAGGTATATGTATAGGCTAAGCGAATGATGTTGATTTGGAGGGCACTGGTACAGGCAGAGACTGGTGGAGCAGGAGGTGGCAGGAAAAGCCCTGGGGTTGAGTTGAAGTTGGTGCTGTCAGAATGGCGTTTCTAAAGTATACATAAGCACTCTTACCGCTTTATCTATGTCTAATGCAAAGACACAGAAGCTTATTTTTATAATTGTCCCCACTGCAAGAATCTTGTATAACTTGGATGAATGGTTCTTACCAAGACTGAAGCAGAGAGATGCAATGAGCCAAGACAATTATAGCAGTGGGAATGAGAAGGAGCCGGAAAAGTGGTCTAGAACAAGAAAAGGAGGGAGAACACAGTTCTGTTTTGTTTTTCGCTCTCCTCTTTTTTTCTTCTTTTCTTTTATGGAACCACAGATGGAACCCAGGGCCACGTGCAAAGCAAACACTCTGTCAACCAAGCTATATCCCCAACTCCAGAGATGTCAGTTTCTATAATAGTGGAACACCTGGACAGACCCTTTATCATAGGATGCACACAGTTAGAAACTGACTGCACAGCTTTACATCACTGAGACAGCAAATCTGCAAAGTGAACGCAGAGGAAGGAAGGTGTACATGAACTCAGTGCAGAGGAGTCAGCCTGTGGTGTGTGCGTTGCGGCCACATGTCACTGTCAGGAGGTTGTGGTGGGAGCATGAGAGAGCTGGAGACAGAATATCCCCACTGAAGGCACTCCCTAAGGAGCTACTTCCTCTTCCTAGCAGTCAGAGCTCCCAATAGCACTAGCACTTTAGGTGACTAAAACACTAAACTCCTGTCCACAGCAGCACCTGGCGCTCCTCATGGCTCCACAATGCCTGCTTTTGGTGTCATAAGCTTTCTGACTTTAGTTCTTTGTGGTTTCACTCTTCTCATCACTGTAGCTTCGGTTTGCATTTCTGTGGGTGACTAAGACACTGAACACATGGTTATTGTATTCATTCTTGTACAGGTCATTCATCCTTGTTCCTGAGTTAGCTTTTACTTATTGACCTATATAGGACACAAGGTCTTTGCTGTTGTGAGGGTTGAAACTTTCTCTACTCACCACCTTGCTTTTGCTTCTTTGTGTCATGGGACAGACATTGTCAGTGCTAAGGTAGTTGGATGTTGTTTATGTTTATGCATTTTTGGATTTCGAGGTGCTATCTCCCCTAACAGCAAGGAAGACCTTGGATATGTGCTGGCAAACTTTCTCTCGTAATATCTGGGGCTTTGTGGACCTCATATGTTCTCTTCCATGTCCATTTTCATGTTTAGAATGCAGCCTTTAGGAGTGTTAAACCATCCTTAGCTTCTGGCTGCAGGTGGCCTGCAGTTTTTGTGGTTTGCTTAGTTAGAGCTGAGGTTATCCACTGTCAGGTGTAGAGCCACAGTGTATCTGCCAGTTGTTTGGAAAGATATGAAAGGGGGGCATCTGTTTATTTAGATGCTCCTGTTTCTCTACATCTGTGCGGTGACCACTTTGTCATGGATCTGTTTCTGGGTTACATTAGTCCTTCTGGTTTGCCTTATTTTATTCTCCCAAACCACAGGTTCTTAGGCCAGCTCCCTCTGCAACAGATTTCCATATGAAGCAAGGTGCATTGCTTACTCTCCTGGTAGTGCTTTCATTGCTTTGTGCCAGGTTTTACCAATAATGTAAACACTTCAAAATCACTTTATCAGTTCCCATAATAATTCTTCTAGATTTACTTTATATATGTTGGAGGGGGGAGGGGCTGCTATGTGAGTGTAGTACCCATGGTGGCCAGAAGAGGGCGTCAGATCCTTGGAGCCACAGTTAGTGGTGCTTATCACCCAACATGTGTTCTGACAACCAAACCCAGGCCTTCTGCAAGAGCAACATGCACTCTTGATCTTTGAGCCATCTCTTTATCCCTAAAGTAATTTTTTCTTTAATTAAGATCTGATGAACACAGTAGGTTGGTTTGAGAAATACTGATGTCATCATAGCATCTCTGAATGTGTTACGTTGCTTTCTCTTTTGAAGTGTTAATTCAGAATAATTATTTTTCTCTAGAAGTGATTATTTTCTTCACAGAGATCTTCTCTACATTTCATTGGATTGGTGATTATATACATGGTGGGTTTAAATGTTACCTATTGTAAATGAATGTATTTCAGTCATTTTATGTCTTTAACACTAAAGTTTTTCTCATGCTCAACTTTTTCAATCCAAGTAGTTTAGAATTGCAACATTTTAGCAAAGCATCCAGATGATATTTCTGTTTTCATTCTTGTTAACAACTCCACTAGACTATTAAAACAAAAATACACAAACCAGCCAGACTGCTGCTGAAAAGAGCAATCAGTACAGATCCTACAGACATAGAAAGATAAGTGAGGATGTATCTGTAAACAACTAGGGACATATGTCAGTAACTTCTGTGCAATGGGTGGAATTATTGGAGGTCATGGGGTCAATGTCTTCGTTGCTTTAAGGGTAGCAAATGGCACAAAGGTCTCTTCTCACCAAGGTGTACAACTGAGGAGGGTGGATTTCACTATTCCTTGAGACAGCCAACTGTGAAAGACTGAATTCGGCCAGTAGTCAAAAGCTTTGCTACTGATAGCTTCTCACCCTCCTGTGCCTCTAACCTCCTTATGACTAAAGGGATTGAGCAGTAGGAAGCTGGCGATCCCCAAAAATAGCCCATTGTTTTATAATTAATAAGAATTTTGTAAGTCTAATATCAGACACACTCATTGCTGGAAGTTAAATTATGGGTGTACAGTTAACTGCATTATATGTAGAAATAGTACCTGCTCAGAGTTCACTCATTCTGGTGCTTATCATAGTTTAGTGCAGGGTTGGCGTGGTGTGCTGTGTGGATTTGCACGTTCAGGCAGTGCAGCCCAGTAGATGTTGAACACCTGTTCTGAGGCCACCATCCAACTTCTGCCCTGGGATTCCTGCTGGGTCAGGGGTAGGGGTGGGCAGTACAATCCTCAGGTTCCATACTAAATAATCTCGACGACAAAACAGGTCTGCAAGTTCTCTTGGCCTGAATCAGTAAGAGGTGGAAGTCTGTGGGCAGTAGGAGTGCTTTGAATGCCAGTATCCACACATGCAATCAGGCTTCATGTGACGCTGAATATAGTTAAGCAGGGTTTTACTGAACTAGATTCACATTATAATCTAAGTGAAAGTTGGTGGAGGAGGATGTCTCTAACATGTGTGACACTGTCTCTATTATGTTTTTGATTAAATCAAGCTCAAGAATTAAGACATAAACACAGGTTGCTTTGGGACCAAAATCACCCAATGTAGTAGCCACTCAAATGCTTTTTATTGCAATTCTGAGGTTCCTAATTCCTTTAAGTATGTGTTGCACAGTGACTAAATTTCAAAGTTGCGTCATGAGTGGTAGCCTGGATGCCTGTCACTGCTCAGGTGTTTGCTGCAAACATAATTCTCACCTTTATTCAGGAGCCTGTCTCCACTCTGCCTCACCAGCCTGTTCTCTCTCTGACCATTTATTTGCCTTTGACTCCGCTGGTGTTCTCCCACTGACCTCTAGGAAAGCCAACCCAGTCCCAGCTCCAGGCAGGGGTCAGGATGAGAACCAGTGAAAACTAGCCCTGTGCAGGGAGAGGGCAGTGTGATCAATCCTTAGTCCTCACTAACTTTTCGTTCTTTATCCTGCCTGCACCTCTTGCCCTGCCTCCGTGGTGATGGGCTCTCCTGTTCCAGCCCAGAAATATAACAGGACTGACTGTGGATACTGTGGATACTGAGACATTAGTGTTAATAGCACTGGCCACAAGTGCCTCTTCTCAAATGGAGAAACTATGGCCACGGAGTGACAGCTGGAGAGAGGCTCTCCCCACACAGAAGAGCAAGCAAGTGCAGCTGGCCTCTCTCTTCAGAGCCACTCTATGTGAAAGTCCATGAGGAAGGGGCTGAGATCCACAAGATGATATCGTGAGGGGGATATGGTGGCATCAGCTCTGCACATTAGACTGAGCCTGCAGGTGGAGTTAGTCTATTTAATAATAATAATAAAAAAAGAATCATTTGTTAATTATAATCACTTTTAAATTGATAAATTGATTCTTTTAAATAAAGACATCATTATGAAAGACGGTTCTAAAGGAAAGACCGCGCGAGGAAATGAAATCTTCTATCTCATTGGGAGTTTCTTGGTAAATATGCAAACAGATGCATTAAATTAAGGTTGTGGAAGTATTTAAGCATGGAGGATGCTTTTCAGCTTGTCATATAGGATACAGCACTGAGAAAAACACTCCAAACAAAAGTAACTTAGGGGAGGAGAGGCATTATGTGTCTTACACTTCTGGGTCAGTCTGTCACTGAGAGGAGTCAGGACAGAAACTCACATAAGAACCTGAAGCAGAGATGATGGAAAAAGACTGCTTACTGCTTACTGGATTGTTTATGTTTAGATCTCTCTCTCTCTCTCTCTCTCTCTCTCTCTCTCTCTCTCTCTCTGTGTGTGTGTGTGTGTGTGTGTGTGTGTGTGTGTGTGTGTGTGTGTGTGTGT
>JANHMN010000003.1:124563640-124576248 GCA_030674055.1 Rhabdomys pumilio
TGTGTGTGTGTGTGTGTGTGTGTGTGTGTGTGTGTGTGTGTGTGTGTATACGTGCGGTGCACGTGCGCATGCGCATGCGAGCATGCCTGTTCGTGTGCGTGTATGTTTGTGTGTATGCCTGCATGGCTTTATATGATACACTTATGTGCAGATGTCCTCAGAGACCAGAATGTGTCAGCTTTCACAGAACATGAGTCACAGGAGGTTGTGAGACACCTGATGGCGGTGCTGTGAGCAGAACCGGGTTCATCCGGAAGAGAGGCAAGCACTTTGAACTGCTGAGCCATCTCTCCATCCCCTTAGCAAGCTTTTGTGTACTGCTTAGGACCACCTGCTTAGAGTGGACCTTCCTATAGCAATTATCAAGACAGTCCTCCTCAGACATGCCCATAGACCAATCTGAAATAGGCAGTTTCCCAACCGAGGCTTCTCCTCTTAGATGACTCTAGGTATGTCAGGGTGAGCAAGAAAGATAACCCAGACAAGTGGGTTTGTTTGTTTGTTTGTTTGGTGTGTTTTCGTTTTGTTTTGTTTTGTTTGTTTGTTTGTTTGTTTAAAGAAGACATTAATAAGAATCCATGAGGCTCTTATTTGTGTAAGTCTAAAGTGGTCACCGTTTTCCAAGTAACTAAGTTGGGGCTTGAAACCCCTTGTCATTGTGTTACTGATGACAACCTGAGGGGACATGGTTGCTTGGGTCTCATTTGTGGTGAGAAGCCGGTACTGCTGAAGGCAGCCCTTCATGTCACAGACAAGTGAGGTTACTTTCCATGAAACGTGTTTAAACAAACTCAGCAGATACAATCTTGTTTCAGCTTAGTGGTCTGTTCTCTGAGCGCAGTGCTTGGAGCCCAACTTTGTTTACTGATACTCATGGGTGTTTTCTCATGATGTATAGGATGGAATCTTGGCTGCTCTGGTGCTCTACACACCAGCCCCATCTCTCTGCTCATTTTACATGATCTACTTTTCTTTTGGGTTGTCTAGATTTGGCCTGTGCTAACCCATGCTCAGTCTGCCTGGTTCTCAATCTGAGAATCAAGAGATACCCATTTCTTTGTCCTTCTGGATTACAGAGAGTGGCGAGCTGTGGTGCTTTGAGGCCATGCCTCATCTCGATTTCTCTGAATGGAGACCATAATGTTCCTGAAAGGACCTGTGCTAAATTTAGATGCTTTTGGTGTCTGCAGGTCGTTATCTGAATTTCAACATCAGAATGGGAGGTCATAAAGTTATCTTGACAGGCTATGAATACCAAGCCTGCCTTCACCATGAAGGTGTCCGTCATCCCCCTTCATTATGGCCCTGAAAGAGTCCGTTCAGGGAGCTGGCTGTCCCTAAAATTCAAAGGACATGCAAGAAAAGACTTCTAATTCTCAGTAGGAAGAAAGGGCTTCAGGTTACTATTAGAGACCTGTCTATTGCAAAGGTCAAAAAGAAACCTCTGTCCCTGGCATTCCCTTTGCTTGCTTTTAAGTCCTGTAGATGTGAGAGCCTGTGAGGGCCACTATCAGAAGATGTCTGGCCTGCTCCCTTTCCTGAGCAGGAATGTGTGCCCCAAGTGTGTGTCATTTATGGGAGCCAGTATGGTATCGACGATTGGCCAATCTTGTTCAGCTGATCATGCCTCATGGTAGGCCACGTGTCGCCTCCAGTTAAAAGACATTTCACACACCAAATAAACATGTTTTCAAAGACAGCCACTTATCAATTGAGGCACCGGAAGGCAAAACAAAGTATTTATCCTGAAACCTAAAATGTTTGTTAAAATGTAGTCAAATGTTCAGGACAAGAGGGAATCCACTGCCTGTTGCTTTAATGTCACCTGTGGGATAAAACAATAGACCCACCATGTTATGTGTTGTATGTACATATAAATAAGGCTTAATGCATGTGACCCAAAGCCACAGTTAGCGATTGTTAAAATGAAATACAACTTCCTTAGTACAGAGGCAGGGTTACTTCTTAGGTACAGTATCATCAGTTATTACATTGGATGGATGGATTTTTTTTTTTTTAGAGCAAATTTACCAGTCAAATTTTACCCTTTGATATATTTATTCCCAAGCTTTAAGAAGCCCCAGTTGGCTTTGGGTATTTGTCTTTTTGTAGGCATGAAAAGTTTACTAATTTTTATTTTCAGTATGTTTCTATTTACTTCTTTTTAAAATTTTTTTATTTACATTTCAGATGCCATCCCCTTTCCCCATTTCCCCTCCCTAGAAACCCCCTATCCCATCCCCCCCCCCACTTTTGCTTTTATACCATTTTAATTACCTACAAGTATTAAGGTCAGTTCTAGGTTGAGGAATTAGCAGTAAAATAGATGCAAATAGTCAGAGAACAAGCAAGGCAATAAACAAAGTTCCATGAACACTCCTGTTCTAAGGGCTTATGAGGATGACCAAAGTATCTGAGCCTACTTCTCTGTCCTGGCCCAAAGTCATTTTCATGTCTGAAGCCTACTTCCTTGTTCTAGCCTAAGATTTAGATTCTTGCCTGAAATTACTTCCTTTTTCTAGTCTAAGATTTAGATTCCTGCCTGAAATTACTTCTTTGTTCTAGCCTAAGATTTAGATTCCTGCCTGAAATTACTTCTTTGGGGTGTTCTAAAGCAGAACAGTATGGGGAGTCTAGGATGGATCCAGGCTTAATAGCTCAGACCTTTAATCCCAGGTACCCAAGATGCTCAGACATGGGGACTATAAATTCCAGACAAGGCAACTTAGTGAGACTCTGTCTCAAAGAGAGAGAGGGGGGGGGCAGAGAGAGAGGCAGAGAGACAGAGACAGACAGAACCAGAGCCTGAGCTTGATGGTATAATACTCATTTTCTTGCTTGCACAAAGACCCAGGTTCAATCCCCAGCATTAAAAAAAAATAAAAGCAAACATCAACCAAACCCTGGAGCAGACCCTTTATCCTGTAGACCTTTCAGGGCTTAGGACAGGTCAGAGATCAGAGGTAAGAGCATCATGGCATCTCAAACTGTGTTATGACAACAGACCCCTTTCCTCCCAAAATAGTATAGAAATGATACGTAATTTTAGAGGCCTGTGGGTACAGTTTGAGAACTGTGGGTATTTTTGTAGAACTTTACCTACTTATAAAGATTTCTAAGGCATAACCTTCTAAGTACAGACCATCCTAATGAAGTCACAGAACATCCTGGGAGTTCAGAGTTGGGATGTACTGTGATCGGTTTTGTTGCTGTTGGCTGTTATGCTCAGCAAATACATACATCCGATTTCATCCCAGAATGAAAGATTTTTTAGCCTTTCCAGTACTGGTGCCCTGAGGATGTGCAACCATATAACATTCTCCCATAGTGTTGACAGGAAGTGGTTAGGCATAAGAATCAAACCTGCTTTATCTATGATTCTGTTGTTTAAAATGCCATGACCAAAAGCAACTTGAGAGAGAACAGGGTTTATTCTGGCTTATGGTTCCAGGACCAAGTTCATAATGGTAGAGATGGCATAGCAGCACAAAGGCGTTATCAATGGCAGGAGCAGGAAACTGGCTTATCACATTTTCATACACAGCAGTGTTAAGTTTCAACCCAGGACAAAAGGGCCTCTAGGTTCTCCAAGCATCCTTCAGTCCCTAACTATTACTATTATGGCTGGCATACCCCACCCTCTATCCTGAACTCTCCAACCCAGGAGCTGGGTTGCCCTTCACCCAGAATCTCTTCCAGACATAATCCAAGCATTTTGATTAGCCACCAGTTTTGAACTTTTGCCCTCTTGGCTGCTGCACCTGGCCCCTTCTCTGCCCTCTCCCTTCCCCTCCCCTTCTCCCCACATGACCCCCAGCTCAGTCAATTGGCAAGTCATGTCTGCTTTGGATTCTCCCAGATGTGTCTGCCTCTAGCTATGTTCTCCTACATATCTCTAATAAAGTTTCTCCTCCACCATACTTAGGAGCAGCCATGTCCTTTTCTTTCCTTTTTCCCTCCCCCCCCCCCCCACATAGGAAGCAGAAAGCAAAGCAGGAAATGGAAAAAAGCTAATAATCTTCAAGTCTCAACACCCCACACCCCACACCCCACACCCCACACCCCACACCCCACACCCCACCCCCAGTGATGCACTTCCTCCAGTAAGGTTCCACTTCCTAAAGGGTCCATAACCTCCCCAAACAGTGCCACCTGCTGGAGACCAAGTACTCAGAAAATGAGCCTGTGTTGGACATTTTTTTTCTTTCAAACCACAGCAAAATCCAGTGCAGAGCATGCTAAAGTAAGAAGTTTATACCAGGCCACACAGTCATTACAGAATACTCCTGCATACTTCACGGGGACAAAAATATGTCACAAAATCTCCCCACAATTACGTGGCCACACAAATAGTTTCTCTCTCCATTATACTGTTCTGACCCCACAGTCTATGTGAGTGCATCAGCAGGCTGGCAGGCTGGCAGGCAGTGCGTTTGAGCTACAGTGTGTCTTGTGACCAAAATGGTATTGGCTGCAGACCCTGTGTGGATGCACTCTCATGGCCTGTGCCACCAATTCCATGCTACTATAGCATGCAAACAAGCATCTTTTAAGTGCATGATGTGTACATGCTCGGTGAAACTCCAATAAGGTTGGTGGATTGTGTGTGCAAGCTGAGGGAAAGCAAGACAAACCAACTAAATCCTATTCCACATCAACAAGACTTAGTCATCATGGGACCTGCTGACATTATGTAGGAATCAGCAATGGGCTAGTGTTAGATTCTCCCACCCAAGACTTCAGACATAAACAGAGGGACAAGCCCCTCCAATGCATCAGTATTTCCTGTCTCTTGCATGTACACACGCTGTCACAGCAGGCAGGATCAAGAGTATGGTCCTAATAAGGGACTTGTTCCCATAGTTTCCTCTGCTGGCCAAAGCTAAAGAGGGTGCCGTGGGCATCTGTGGATAGGGTCTGTCCCCAATACCAGTGACAAGGGATGGGACAGATGCCAATGAGGCGTCTTTCTGAGCCCTTCAGGCAGAACAGCAGCTTCGCAGCTTCTCACTGGCTTTGTTCTGTGATTTTCCCAACACACATCTGAGTGCTGCCCTCCAGCTTGGGTGTAGCAACAAGCACCCCCTGGGTGAGACTGAGAGATGTGGTGAATCTGCTAAGAAATGAGGACATCTGCCTGTGAGGGGCAGTGTGACCTCTCGCCTGACCTGGAAGCCTGGTTGCTTCTGCCTTGACTACTGAGTTTTCCTCTGTTCATTTTTCAGTGGTCCCTCCTCCCCCATCTCATGCAGGATCCCCACCTCCCTAAGGTGCTTTGCCACAAGACCCCACAAAGCCGGCAGGCATCTCCCCTCCAGTGTCTCCGTACCTAGCCATCTTCAAACATCAGACACCTGTCCTGGAATCTGAAATGTCCTGTCTTCTTCCCCTCAAACTCTCTTAACCAGTCCCAGGGGGATCTCTCACACACACTGTGTGAGGCACGCCCGGCCTTCACTCACCAGTGCAGGACCCTGGGTCCTCACTTGGGGTACCCTTCTACATGACAGTGCTACTGTTTGTAGGTTTGCTGCCCAATACTCCACTGGACATGATCTGTGGGGTCCCCACTGCTGCCCGGTGACTATCAGAGAAGTGTGGGTCATTGGAATGCTAATGACAGTCCTTGGTACTGAATTCCTACCCTAGGCTCTGTTCTGCCTGTTTTGTGTCTAAGGTCCCCACAGACAGTAAGGTTCGCTTGAGTGCTCCCTCCTGTCTCCACACTGGAGGTGAGCACCACGAAGACCAAATGTTTGTCAGTATGGTGTCCTCTGCATCCCAATGCTCACGCACCACAGCTACATATTAACATTTTCTTGACATATGTACAAGACTACAGTGTTCATACGCCTGTGAACTGGTAATACGAGTTGTCTTTTAAATACTGTAATGACAAGAAGAGAATTCTTACTGAGCTCTGATTTTAAGACCACAGAAGCATGTCAAGTCCCCAGCCCCGTGGAGACAGAGCATCCTGAGGAATTCCCAGGTTTTGTGACAAAGCTGCTACTACCATTCATCTCTGAGGAATGTTAGCCATCCTGGGCATTTGCCAGAATCAGAGTCTCCACAGAGGGTGAGCATAGACTCCAGAGACAGGAAGGAAATGTTTTAAAACCCCATGTCCATCCAAAGACTTGTTTTCAGAACAGCCTGGAACTCAGCAGTAGGCACATACACTTTGCAATTTAAAAATAAGCCAAATTATCAGAACAGACACCTCAACAAAAAGCATACAAGTATGCAGTCAAAATGATCATGCAAATCCAATAATATAAATGTTTAAATCTCAAAAGGACACAGTAACGAGTGGGAGGCAGTCTGGGCTCTGGGCTGTGTCTGTTGGGAAAGGTCCCCCATGTGTGTTCCTCCCAGTTGCTGTAGGCAAGTATGGCTCTTGTAACAAAAGCAAACTCCAAAGGTGGAGGCTGGTTTCTTATTGCAGTAGAGGAGAAAAAGAAACTCTCAGACTAGAAAAATAAGCTCTGAACTCACTACTGTTCTTTGGTCACTGCATGATTAGCCTTATTACCCATGCTTAAATGACTTAAAAAATATTTGGCCCAGAGCAGCCAAAAGGTAACTACCCAAGTGGCCATGAGACTTGCATGTGCCTGGCCACCTTAAACCCTGAGCAGATACAAACTGTGGAGAATCCTCCTGACAGTGATCACATTTGAAACTTGTGCTTTCTTAATTCAGCTGGTTATTGACAGTAATATATTTTAACTCAAGGATGTGTCCATTCGGTGCATATTGACTCGGCTTGTTAGAGTGTTCACGGTACATGTGAGCATTGGATTTCCTGTCATGGTGACTTACGGCAGGAGGACAGCGGTGAGTGATTCCTGCCAGTCAGGAACTTTCACTGGAGCCCACTTGAATGGTAATAACCTGCTTCTGTAATTGCTGTGGAAAAGGAAAACCCTCCTGAGGTTTTACATCTAATCATTTATTTATAAATCCGTAGATGGCAGTCTGCAGAAGATGCGTCGGGGGTCAACTTTGTGCTCAAAACAGTTGCCTGGTGTTTACATTTCACAGTGTATTTTTTTAACTGTACCTTCAGCCCCCATGATCACAAAAGGACCCCAGCTTGCCGGTAGCTGCTCTGTGCCACATCCCGTGGCCCAGGCACTTCATTACCAGTGCTAGGCAGAGGCCGGTCCCGTCTGTATTAGCTGAAATATGCATGTTTTTCCATCTCATTAATTCAGCCTACATACAATTAATTTTTGCCTATTAATAAACCCCTTGGTGTTCGTGACAGCTATCTAGACCACTTCACCTAGTGTGGAATGCAAAAGTGTTCTTATGGTTTCTGCCCCTTGCCGCATTTTTATTGTTGGGTTGGCGGGTTCCTGTGCATAAATCAAGCTTGGCAAGGCAGTGAAGGTTCTGGGGAATCTCGATTTTTTCCTGGCCAATGATGAGTCCTGTGAAATAGCCATCAACTTCACTTTCATTTGTGGTCAGTAGAGAAGTAGCAAGGCCATCTTAGCACATGGGGGTCTTGGGCTGGCGGGGGTGTGGTGCAGGCTGTCATGGGAAAGAGATGAACTTAGGCAGCCTGACCTCACCTGGTTTGGGCCTTCTTTAAGAAGATCTGTTCTGTCTTCAGACCTCAGTCTTTTTCCTTTATTGTTTAATTAGCATAGAAAGGACCATGTTTCCCTTAAGGCACGTTCCCACCTACTTAGTTTATCCTCCTTTACATCAGTGGTTCTCTCTGCCTCCCGCTCCCTTCCATTTTCATATGATGTTCCCCGATGTGGGTACAGACAAGACCAATCAGATCCTCAGTAGCTCAGAAAATGGCCCCCAAAACTGGCAAGTTGGGTTATATGAAATTAGGAGGCACCTGCCTAGCAGAAGAAACTATCAGCAAAGAGAAGAGAAAGCCTAGAGAATGGGAGGAAACCTTGTCATTTGTACTTCAGACAAGGGCTTAATATCTAGAAACTATAAAGGTATATGGAAATTAAACACACAAGCAAAACCCTAAACTGCCGGTCAGTCGGTGAACGAGTGAACTGAACAGATAATTCTTGAGACAAAAAAGTAGTATTTTGTTTTGCTCTGTTTTAATGAATGTTTGACATCATTAGCCATCAAGGAGATGCAAATTAAAACTACTTATGGATTCCATTTTACCCCAGTCAAGATGTCTGTCATCCAGAAAACTAATGACAACAGAGGCTGGTGAGGACAAACAGAGAGAAAGACCTGGCACGCTGTTGCCGGAACATAAACTGCTGCAGTGACTGTGGAAATCAGTGCTCACAAAGTTAAAAGTAGAACTGCCATGTGACCAGCTGCCCCACTTCTCCCTATGTACCAGGGGGACTCTAAGTCAACACCCCACAGAGATACTTGAACCCCGAGTTCTACTATATGGTTCACAGTCACCGAGACATGGAACCAGCTTCACCATTCAAGTGTCTCAGTTTAAACAGGTGACACCTGATGAATAGGTGCAAGCAAGGAGGTAAAAGGTCAAGGAAGCATTGAGGTTGAAATAGACACCTCCAGGCCCAGGGTTTCCACAAACTAGTCCCCAGACCTTTGGAATCGATCTTTGCATAGAGAACATCTCAGGGGCCCCAGATGATCGACTCTAAATGTGTAATTAAGCCGATGCTAAGAGTTTGTAGGGGGTTTCCTGGAATTGTAGGAGGGTAAAACTCATAGCCTGAATCATCTTGGAATCCCAGTGGCAGGCTCCTGAGGAGGGAACTGCCTACTGGATATGGAGATTGAGTTCCATGGCTGGTGAAAGGATACTTGGGAAAAGCTGTAGCATACTTGCCCTGGTAAGTCTGGAAACATCACACGCAGGTTTCCAGAATACTCTGTGAGATCTAGCTAGCCAGTGTCCTTGATGAGTGGAATTGGATGTATATAATAATATTAACTGTATATCTCATGTAATGATTCAGTTTGCTGACTTTTAGAATATACTAGATTCTGAATTATGATGATTAAGAGGAGGTCTCAGCCTCAACAGGAATCTATGATGCCCTGAGTCAGGCTGTTTGATCTTGACCAGTTAGCTACACACTCTTACAGAATCTGCTGAGTCTCCTCTCTAGTCTGAGTGGCCTTGCTGGTCCATCCCAGCTCGCCCAAGTTCCACAGAGGCAGCCCTGTCTTCCCACTTCAGCTTCATATCTCCAAAGTGTAACTTGTCCCCCTCAATCTCTCTTGTCTTCCCTAGCGGACCTCCACTGTCTTTTTAATATGTGTGTCTGAAGGAAACAGGGTCTTGGCACATGCTGGCTCCAACCCCCAAAACCCATTCTGCTCAGCCTGCTTCCCACTGAGCAGGTATGCCCACCACCAACTGCTGCATACCAGGAATTCATAAAGTGGCTTTAAAATAATACCTTTCAAATTCCCATTTATGCTTCAAACTCTTTTCAAAGAGCCCAAGACAATAAGGCCTTATCACCGGCCATGAGTGGCCTCTCAAGAAACCATTGCTGGCTGTTGAAATGAGCACAAAGATCTCATCCAAGGCACAGCGCTGCTATTTGTGAGGCTTTCTCTCTGCGCACACAACTGAATAAGAAATGGTTCTACTTCTGCTCTTATTTATGCAGGGTCATATTTAACCCTCCCCTCTGCTTGAAGGGCTGGCCACAAACCTTTCCTTCCCCCTTGCTCTTGATTATTCTTAAGTTTAAGACAATGCACAGTGGCAGATGTGCTTAGCAACCATTCTCCATCTACTTGACGCTACATGTTAATGTCAGGTGTAAGGAGAATGGCTCCTCTGGCTTCAGGAGTTTATTTAAATCTCTTCAAAGATTTAAAGTGGCAGCTCTTCCCACTTAACATCCAAAGTCGTGGAAGCAGACACAGGGGGACATACTCTGATAGTGGACAGGTCTTTGTCACTTGTTGAAAAATTGAGTCAGCAAAATCAAGGGTCTGTACTTGTGTCTCAGATCCCAGGACACTGTCAAGATGGACCAGTGGGAAAATGGAGGGCAAGGGAAGCTTGATGCCATCATTAGGTGAGGGGGGGTTGCAGGCTGGAAGGTGGCACCATTGGTAGAGTGCTTGCCTGGCAGGTACAAAGGCTCGTCCTGAGTATGTTCCTCAATACCTCAGGAATGGTATGGGGTCAGTCCCAGCTCTTGGGAGGTGGTGGCAGGCTGGTATTTTCTGTATACCTGTTATTAGTGAGATCACGTGAACAAATAATATTTCGGGAGACAGAGTAATGTTTGTGAAGGGCAAGGTAAAGCACTGGCCAGTTACCCGTGACACACAAGTCCACGTGTGCTATCTAGTTAGTGTCAACAAGGACAAAGAGTATTCTGTGGGTGTCTAGACTCAGCTCTTGGCCTCCACCTCAGCACAAACACAACAGTAAGATGTGGAAGAGAGCTGTTGCCTCACTGACACCCTCGTACTAGGCCTCTGGGCCTTCAGTACCTTGATTCATTGTATGTATGTGAGCACATGTGTCTTTCTGTGTATAGGTGCCTATGTGTATTTGAATACACATGCACCTGTGTGCATAATGGGGGCCAGAGGACCCAACCTTAGGTATTGCTCCTCAGATGCCGTTCATGTTGGTTGGTAAGACAGGGTACCCCATAGGCTAGCTTGGCTGGCCACTGAGCCCCAGGATCTGCCTATGTCTGCTTACTCAGCACTGGGATTACAGATGCCATCACCACACAAGCTTTGTTGCCCTACTGTGGGTAAAGTGCATTACTGATGGAACCAACTCTCACCCTGGCCCCCTCTTTTCTTTTTCTTTTCAACCATTTTAAGAGTTACTTTTTTTTGACCCTTTGTTAATGGTCAAGTTACTTGTTTCTAATTTGTGTTTTATATTTAATTTTCCTCATAAAATATTTAGTGAAAATAATAATCAGGGCAGCTACACTTTCACAAACTCCAGACCCAACTTCACCCTCAATTCTGGTTTGGTTTTTGGAAAAAAAATAGTTGAAGTTTGTTTAGTCGTAGTTACCAGGATGACATCCAGTCTTTAAGTAGGGAAAAGGGCCCATTGAGGACCAAGAGGATGGCAGCGTGTGAGTTAGTCTTTGTGACTGTGTGTATGTGTGTGTTCATGCACATGTATGAACATGCAGAAGGATGAAAAGGTCAACGTTGGGTGTCTTCCTCAGTTTCTACCTTTTTTTTTTTTTTTTTGAAACAAGACTTCTCATTGAACCTGGAACAAAGTAATTTGAGTAGACTGACTGACCAACAAGGCCAGGGCATTCTCCTTCCTCCTGTCTCCAGTTCTGGGATTACAGATCTGAAATCCAGCACATGGCTTTGACAGGGCCACTGGGGATTGAACTCAGGTCTTCACGATAGTGCAGCAAGCATTTTACTGAGTGAGTCCCTCAGTTGACACATGCACACACCTTCTACAGCTTTTGTCTGTATTCTGTGATGTTGCTGCTGTCTCGGAGGCACTGCGCTTGTCGGCAAACAGCCTCGTGTGTTGGAGGAGTGGAAAAGATTCTTGGCTCAGCTCGCGGTCATACTCAGGGCAGTGAGTGGGACTTGGCAAGAGTGATCTTGATGCTTTGACCTTCTGGTGATTTCTGTGCCAAACCAACAAAACAATGCCCAGGAGAGGACAGATGACAGGCCAAGAGCCATCTGAAGCTGTGCAATATTTTAAATTAATTTGGCCCTATAGCATGGGATGGGGAGATATTAAAAACTAAGTCTTTATGACTCATCCAGCCAGGTCTTATGCCCATGAGTATCTGTTGACTCTTGGACTCTGGGTGGGACTGAAACTACCCTTATGTCGCTTGAATATGATTTAGACTGTCAGTTCTTGATATTTCAAGTTTTAATCAAAACGAAGAGGTGGGTGGCAAACACTCAAAGGCTCTGACGTTTGTGCTATACTTACTAGCCTGTGCTCAGTCAGTCTGAGGTTACAAGTTCACAGGTGAGGCTCTCTGAGAATGCATGAAAATGTCAATTGAAAACACTAAGACTCTAAGGGGAGCACAACCTGCCTTCAGAGTGCATCAAAAGGCTTAGGATCACTCCAAATGCTCCCTGTAAGTATACTCACTCCCGTCTCTTTGCCTCCATCTCTCTTCATCTTGAAGTTTTCATTTCCTCATAAACAGTTCACCAGAGGCTCTGAGTACATCACGAAAGGCACTGGTGCCAGTTGCTGTGAATGGTTCAGAGCTGCCTAAAGAAAGGTTGGACATGCGGTAAGCTCAGGAAAACAGAGAGAGCGTGTGAGCCACCCACCCTTGTTCTTTAAGGAGTACCTGTGCCAAGTGAGGTACAGCTATGCTTACAGGTTCCTTGGTGGGCCATCTGTGAAGAAGACTGGGGAAATCAGCCAGCGGCTGCTGTGTGTGTGGCAGAGATCAGGGTATAGAGTCTGGCAAGATAGCAGCCAGGGAGTGCAGTGTACTTGGCAGAAGTCAGGATAGAGAGCTGGGAGGGCAGCATCCAGAGGGTTGATGCCATGTGCTTGGCACAGATCAGGATGCAAAGCTGAGAGAGCATGGGCTAGTGGCTACTGGGTGCTTGGCACAGATCAGAGTGCAGAGCTGGGAGAGCATGGGCTAGGGGCTACTGGGTGCTTGGCACAG
>JANHMN010000003.1:124576258-124606848 GCA_030674055.1 Rhabdomys pumilio
CAGAGCTGGGAGGGCGTCAGCCAACAGTGCTGGGTGCTTGGCAGTGATCACAGTGTAGATCTGGGAGGAGAGCAGACCAAGGAGTGCTTTATACTTGGCAGAGGCTGCAGGGCAAATGTGTTAGAGCCAAACCTACACCAAGGGCATTGGTGTCAAATAGTGTGGACCTCTGTACACATGATGAGTTGCAGAGAGAACAGAAACATGGACCCCACAGGATCCAAGAACGTATGTGTGTGTTGTGGAGGTGCTGTGGGTATGACTGAAGTGTAGGTGGGCTGGTTCTAAGACTCATGTGGTTTCCAAGCCTGGTAAGAATGGATTAGTTAACACTAAAGGAGAGAGATACACAAACCAGACACGTTTGAGACTATCAGGAAGATTTTAGGATCAGCAATGACAGCAGCAGGGAGCCTAGGGATGTTCTGTGTTGCAGAAGCCACACGATTTTATATTGCATTTGGATTGGAGTCACAGCCAGCCTACAGGGGACCTTCAGAGCAGTGGTGGATCATGGGCATCTGAGGGTGGTGCTCCTGTCTAGCCTATGCAGGTTCTCAGGCTAAGGTAAGTAATGCCCAAAGCTAGAGTCCTCCTAGAGCTTTGCCCAATAGTCAGGGTGAAGCTGACAGAAGTGAGCTTCAGAGCAAATGGTGGGACGTTCGGAGAAGAAAGGCAGTGCTCTCAGCTGTAAGAAGACTTGGTATAGTAACTGGGATCGTCCCCTACCTTGGTAAGGATAGTGTCCTTGGGGCTGTGGGTTTTAAATAAAGGGGAAGGTGGGAGGCTTGCAGATAACCATGTGATGTACCATGAGCCAGACCCCTACAGGCTGTGATTGTGTGTAGGGGAGTTAGGAGGAAGACGTCCAGAAAAAGTGGCCTGGCCAAGGGACACTGCAGAACAAGGCAGGATAGTATGAGAACTGTGCATGTGGAACTGAAGTGGCTTTTGTGACCTGAGCTTCTGTGTGTGGAAGCAAGACTGGCTGCTGGAGATATGCCAGGGTGGCCCCACTCAGACTTAGGGCAGTCTAGCTTTAGGTCTCACTCAGCTTTTCGTAGCCGGTGCCTTGGACAGGGTCTGGTTCCACTAAGCATTGGTTTCCTTGAAGTGGAAACTTTGGTTTCTTTGCAGCATCAGTTGTGTTGGATGGTATTTTGCTGGGACAAACACATAAAAGAGTGTTTTCCTGAAGCGGACACAAGTGAAAGGATGTTCTGCTAAAGCATGCACATGAAGGGACACATGATGAAGGGTTCTTTGCTAGCAACATGCATGTGTTGGTCCACCTTACACTGCATAGTTGAGCTCATTTTGTCAGGACTCCAATAGAGAGAAGTGCACCAAAAAGCTTCTGGTAGTGTGTTGTGGTTTCTTGCTACTTCCACTGCGGACTCGTGCGCAGATTGGCAGAGTGATGTCAGCTGAGACAGACACACATGGAGTTTTGTAAGACATATTCATATGCTGAGGCAAGACCCGTGGAGGACACATGGTGTTTGGAAGGAGTATAAATAGGACTTGACAGACTGTGAGAGGAGTTTGAGGCTTGCTTGTAGAGCTAGCTGTGCAAAGCTTCTTAGTTTTGTATCTTTGCTAATCTTCACTTCATGGAGAGAGGCACAGCTGAGAACTTTTCCTGGCATGTTCCCGTTGACCCTAGTCATTCTCCTGATTTGGCTGGGGCCTGGCTGTTACTACTAGGTCATGCCACTGCTGCTGCTATCCCAGTACTACTGAACTGGACTGCTGGTATATCTGTGAAGTGTTTGTGGGTGGA
The DNA here is from genome assembly GCA_030674055.1 of Rhabdomys pumilio. Lineage (NCBI taxonomy): Eukaryota > Metazoa > Chordata > Mammalia > Rodentia > Muridae > Rhabdomys > Rhabdomys pumilio. Next base: position 124,578,042 of record JANHMN010000003.1, read on the forward strand.
TCAAGCTGCCACTGCAACCTATGAGCTGATCTGCTGATTTTCTGACAACGCAGATAGGAGTTGCTCCAAAGAACCATTTCTAAACAGGTTCACTTCACTCCGAATCCTTTCTTTTTCACTACCTTTGTGGATGGTGGGCTAGAAGGGAGGTTAAAGCATTTAAGAATTATCATTAAAAGTAGGTTTTGAAAAACTTAGTCACATTTCCTGATCAGCAAAGTCCAAATCCTGATACTAGCTCCTGTCTTACTATACAACTAGATAGGAAAGATCAGACAGAGTACCTGGGACCCAGAGCAGAGATGGATCAACTAGCCCTCATCCAAAATGACTTGTGTTTTTAGTGTTATCCTGTGCATAGGCCAGGGCAGGTGAACAGACATAACACAAAAGTTGAGTTAGGGCCTAAAGAAGAAGATGTATTTGGTGCAGTACGGGCAGGCAGGCCCACACAGGGTTGTGGGCTCAGCAGTGATGGGATCAGCCTGGTAACCCTAGATCAGTGCTATCTTCCAAGCAGACAAGAAGGATCATATGAGTTTAAATCAAGGATCCCAGAATCCTCCTGTGTGGGACCAGATTATAGAGGACTATCCTAGACACTTCTCGATTCTGGAGCTGTATCCAGAAGCAAATCAGCATGGCTGAATGCCGACAAAACTTTTGTTTACAAAAGCAGGTAGTCAGCCAGGTTTAGCCCATACAGGCCTGTGGGCCAGGGAAGCCTTGAGAATCCTGTGTAAGGATAAATGGGAACCAGAGTAAGAGGTGATAAGAATCCAGTGGTAGCTACTGTACCACCCAAAAGAGCCTGGTGCTTGGAGGCTAGCTAAGGGACTGAGCAAGATAAAAGAGAACAAAGCTCTTGGTGTTTCTGAAGGAAACCATGAAATAACTTCGGTGAAAGTGGAGACACCCAGGGCAGTTTTGGCCTGTGCAGGTGCTCAGGGGACTCTGCAGCTGACTTCAAAGCCTGTGGCCAGTTCTCATCACCAGCCCTCAGTATGGGAGGGAAGTAGCATCCAGTACTTACTCCAGGGGGAACGCAGCTCTGTGATCAAGCTTAGTAGGGCAGTGAGTGCGCTTCCTGAGGCTACAGAGCTTAGTAGGACAGAGAGTGCACTTCCTAAGGTTTGTACACAAGACTGAACTATTTATACCATAGAAGATTTACATCTGTGAGAGGGTTTCCCAGAAGATGGTCATGAATGCTTATATTTTGCACCCACACCTCTGAGCGATCTGCTGCTCAAGAATGGCAATAGGCAGAAATGCAATCACTCCCTCATGCCCGTGCTCTCTGAGTAGTCTTTATTTACAGGGATCCAAGCACTGGGGCTTATACAAGCTGGTAGTCTGCTGAGGTTAAAATCTTAAACATCTAACCAGTATAAACATAAAATGGTGTTTCTGTGGCAATGGTTTGCAGTTGGAAGATATTTTCACATAAGAATGCCCTTTTCCAGGACAGGGAACATAGCTCAGTACAGTGCTTGTCTCCATGCACAAAGTCTTGGGTTCCAGTCCCAGCATCACATACAACTTGGAGTGGTAGTATGTGTGTGTAGTTCCAGCACTCAGGAGGTTGAGGCAAGAGGTTCAGATGTTCAAGGTTATGTCCATCTACATAGTTCTTGAGGCCTGCCTGGAATATATGAGACCTTATCTGAGGTAAAGAGAGAGGGAGGGAGGGAGGAACAGAGGGAGGAAAAGACTGGAAATTGGATTGAATGGAAGAACAGACATCTGTAGGAAGATACACATGCTGGCACAGAGAACCAAGGTATGGGGAAGCTAGAACACCTGTACCAGAGTTCCTTTGGAGACTGTCCTCAGCAGGATGGTCCCTCCTTTTCTATTCATCCCTGGTACCAGTGGCAAAGCCCTAATGTCAATCTAAGAACTCAGAAATGCTACTCTGGCTCCAGGGCTTACGTGAAGGGGTCTTTCCTTAGCTTGCTGTCAGAACAGCTATAAATAAGTGTCTGGCTGTTTTGGCTAGAAAGTCCTGTGACCCCCTCCCCTGGGATACCCTGGAACTAACTCAGGCTCATGGTCCACAGACCTGACCAGGCTGCTTGAGGTGTGACAGCATCCCAGAGGGCCATACTGACTTTTGAAAATGAGAAGACGGCATATAAAATAGGACTTTGCAAGCAGCATGGGGCAGGATCCGTTAAAGGGCCTGGTTCCGCTGCTCTGCTGCAGGGTGTGCTCTGTAGCCACCTCCCACCCCTTTCCTCCTGCTTCCTGCTTCGGAACATAAGCAGGCTCTTCCCTCGGTGGAACTTCTATTAGAAGGGCCAAGGGTGTAGCTGAACTGAGCTGGAGTCCCTGGAAGCAAGACAGTTCCTGGGAGGGTGGCCAGCACCAAGAACAGAAAGAGGGTGGGCATGCAGCTGAGCCCTGTTTGAAGTGTGATCTCATCCCGGGTTGAAACCCTGGCTTCTCCTGCCAGTGACAATACTTCTTGAAAAGGCACAAATGTTTTCTGCTTCTTGTAATCCACTTCTTGCAAATATCAGTGCTCTGGAAGAAAGATTTATTTTAATAATGTGAGTTTTAGGTTTTTTTCCCTGTGGTTAATGTTGTTTTATTACTCTATATTCTTTGCCAAAAAGTGCATTTTAAGAGTTTCAATTCAAAATTAAATATGACCTCAGTGTTTTAAAATACAATTACATTAACTGTCCATTTAATAGTTGCTTAAGATTGTTTGGCCACTAATGCATACTCAATATACTTGTGTGATATTAAGTACAGTATATTTTACTCCGCTGACCAGCTAACATGACTAGCTAACATGTCCCAGCTGCAGCGGTTCACAGGAGAAACTAGGGCTTTCTCAGAAGTGAGCAACGGAGTGCTGTCCAGTGGAAAAGGGTTGTGCTATTATGTATCGCATGCTGGGCTTCTCTGTGAAAATGCCACAGTGTTTGATAATATGGAACTATCTATTATTTATTTAGAACTGTACAAACCAATTTACAAGTCAGGTAATTTGGTGGCAGGATTATTTATTAATGAGCCCAGTACGCAAGTTAATGGGGCTAAACCCTTCAGAGGTCAATCCTCATCTAATGCCTCTTGGAAAATAAAAGAGGTCTCATCTTCAGCGTATTTAGTTACTATTTTAAATTTTAAGTCAGATGCTTCACTATTAAAATGAACATTTTTTTTCCTCTGAACAGCATGACGGCAGAGTTAGTCTCTCAGCTACATGGTGGTCCAGTTCATGAACTAAATTGGGGTGATAGGCTTTAGCCATGTTAACATCAAACTCATTCTTTTCTGTTGTGGGCTCAGGGGGAGTAGCCTGTTCCTTAACAAAGGTGACAAGTACCTCTACCTGCTTGGGAGAGGAAGAGATGCCAGAAATGAACCTGGCTTCCTGGCCCCACTTCCTTCTGGGGCTAGATTAGGTCCTGTCATTATCTTCAGGTGCTTTGCCTCTAGGGATCTCCACCCATTTTTGCCTATCTCCCACCCTCCCAGCAGGAGTGGGATGTTGTGCTGCTGTGTGTCAGGAGTGGGCTTCTTCTTCATGGGCCTCACATTCTCCTCTGACCTAGAGAAGTTGGTGCCTTCAAGCAAGGCTGCTGCGTGCCATAGGAGAGCAAGGCTGCTGCGTGCCATAGGTAGTGGGATGGTTCTCTCTAGCAGGAGCTCTTCAGTCTTCCTCTGACAATGACTCAGTGGATTCATCTTGCCAGATGGAGAATCATGATGAAAAAATGAGGAGTGGCAATGTGGCCTCTGTCTGTGACCTTTGTACCTGATGGGATTCAACACTTTGTGCTCTTCCAGGAGGATAAGGCTCACGGCTTTGCTCTTAGCTGTTGACTTTTGGCTTGTTTGTTTGTTTTCCACATCATGCAGTCAGTAGGGATGATCAGACGTAGAGGAAATCTTCATCTGATGACTTCAAATCTGCACCATTTCCAGGCTCTGGTTGTAGAGTCCATTGAAGCAAATGAAATTGGATGTAAGGCCTATTCCCCGGCCTTAGCAAACCCCATTATTCTGCAGCCTGCAAGCAAGTCTGGGAAGACTGAGAGGTGTAACTTCTACTGTATAGAAAATCTCTGGTTATACTCATTACAGAATGGTTCTCAGCAAATTATTCATTGGAGAAACAGAATCTGAAAACAGGTGTTCTGGGTGCACATGGCATGTTGGGTCTCCTTAACAACTTTGCACCTGCACAAGACATTCGTTCATCAGACAAATATTGTGTGCCAAGAATATGCTAGATGAATCAACAGGGCTGGGTCTGCTCTCCAAAAGTAGTCTTGGTGGAATGTTCATGTTTTGGCTTCTTTACAAAGCCCCGCTCTAATTTGCTGTCTTGTTATGCCTTGAAAACAGGGTTATAGTCTAGTCAGTCTGAGCCTCACTAATGGGATTTCAAAAACTGGGAAGGTGATAGGTTTGAGACATTCAGGGAATAGGCCTATTCTGTGACCATTTCTAGGGAGATGTCACCAATCATCTGTGTTTCTCAGGTAGGCCACCAAGAACAGGCCAGAGAAAGTTTCAACCAAGTATATTAGTGAATGAGTGAATTTATTATAGTACCCTGGAGAGAGCTTGAAAGACTCCAGTAATAGCATTAAGAAAAACCCAACTCCAGGATGGATGACAACTCAGAAGAGCTCCATCTCTGGAGCTCCCTGCACACCTTGTAGGCATCTCCACTATAGAGTCTTTTCTCTTTCTCAGTGATTGTTCACTACCTATAAGCCCAGTAGGAAACCTCCAGGATTTGCTTTCTCAGTTTCTTAAGCCTTGTAAGTTTCATGAGCTTCCTGAGACTTAAGGAGCCTCCTTCCTTTCAGGAGAGACTTTCTTTAAAGTCAGAGGAAATTAAAGACCTCTTACTTGTGTAGAGGAATTTCTATGGACAGGTCACCAAATAGTTTTTAATCATATGTCTGGTATATCTTAAGCCTTTATAATAAACAATGAATCTGGACAGAGGGTTTGTCTTGGGTTGTTTTTCCTCGGTTCAATGAGTACTAATCTTTAAAGGACGCTGCTTTCCCAAGGCTACTTATTTGGTAGTCATATGATATAAATGGGCTTGCCACTAGGACGTCCCAGTCAGTCACCTTGCCTGTTAACAATGTAGAGGGCCAGAATGTAGGATAACATGACACTAAAACATCCATCCTTTACCCCTCTGGACAAACTGGCTTGAGGTTCCCCGATTCCTGCTGTGTATTCTTATCTCTCAACTCTTGCTCCTGTAGAGAACAGAGGCCCACTGCCTGGGGATTCATTCCCCAGTCCTTAACATCATGTTCCAGAGCATCTCCTAGATGTCCTTATAAATCCTTAAGAGCATAGACTTGTTAGTACACAGCACATAACAGTCTTATGCTCTTTCATCCTGCCTTATGAGCAGATATTGACTGCCCTTATTACATGAGGAGAAAGGAAGTGATTTCTTTACTCTGAAGGCTTGGGTGCACACTGGAACTTGGTAGAGTAAGGCCAGGGTGGAGTCCTTGGAAGCCCCAGAAAATGAAACTCTGGGTGTGTATAGGTTAGTCTAACAGAGAAACCAGAAGGCAGAGGATGTTCCCAGCAAGTGGCTCTGTTTGCAGCCATGCATGCCACAGTGAAGCGAGTCTGCTGGGAAGATGCAAGTGGTTGACCAGATGTCCCATTTGAGACCCCTGAAAAGATATGGTAGTGGTAAGCTCTGAGTATAGTCAGTTTACATACTGATGTTTCTTTTTCAAGGGCTGGGAAAGAGAATTGCTACTCAGCCCCCCCCCCCCAAAAAAAAAATCCTTTGGGAAACACCCTTTTGGAAATCCCAGCAATGTGGTGAGCCAGAGGATGACTCTTACATTTTTACAGATGTGTAAGCATTTTTATTTTAAGAAGCTAAATTAAACTGTGAGAGAGGCAAGAACCTTCTGTGGCTAGACCATTAAAAAGCCTCTCTGTTAAAAAGCTGCTTGGCGGAAGGAGGCAAAGGCAACATAGACGTGAGGCTATTTGAACTCTTTATTTGCCACATTTACAATATTAATAACAGTGTTTCCAGAAGTTGTCACATCAAGTAAAAGATCTTCATTCCAGGCTGTCTTTGGGGGCCAAATTGAGACTGGATGCATGCATTTAATAAATTGTAGTCTCAAGTAGTCATTTTTGTAAATAATTAGTTTCAGCGAAAGAATAAGTTAGCATATTGTATGCGTCTAATGTTGCAGGCGCACATACAGCAAACTTTGCTATTAATCAACAGTGGAGCGCTGCAAGTGGGGTCTCATACATAATGAATTGTGCTTAAGCCTCATGGGTTTCTTGATAGAAAAATAAAAGAAAACACAAGTGTAGTCAGCTTTTGAATAAAATTTAACTAGATTGCTCTGCATCCTATAATTGTTTTGGAATCATTAGGGACCTGATCATTCATCTGTAGTTTTAGGGTGTTTTTATCTTCATCTGTCAAATAGTAGAGACTTTTAATGATATGTTAAAGTGTTGATAAAATAGAATTTTTCTTTTAATGACTTACATTAAAAGGTATAAAGGTATATATAGCCTTTTAAAGAACATTCTAATCACCTGCATGTAGTATTTAAACTGTTTAATTTAAATTACAATATAGTCTTAATTGCTGATATGTTTTAAGACGTAAGTATCTTTTTCAGAAAAATATGTAATCCTTATGGGGAGGAGTTTAAAATTTACATAGATTTTTCTCCCTTCTTTTGCAGATGTTTTAAAACACTATAGTAAGTTCTTTTGTGGTTTTATTCCGGATCTGGAATTTATTCAAGCCTCAGATTTTGAATTGTTTGAGATAAAGTCTCATTATGTAACTCAGGTTGACCTTGAACTTGGGATCCTTCTGCCTCACTTATCTTAATGAGCCTAAAATTTTGAAGGATTGGTGTGCACATGAAAAATTGATACCCAGCTTTAGCAGCCTTCCTTTTCCCATCCAAAGCCATTAAATGGAAAGTTGCTAAATTTCATACTGTCTTCCTCATACTGTTTTCCTGGGACAGATATCATGTGATGGCTTCTGATGGTATTATAAAAATAGAACTCATGTCAGGGACAAAAGGGCCACAAGCCGCACAGGAAGAGCCCAAGGATGTACTGCTCAGTGGATGTCGGAACCCTCTGCTGTAGGTAAAGGGTATCACTGCATGTCCTGTAGGCTGTCCAGCTTCTGTCCTCCTTCTAGAAATGGCTGCTTTGGCTGCCCATTGACCTGTCTGGCATGATAGGAAGCCTCCCATTGGGTGAGCATGCTTCTTTGAAGGTATGTGCTCTGTTGGTCAGGTTCCTGATGCTATGATAAAGCACCCAGGATTCAGAATTTTTAAAGAAGAGATGTTTAATTGGGCCATGTTTTCAGTCTGTGGTCACTTAACCTCTAATGTCTCAGGCCTCTGTGCAACAGAACATCATGGTAGAAAGACATGTTTGAGAAGGCTGCTCACCTCACTGCAGTTGGGAGAAAGAAAGGAGGGGCCATGACTTCCATATCACTTTCAAGAGCACACCTAGTGACTAACTCTTTCCAATTAGGCCAATCTAAAGATTCTGCTACCTTCCGTAGTGCCACAGGCTGGTGATCAGGCCTTTACTACAGAGGCCTTTAGAGGACATTTCAGAACCAAGCCATAGCCGGTACCAAAACAAGGCTCTTAAATGTCATTCATAAACTCTCTTGTTATGAGTGGTGTGTGTTCTTGTTTTAAAATACTAACTAGCATTTTATACATGCTAAAATCCATCACTGTTTCATATTTATTCGTCCTATGTTACTTTCTGTGGCTGTGATAAAACACTGATGGAGCCACTGGGAGAGAAAGGGTTGGTTTGGCTTATACTTCTATATCACAGACCATCCTGAGGGAAGTCCAGGCAGGGGCTCAAGCAGGAACCTGGAGGTAGGAGCTGAAGCAGAGGCGACAGAAGAGTACTGCTTCCAGCTTACTTACCCTGACTTGCTCAGCCTTCCATATATATATATATGGGTAGGTAGGTAGGTAGGTAGGTAGGTAGGTAGATAGATAGATAGATAGATAGATAGATAGATAGATAGATAGAGAATGTCCAGGACCACCTGCCCAGGCATGGCACCACACAGAGTAGCCTGGGTCCTTCCACATCAATAGTTTATCAAGAAAATGTTCTACATACTTGCCAAAAGGTCAGTCAGGTGGAGGCAGCTCCTCAGCTGAGATCCCCTCTTCCCAGGTGTGTATGAACCTGACAAAAAGTAATTGCAGCACTTACTTTTATTATCCTTATCTTTCATTGTAGAAAATACTGTCCTTTGGTTGGGTGGGTAGGAAATCAGTGACACCACAGATGTGTGGTGAGGTCATTACCACAGCCCTGTTAGTGTTGCTGAGCAGCGTGACCCCAGGACAATAGTGGGTTCATATTGGCGCTTTTGTTCTTCACCTCTGGCTCAGCTTCTTTGTTGAAGTTGCTCTTTCTTATCATTTGCATCAGCTCTTTAACTCCCCCCTTTTCTATTCTATATCCTAAAATCCCTCTGGAAAAGTGGCTGTCAAACATGCATGTGAATGTTGCCACCAGGCAGTGCTTGGGAGCCGTCCCTCATCATCTGTCCTTCATGAACTGGCAGGAGAGTGGAGAGTCCTTGGCAACTCCCTTCAAACATGGGGTTGTCTAAAAGGCATAAGTGGGAGCCACTGCTGTTATCCTGTGTGCCTCATCTTCACGTCCCCTCTGTCTGCACAGTTGGCTGCAGGTGCCCGAGGAAGGGGCCACCTATGTGGGCACTCTTCCTAGTAAGCCGTGAATGGGATCAGATCTTCACTGAGTTGGAATGGAAAGTTTAAAGGCTTTATTCAGTCTCTCTTTTTCTAAAAAGTGGTCTTTATTGATAGCAGGTAGCATAGTTTGTTTCTCGTCTTCAATCCTACCCCTGGAAGAAAAATGCCTCAGTTTTAGTGGGAAGGTGTAATTAGATGCAGGACACATCCATCAAACACAAGCCACTCGGCTAGAGATCTTCTAAATTAGACATAATTGTGCTCATGCCAGCACGGCAGAGCACGTCTCCACACGGTGTTTATAAAGTCACCTTTGCTGCTGTTGTACCTCAGTGAGCCTGTGAAGTCTGGAGCTCCACCCCAGAGTCCCGGAGGCTCCCCCTGCCCTCCACACCACACACTGGAAGGCAGAGAAGGCAAGGTGTGCCTGGCCTTGGCAGTGTTCCCCACCTGAGGCTGTCCAGTATACTGTGTGTAGCCTCAGCTCTCCTCCTATTAAGAGCCCTGCCAGGAACTCCACACGTTGCCACGTGGCTTCCTCTATACCAGGTTGAAGGACACAGCCTACATTGGCTCCTTGCCAGAGCCTGGGAGAACTCTGGTCTATAGCATTCTTTTTGTATGACCCTCTAGTGTCAGAGTGAACATTCCCAAAGCATAGATTGAAAAGTCATCTTCGAGGGTTGGGGAGGGAGAGGGTGGGTCACAGAGGAAATGGCATGAGCATGTGATCTTGTCATTCTGCATCCTGATTGCCCCATAGCAACACCCACCTTAAGGGTGACTGTCATTGCATGGTCCTATCACATGTGAATGACTCTAAAGAAGTCATAGCCTATTTTCTTATACCACATGGTATTTAAAGCAAGTATGTTTATTTTACTGTCTTGCGGAGGTAGAAGCCACTGAGAAATGAGCTTTTAGTGATTCTCTCCTCCAAGGGACTTCCTGAAGCATCCCAAGATCTGTATACCGAAGTCTCTCATGGACTGGGCCATATTTCAAATTGTTGGGCGAATCTGTACTCTGGGAAAGATGGGAGGAGGTGGTGACAGTGTGCCCTTTATATTCCCCTTGTAGCGTGGCATGCACATGTCATCACTTGGTGAAGAACGAGACCCCAGGCAAGACTCCTTTGGGAGGTTATGGCTTTGCAACACTTGCTGCACAGAGCCTTGCCATCTCCGGTCTCCACTCGGTGGTTAACTAACTCGACAGGATTCAGAAGACAAGATGCACACACCACACAGCACTGGGGCCATCTCCCTAAGTCTCGACTGAATTACTGTCTCATACCAATCTTGTGTTCTGTTCCTGATGTTGTCTGTGTCTTGACATGGAAACTTCACCCAGAAGAACAATCGCTCATCTAGTAGAAGTCTGGACTGGGGCTTTGGCGCCCCTTCTCTTTATTGAGTGAGATCTTGAGAGACATGATCCACACCGCCATGCACCATGGGTCGTCCTTTCTCAAAGCCAAGGAAGGGAAATGGGTTGACGCCCTCACACAGCCATCTGTGGCAACACAACTGCATGTGGCCTGTTTCCACAGTTGCAGGAGGCAGTATACACTTGTCTTGGAATTACCAACAGTTGTTAGTTTCTTGAGAAAACCCTCAGAACAGTCCTTAGTTGACTTGAACGTCGATATGTTAAAATGCCTCGTCCTCCATCCTCACATGATAGCTTAAGGAAGCACAGTCTCTGTTTTCAGCCCTCAGCCTTCTTCCAATGCCAAGTTAAAGAGCAAAAGGGGAGCTCGTGTCCCAGTCTTCACTGCTCCAGTCCTCTATGGGAACAGATGACGTGCTGACCTAGAGAGTTGGACTGAAGTCAACCACTGGGGTTGGAGCAAGTGTTTCCAAAGGATACCAAGTGCAGTACTGAGCAGTTCTCAGGGGTTTGCATCCTGTTCAGGGCTGGTGCTGAGGAACCCTGGATGTGGTATTTTAAAAGAGTAGGCCCGGGAGCCCCTAATTGTTAGAGTTTCAGGGTTCGTCGGCAGGGAGGTCTGGAGAAACTCCTCTGTCATAAGAGCAGCTGTTAGCACTGCTGTCACGCCATAGCACTTTCCTGGACGAACAGCGGGGAAGGTTGGAGGAAGAGGGCAGGGCAAGAGAATAAATTTCATTTTATTGTAGAAATGGAAATTTGTGTCATGGCTTTAAAAATCTGATTTTATGTGTGTGTTTAAAGCCATTCATTTTAAATGTAGCCCCATAAATCCTTGCTTCGGAATCAAAGCTGTTTAATTACATTTCACCCATGGCTAGTTATCTCGTACCGATGGAGGAAGAGTTAAAAAGAGAACCCCAGAGTGAATCAGAGGTGAGATCTTTAGCACAAGCATAAAAAATCAATTTAAGATGAATTTTACTACTATAAAAATTCTTCACGTATCCTTTTAAGAACGGGAAATGTTAGGAAACTCGGCTTGCCCTCCACAAGATGGAGGGAAGGCCACTACCGGCAGCAGTGGCCTCTGAACAGTCACTGGGAACTACAGAAACCCCAGATTCATGCTTAAAATGTTCCCCCACACAGTGAACAACAATGTCCCTCAGGATCCCTATGTGTGGGGCCCGTCAGCATCCAGCATCCTGACCTGGATGTTGAGGTACTAGTTAGTCTTAGCTACCTGTCTTATCTCTACCTACTGCATCTCACCTACACTCCTGTTCTGTGAAGAGTTGGTAGCTTGGTGTAGGACCAAAAGGCAAACCTTTTTCCCTCCTGTGTCCTTGGTTGAGGGTCTGTGCACATGGCTGCCTCTATCTGGAGGGACCTGTTTATCTCCAGCAGACACCACACCTTTTCCCTCAGTTCTCTGATTATCCCCAGGGAGCAAGGGGGCAAGGTACATTATATATTTCTCCATCTCTCCTTTTAGACATCCGTGATAACTTAGTGAGCTACAGAACCAGAATAGAATGACTGAGCATGTATCTTTAAAATTGAGCAATATCTAAGCCAGGCACGGCGGAAGTTCTCTCTGCCATGATCAGACATTGCTAATAGGAAAAGCAGTCAGGGCAATGAGACAGTTCCATCTCCCCAGGAGGCTCCCAAGAGAGGCCTGTAGTCTGCATATGGAGCAATGGAGCGAGCTGTCATCCCTGGGACCCACCTGGGGTATACAGGCAGCAGCGGCTTGAACTGACCCTGTACCTGTTTGTTCAGGCACAGGGCCGAGTGAGGACCCTGTGTAGCAGCTTCAGAAAGGCCTGTGATAGCCCCAGGATCAGCCAGGTCAGAGCTTAGTTGTATGTGTGTGGAGGCGGAGGGTGCAGAGGACAGCCTCAGATGTCATTCCTTGGATGGTGTCCATCTCTTTGAGACAGGGTCTTTCACTGGCTTGGAACTCAGCAAGCAGCTAGGCTATCTTCCCCTCCCCAGCATTGAGTGTGCACACATGCCATGGGTCCCAGCCTTTTCACTCAGTCACCAAGAGTCAAACTTAGATGGCCGTGCTTATGCAACAAGCACTACCATCGCAGCTATCTCCCCAACTTCTCCAGGCCTGACTGCTCCCCTCAGCCATCTTCTTCTGCCCCATTATCCTCATGGACTGTGGCTGCCTTCTCCATTTGTCTTCCATTCCTACCCGGGGGCCTGAGTGTTTAGATGCTTCTGAGAGCTTTTCTGAATGACTTCCTGCCCTGTCTGAAGCCAGCACGAGGAAACCTGCTGTGCATCCAACCCTGGAAGTATATTTGTCGAACGATACAAAGACTTAGTGGAGACACAAAATCCCTCGCCAAGATGCTGTCGTAGGCAGTTAAGCACCTACATGGGCCTGTTTGCAAGGCTCTGCCAGATGTGTGTCACTGCCCTGTGAGAGTCAAACCTGTAGTACACAAACAGGGAAGGAACTGTGCACCAGTATCCTGCGTCTCATCACATGTAAGATCCTTACTTAAAGATCCCCTGCCATAGGACCTCTGACCCTGCTTGCCCGGCTTGTCTTCTTGTGACTTGAGAACTTCCTGCCCTACCTCTGAGGTCTGGTCCTGCTGGGTTTTGCTTTAGTCTTTATCCAAAACTGACCCACAGCAGCTCTGTTAACTCCAGTCTGTGGAGCCCATCCTGGCTTCCACCACCTTTACTCAGGCAGCCTGACCTGGGCTCTCCTGGCTCTCAGTTGCACCCTCAATCACACATGTGTAGGGAGGGCCCCATTCCCAAAGCTTCGTAAAGGCCTTTCCTCCTGGTCAGGATGTCCATGTGTAAAGAAAGAGCCATGGAGTGAATGAATGTGCCAACCTTCACCATAGGTAGGAGCCAAAGGAGACTGGCAAGATTAACCATCCAAGGAGTCTTTGCCCTCAACACCATCCTGGCCTTTCCATCTTCTCACAAGCACTGTGACACTGAGCTGCCTGAGAAGTCCCAGAGAAGTTGCATGCTCCAGGCCCAGAAAGTCACACGGAAGCACACTCTAGTTTAGAGCCTGAGAGTGAAGAGGAGAAAATCACCAGAGAAATGGGATCCAGTATCTATGCCTCCTGGGTGTGGATCCCAGAAAGCTGAAGTGAAAACCGAGTCTACTGTAAAACTCCAGGCTCAGAGCCCAGAACACAGAAATGGCCTTCCTTTACAGCCTGTGTTCTTACCTGTGGAGCAAAACCTGGAGCAGACCCCAGCTGAGCATGAACAGTGGACTCCAAATCAAGGAGCAGAAGACGGACCCACGCTGGAGCAGTAGGAAACCATCCAGAGCTGCTATGAAGTATTTCAGTTTTAAATCCCAGGACATCCACCAGAGGACAGGGACTACAGAGATTGAGCAGGATGGTTTGTTACTAAAGCACCTCCAACTAGACACCTGAGGCAGAAGAGGGGTCAGCCCGCTAGCCTCAAAGCATTAAACACACAAGAGGATGTCACTTCACATTGGCGCTAGGGAACATGGCTTCGTGTACTCGTAGGAGCTTCCAAAGATGGAGCCCAAAGCCATGTGAGAAGGGATGCCCCTCTGCTGTGAGGATTCAGGGTGAGAGATGGGATTGGATAATATAGTCTAATTGCCTGGTGTTTAGGGACAATGTTAGTGGCGATTACCTGATGATGCTGACTTCCAGACTCAAACCGAGGACACAAGATGTTGCTGTGTGTCAATTTGCTGGTTCCCATTCCCAGACACTGTGTATGCAGAAGCTTGGAATGCATGATTTGGGCTCTCCCTGCACTTAATAAACCTGGAGATAGAAAAGCAGACGTGGGAACTGCCGTGCCTTCCTGCCCAACATCCCTCAGTGGTCATTTCTGTTCTCTGCAGTTCTCTCTGTCTGGCAGAGACACAAACTCACTGGGGAGTGGCTGGCAGCCTTCCCCCATTAGCTGCAGTAGGTATGCTTTTCACACATGTGGTGACTAAGCTTCTCATCTTTTTTTGCAGCCCCACAGAGGCCCCAGCTACTTCTGAGGTGCTCGGTGGGCCAGAGGGAGTGCCAGAGCCCCTGGTGCAGTGCACAGCCTGGCTGGAAGCCTATTTCCGTGAACCTGCAGCCACGGAGGGGCTTCCCTTGCCTGCTCTCCATCACCCTGTGTTCCAGCAAGGTTGGTAACCACGCTGCCTTTGGGGAGCCTGACTTATTAACTATGGCTGACATCACAGCTCGTTTACTGACTACACAGGCTTGGAATTTTCATATCGTCTAAACACAGGCGGCATGCAGCCAAGCTGAAGGCCGTAGGCTAAGAGCTCACGACCCCGCCCATTCCAAGTGGTTATGTTGGTTTTGGCACATGGTCACATAATTCTTGGCAAAAGCAGTAAAAATGATGCATGCAGATCAACTCTTGACTCTGGCTTGGCTGAAAGGTTTAAATAGGAACACATCTGAATGGCAGTAAATTCTTCAATAAGCTTATTGTTAACTTAAACTCTCTGCCTGCCAACAGCACAGAAAATGAGCCTTGTATCTGGACAGTTAGCCACTTCTGTCAAGTTACTCGGTAACAGGGACTTCAGAGGCCACTCCACCACTGCATTTTACAACTTATCACAGATGCATTCTGAAGGATGAGTTTAAAATACATTGCTTAAGTAGAGTTTGCTAAGCGCACTTACAGTTTCCCAGTAAACTAAGAAAACACCACATTTTCTTTAAAGCTGGTTTGTATCTTTTCAGCACAGAAATTAAGTACTACAGCTGAGATCATTCTAAGCCTATAACAAAAATTTATTCTACATCGTGACTTTAATAAGGAATCACTTAATATAAATTAGTATATATTTACATTCAGACAAATGCATGGAAGTATGTATGTCTCCTTAAGGGGAGAAAACTTGTGATTTTTAACTAACGTGAATTTAAAGCAACCTTGGGGTTCAGAGTGATGTTTACTAAGTATAATTTAAAGGTGCTTGAGTTGTGCCTGGTTTTCAGTTCACACTAAAAAAATGGAGTTGATTTAAAAAAAAAAAAAAAAAACAAGGTCAAAAGCCCTCTGTGGTCAGACTGATACCAGAAAGTGAGGGGTAAAACAGGGGGTCTATTTTATGCAAATAAACTGAAAGGACAACTGGAATGAATGGGCACCTTGTTCATCCCTGTGTTATCTGGACCTGTGTTCTCAGAAGGCTACTCTCAGTGGGGGTGCCAGAATGTGTTAAGGGGTCTGGGAGAGGTGGGTGGATATCTGCAGGGCTCTGTGTGTCCAGTGACCACACCTTCATCATCCACCCACTAGGGAAGAGAATTTGGCTGTGTGCCTGCCCACACTTGAGTCTGTTAGCTGTGGCTTGGGTGACTGTGTCATTGTTGAACACATCCAGCTGCCCCGCACAGGGGACATGTGTTGCTATGGAGTTCAAGGAAGTGAGAAGTGAAGGTAGACTCTTCCAACCCCAACCACAATATTTCACTGGGGTTACTATCTGTACAGGAGAGAGAGTGAAGGAGAAGAGACGGGGAGAAAGAGGGAGAGAGAGAGAGGATGAGCCAGCAAGCCAGCCTTCTCTTAGGTCTACCAAGGATATCCAATAAGGTTCAGGGTCTCCAAATAGAAAACTATCTTACAAAGGCAGAGATGTCTGTTTAATCCCATGAGGTAGTAGATGAGGTATGAGCTCATAAAATCCTAGCCTTTGCCTGAAATTGGTTGTGTGGCTTCAGGAAAACTGTAGAGGCCAAAATTGTAAAGAAATGACTCACTTTTGGCAAGCCAGATAGTGGGGGTCTGCTGGCCTGGTGCCACCAGGGTCCAGAGAAAAGCTTGGCCTTGCACAGACCAGGCCAGACCTGGAGAAGATGTGATGTATGTCATCTCGTGGTCAGGGTATGGTGACAACCAAGAGTGACGTTAGAATAGCCAGGCATTCCTCTGCAGCAGCAGATCCAGACTGGATCCCTTCCATTCTCTCTGCTGTTCCTGTATACGTCAGTGGGCTCCCAGTTGAGGTACCAGATCCACAGAGTCCCCAGGCATGTCCCCAGCTCTTCAGGAGCCCACACTAGGCCCACCCTATGCCAGCAGGTCTTTGTGATTGTTTGGAACCAGAAGATGTATAATATCAGAATAAGGTGGAGCCATGGGCCGCCCCCAGCTCTGCAGCACAGGTGAGCACTTCCAGTCAGAAAAAATATTAGATAGGCAGAATTAGATAGAACTAGGCTTCTTACACACTCTTCCTCCTGGTGCTGAATTCTAAAACCCAGGCTGTTAGCTCCCAAGGTCACATGGACCAGGCCTGCCTCTGATAGTTAGTGGCTGCTGGGGAGGGGGCAGGGTTTCCCACGCCCCAGCATGTGCAAGCCAGGTTTTTTCAATTTAGTGTATTCATTTGCTCCTGGGCAAGGACCAGGTGTGCAGATTTTACAGTTTGAAGAAGGAGGCGGGGCGGGGGTAGGGGGGTAGGATTGGTTAGGGTACCTGGTTTACATGGAATTAATTGGGTATATTCCACATGTGTAAATGAGCCCCCCACACACTGGCTTTGTCCAGTTTGTATCTTGTAATGCCAGGGAAGTAGACAGCAGTACGGAATAGTACTGAGAGCATCTTGGGATATCTCAGTGTGTTCTAGAAGCTGAGGACCCTAGACCAGTCTGTTCAGAGCAGAAAGAAAATTGGTCCATTTTGATATAGAATTAGTGTTTCCTTTGCCCATTCTGTCCTCTGTGCATTTTTATTTCTGGATTTGTCTGACATGTTTTTGCATATCTTTGGGGGGCAGGTGTTTATTGTGTATTATTTTTTGTTTGTTTGTTTCCATATTCTTCAAGATTTGGTCATGGTCTGTTCATTTTTAAAAGAAGAGGATTATGGGCTTGGAGAGATGGCTCAGAGAGAACAGTGCCTGCTGTCCAAGCCTGACTATCTGAGACCAGATCCCAAGTGCCCATAAAAGGGCAGACGCAGTGAAGCACATCTGCTACCCCAGTGTACCTGTGATTTCTGATGGGACAGGAGGATTCTCAGAAGCTCCTGGGTCAGTTAATGTGCCCAGTGTCCTATGAAATGTTGAAGAAAGGATAAGGGAGATCCCGCCTCAAACAAGGTAGAAGCAAGAACCAGCCGACACCAACGTTATCTCTGTTAACACATGTCCCATAGCATGAACTCACCGGTGCTCGTGTACAATCCTGTACAATTAGACATTGTCCTGTGGTATATGCTCACCTGCAGCATTTCACATCCTACAGAGCCTCTGGGTCTCCTGACCCACGCTGGCTGTGACCATGTAGGGCTGGTGCTGTGGATCACAGTCTTCTCCAGCTCCTTAGTGTCTACAAATTTCTGTATGCATTAGCTGCCCCTCCCTAGAGACATCAGAGCCCTGATGGGCAAACACATACCATACTTGAGAATTAGTGCTCTAAAAGAAACTATTGAACTAGCTCTGGGGAAGGGAGATAGCTCAGAGGTACAGTGCTTACCTGTAATAAAATGCTTGTCTGGCAAGGCCATGAGTTCAGTTCCCAACAGTGCCAAAACAAACAAACAAATAGGAAATAGCTTCCAAGTCTTCTGACTCCTGAGTGCTTCGTGCAGCATGATTCACCATGTGTTGGGCTGATGGTGTTTGGAAGCTGTAACAATGCACACTGTGGAGTGAGGTGCTGCCATTTATTGACATGTGAAGCTATGGGCAGTGTGTATGTGTGTCTACCTAACCTAGGAATGTGCACAAGTAGAGCAAGAGGTACGAGCATCTATTTTTGTCTTGAGAAGTGTTAGCTAAGGTTCTGCATGTCGCTAATTGCTTTCAAGTCACTGCAGTGTTTTAGAAGTTGCCCTTAGCATCACAGGATCACACCCAGAACACCACAGCCAACCAGAACCATCAGAGGGCTGTCTGGATGCTTCTGGCTGAAATGTGTGTCCCCTTTGAGATAGCCTAGGAGTGATGTCACAGTGCTAGAGGCTATGAGTGAAGGAAGCATAGGGAGGGAAATTTGCTTAAGAGTCTGGATTTCCATTAGAACAATTTAAGATCAACCCAGGGCTGGGATGGATCACCAAGAGCTTGAATGTACTACAATGCCATCTCAGGACAGAATTACAACCTGCCAGGCCCCAAGAAATTGGGGAAGGGAGAATATTCCTATGCAAAGAGCCCATGACCAATCAGCAGTTGCTAAGGCACCAGGAAACCTAGCAAGCAGATAGCTAGGCCTGGAGCTTCAGAGGCAAGTCTAGACTTTGATCCCCAAAGTCCTCAGAGGTCTCCACAATTAGAAAGTTGAGGTGGTGAAAGACTCTGTCCCAGGCTGCAGAGCTCCACCGCACAACCCAACCATGTTTAGCAGAAGGTCTTGGCAAAAGCCAGCCAAATTCAAAGTGCTGACACAGAGGGCCCCTATCATAATCAAGAGCGTAAAGTATATCTGAATTCATTGTAAGTGCTACTTTTGTGGGGAAACATTTACTATAATTTACCTCTAGATTTACCTTAGTAAATCTCTGAAAGTGTCTATGAAAAATAAATCCCCCTTGGTCCTGTCAGCACATAGAGGGGATGTCTGCAGAATCCTAATGCTGGATCAGGGTGTGGCTCTTCTCCAGTGATGGTGTGTTCAGATTGCTACAGGAGACGATACAAATCACCTTACTACATTCTTCAGGAGGTTTAAATTTGAGATGAGCTCTGAATATGCTAATTACCTATCAAATAAATATTTTTTTTAAAAAAATAGGTCTTTTACTTAAAAGTGGTTTTTAAAATTTTATTTCCACTGCAAGCACTAGATAAAATATGGTACTTGTAAGGAGAGTGCTCACATCCCTATGTTCTGTTGTCCTAGAATATTATGTATTTATGTATTATAGATAATCTTAATCATTAAAATTAGTAGAATCATAATGGAATTCATTAACTATAGATAACAAATATTTTAACAACACATGCATGGAATTGCATTGTATATTATCAATGCTTTAATATATAATTAGACTATACATTATCAATATATTAAATATTGGCATATTGCCAAGAGTAATGTCAAAAATATTAATGGTAGGAGACAAAAATGTAAAAGTATTCCTTGATTTAAATGTTTTCCTGAGATTTACCTGGACACCCCCCCACACACACACTATGTTCACTTGCTTAAAATATGAGATTTATGAGTCTCTCGTCTAAAGCCTGCCCCACATCTTATGGCAGAAGGAAAAGTCAGATCCTCAGAGTAAAGAAAGCACCCCTCCTTTCTAGGGTAAGTAAGAACCAGAATGGCTGATGGCTTTGTGAAGCTGGGAAAACCTCCAGGACTGGGGACCCTGTGGGCTCCCCAGGCATGGCCTGCCCTGGGCCACATTTTTTTATGCCATATACTAAATTACTTCTGAAGAAAGGTGAAGGACAAAGTGTGGATGGGGCATTTTCAAATGCTCATAAATACTTCCCGCTGTTAGCTCAGATCACCTGAGGGTTCTCTCTCATCAGAATATTCGGGCAAGCATCGACAGTGCTTGGGAAGTTGCAGGTGAGTCCTGCCCCTCAGCCAGTGTGAACATAGCTGCTCTGTTACTATGGCAACAACTTTTTCCTTTTTTTTTTTTTTTGACTACTACTGTTAATTAGGGCACAAATGCCTATTGTATAAAGGGAACCCATTCATAAACTTGTGTATGATTTCACATGTGAGTTTTGTCTGCCTTTAAATAAATAAGTAAACATTCCTGCTTGGGCTGGGCTCCTCTGAACCCTCCCCCCCCACCCCAAGCTGTGTGATATTCCTCTTGAGCCCTTCCTTAAGTAAATGGCTTTGGGAAGACCGAACAACTGAGCCGGGGTGACAGCCGGGCTTATTGCAGCCAAGACACACTTTTCATAGAAATTCGCATCTCTTTCCTCCTCTCAGAATAAAATATGCAAGAACGAACATAAATGGCATATCCCCCTTTCCTTCCCCAAGAATTGGGCCTTTGAAGTTCAAGAGCAGCGAATATTAAAGGCCAGCCCTGGCAGGCTACGGAAGTCATACCCATTTATGACAAATGTAACACAGCACAAACCTAGCCGAATGCGATGCTATCATTAGTTTGTGAGTAGCATTCTTGAAAATAACCGTGGAGGAGCCAAATCGGTTTAAAAGAAGATAACAAAATGGTTTAAGCTACTTAGGTTGAATGCCAATTATATTTTAATATTCAACTGAGCATATTTTACTAAGAAAAAAGGCAGCGTTGACGCATGCATAACTCATTGGCAGCGTCGACCAGCTGTGCCACTGTACTCTCCGAATCACTTTGTGCATTTTAGTAGCATGGTAATTTAGTAGAGGCCTACCTGAGTGATGGCATTTTCAATGAGCAGGTAATCTACAGAGAATTTTTATATGGTTATGAGTTCTGTGCTTCAGCCCAGCAACACAAAAATACATCAAGACCAATTACGGTATCAGCTTTCAGTGTGATACCCTCGCCACGCAAGTGCATGTATTTCTGCCCCAGGCATTTCAAATTGCATCTAATTTGAAATCTTTGGGGTTTTAATTAAATTTCAGAATATATGGAATTCTTCATTAGTACCTGCTCTGAATAGCAGATCCCTCTTCCCTCCGTCTCTCGTTAAAGAAGTAGGCGGTGGTAAATAGGGCGCTCAAGAGCCGATCATTTGTGGGGCCCGGGTATTGGAACAGAAATGGTGAAATGCAAAATAATATCAAAAAGATTATTAGTCCGGGGAGAGTCTCTTGATTTGTATTTTAATGGAATTTTACATTTCTCTTAATGATTTGCAAATTGTCCTCTGATTATAAGATGCATTAAGCTTTTCATTTTAATGGCAAAGACACAGCCATTAGCAGAATATTTTTCCAGTCTTCTTTTTAGAGTGCTTCCCTGCAGCAGATAAATATTGAAACCATTAACACTTTTTGATGTGCACTCCAGCCTTCGTCATAGATCCCTGCATGGCTAGCCATGACGGCTCAGACTGAACACCTGGCCAGGGACACACTTTTACTTGAGGACAAGTGGAGGCCAAGATACCTGTTTCATCTCTCTAGAAAACAGACTTTGTTTTCAACATTTCATTGGGTGGTCATTTATTTGTGTTAAAACTGATCCATTTAAATATTATTAAATGTCCAATTTGTATTCAAAAGCTGGTCTTGCTAAGGTCAAGACAGGTGGACGATGCCCCCAGCTGTAGCCTGGGGTTGACCATGGTAAGGCCGCAGAACAGTCTTACCCTGTTCTTCAGGAGGCTTCCATGAAAACCCAGGGCAGCGAGGGAGACGCACAGTCTCTGTTAGCCAGCTGACCAGCCTGGCCCACACACCACCCCACACTTAACACTTGACTGTAGGTTGGCCTCTGGAACGACGCTTTCCCTCAAGGCCAACACGTGCAGCTTCTACAAAGCACAGAAGTACAAGGCCAAAGCAGCCTCCTGGTCTGCTCTAACAGCACCCAGTCCTCAGGAGCTCTTAACTTGACTGGGAGGCAGCTCAGAAGGCATGTAAGAGGCTCTCAGGGATGTGCAGCTCCTGCTCTGTGTAACCCCCGCATACTATAGTTCTGCTTCATGGTGTTGAAACTTGGGCTGAGGGAGTTCAGAAAAGGCTTTGCTGAGTGCGACATGCAGCGGTGAGGGGAAACTGCTGCCCTGTTGTAGAATGTTGTCCTCTATGCATGACACGACATGGCCATCACCATTTTGAATACTCAGTAGGAAGTCTGTACAAGACTGGGCCCGTTTGTGTTCTATGTAATGGGAGTGGCCCACGAAGCTCCACCCCTCCCTTCAGGATTTATAGGCAGTTAATGGTTTCTAGCCAGGAAGCATTCACAAAGCCTGGCCCTGCCAGCGACTATACATATAAACAGTTAATGGTGGCTGAGAGACTGTTTGCCCAGTGATGCAGTCACCCATGAGTAACCCATGCTCCTGTAAGCAACACCAAATAAAATCATTGCTTCACCAGACTAGACTGTGAAGTTGTTTCTTTGGCCTGTTGTTGATATGCTCTCTGGGTGAGTAGATGTTTGCCCTCCCCAGACAAGTTCATGCGTTTGTCACAGCCAATGCCTCTGAGCAGTTAACTTCCTGTCTTACCTTGAAGTAGACACTGGCTGGCTGACTCTTGAGGAGACACCCAGAGAATAGCATACATTTTTGGTTGGTTGGTTGGTTGGTTGGTTGGTTGGTTGGTTGGTTGGTTGGTTTGTTTTGGGTTGGTTTTGGTTTTGGTTTTGGTTTGGTTTGCACCTCTGCTAGCAGGTACCTATCAAGATGTCTTGGAGCTGAGCATATCACCTCTGCCCAGCACCCTGTCAGGTAGTCCCTTGGGGGTTGGACCCATTGGTGTGGCTATGTAGTATGGAGTGTGATGGCTTTGCCTCCACTGTCCCTGACTTCCTCCTGACCTCAGGCAACCTCTCAGTCCTGTAGACTGCCAGAATAAAGTGTTACAAAGTTCTCAGCGCTCTGGAGGCTAAGAGCCCAGGAGCAAGGTGTCAGCAGTGCTGATTTCTTCCAAGGCCTCTGCTTTTGAATTGCCTTAGAAGAAAAGGCTGCCCTGCTGCCATCTTTCTGTGACCTTTTCTCATCTCTAGTATCTCCTGACTTCCTAAGGATCCCAGCCGGATCTGAGGTCCTAGGGAAAGGGCTTGAGATTTTTCATTTAGTGCCCCCTTCCAGGCCTAACACCTTCTAAGTCACTGACGTCCTGAGTGAAGTAAGTAGCTGTGCTGTAGAAAGAACCACCATAAGGCCCCAGATGTGTCCTTTCCAGAATCTGTGGTATGGAGTGATACTCAGCACTGAACTCTGCATGATCTGAAGCCCAGAGAAGGCTCAGCCCCCATTCTGCACCTCCATTGAATTTACCTATTTTCCTTCTGTTTGTGTTATTGGCTATAGGGAATGTGGGTGCCACAATCCTGCATCTTTTCAGAGAGCATCTGGGATTGTATCCCTCTTGTAAATAAGTGCTGGAGACAATTATGACTTTCGCTTGGAAAAGAGTATCTTGTAACCAATAAGTTTGTCTCCTTGTACACTAGCTGTAAAGTCCTAGGTCACAGATGGCTTCTCAAGGACCTATGAGATGAGTCTGCAGGTAAAAGTTCTTGCTGCCTCACTTGATGACCTGGGAACACATGGTGGAAGGAAAGACACAACTTCTTCAATGTCCTCTGACTTTCACACACATACCATGGCATGCTCATGCCCACATACACATGCCCAGATACATATACAATTTAAAAATGTAATAAGATTTAAGTGGCTGCTTGAAGGGACTGCTGGTCCCTAAATGTCAGAAGTTGCCCCTTCAGGCAGGCTACAGATGGTGATGTGGTATAGCTGTGCCTGGGTCTGTACTCCAGGTCAGCATGCTCATGTCTTTCTCCATTCTGTAGCTGTTCTTCCAACCTATGGGATACTTGTCTCTGTATGTTTCCACTGCTTCTGGCTTCACTCTGCCATTTACTTCTTATGGGTAATTCCTTGGTATCAAGGAATTCTTCACTGTGTAGTGGACAGAGTGAGTTGCAGGGAGCAATGATGAGGTACACATAACACTCAGCTGAATATTACCTTGCTCAGACATGGTGCTGCCAGTTAGTTGCCCTGTGACCTAGGGGTCTGCCCACTGCTGATATCACTAGAGCCCACTCAGAATGGTCTCCCAATCCATGCTTGCAGACCTGTGTCTGGTTCATGGCAGAAGCGTAACCTGACAATGAATAACACAGGCTGCCAGCCCTCTCCCAAAACACTGTTTTGGAACCTGCATTTCCCTAGAGGTTGAACATACATCCTGTCCCTATGGCCCTCAGGCTGTAGGCACCAGGTATGTTAGTGTCTCTTCTGTACCCCACTCTTGTTCTGAACATGGAAGAAAGAGGTCACATGATGGATGTTTGCTGAGTTATTTCTGTCGTGAGACAGGACTGTCAGAGCTTTCTAGAACACATGGATAGATTGGTGCTTCCATTATTTTACCGTGAAATGTTACATCAGACTAAAGAATAGTCACATGAGTATGTAAAGTGTAAACAATAAAGAGCCGGCCACATATGCACTAGCCAGCACTATGAAGGCCTGCCCAAGGCCTGCCTGCCCCAGCCCTGCATGACCCCTCCCCTTTCCAGTACCATGCCAATCATTTAAATGAGCAGAATATCAGTGTCTTCCTGAGTTGCTTCAATCAGTCAATGTGTTTATGAAAACACGTATTTAAAATCGTACAGAGACCATCCATTTTTTTAAGCTACTGTGGGAAATCCCATGTTATAAACATTCATCTATTTTCCCCTGTCCGCTATCAGTGGACATGGGAGTTTTTCCTAGGTTTTGCCTTTGAAACTGCTGCTGTTGCTGCTGCGTCTGTGATAGTCATGTGTCTAGTGTCCCACATCTGTGGGCAGAGTGCTGGAAAAGAGGGAGCTGTGCAGAGAAGGAGTTCCAGGAGTCTGGTGTCCCCGTGAGCCTAATGCAGAATACTGTCATGAGTGTGTTTGGAAGGCAGAAGCAGAACGACTAGAGAGCTGAGTTGAGCATTCCCAAAGCAC
Source organism: Rhabdomys pumilio (assembly GCA_030674055.1). NCBI lineage: Eukaryota > Metazoa > Chordata > Mammalia > Rodentia > Muridae > Rhabdomys > Rhabdomys pumilio. The sequence goes on from JANHMN010000003.1 coordinate 124,602,797, forward strand.
TGAACATAACTAGACCCAGAAAATATATGGGCAAGGGTGGTGAATATTTTCTCAGCATTCTTATTTTTAAAATAATCAACTACTCACAGTAAAATTTATTTTGTATTACTCCCTATTTGGGGTTTTATAATATATGTAGAAGTAAAATACATAACAAGTGTAGCACAGAAGATAGGACTGGGGACTGGAAACGCATTGTGATATGTTTCTTATGTTCTTGTGAGCAAGTGGGGACGTTATTTAAGGGTAGATGGTGATAAATCATGATGCATATTAACAATACTAGACTGCCACTGAAAACCAAGACATATAGCTCAAAATGAAATGCGTATTTTAAAAACAAATCTAAAAGAAAACTAAGGAAAGGAAGAGTAGATGGGAGAAATACTGAGTTGGAAGACTCTAATCCAACCATGTCAATAATTACATTAAATGTAAATGTTCTTAAGATTCAAGTAAAATGGCATAGATGAAAAGACTTGTCTTAAAAAAGAAAACCAGACTCTGCTAATTATATTCTATAAGACATAGATACTTAAAGAGAAGAAAAGAAAAGAAAAGAAAAGAAAGGCTGAGGAGACAGCTCAGTTGGTAAATTCTTTGCTACACAAGTATGAGGACATGATTACCTGCTCTTGCTCAGCTGTAAAAAGCCAGTGTAGATATATATAATCCCAGAACTAGAAAGGCAGAGACAGGAAGATTCCCTGGGGCTTTCTGGCTAGTCAATCTAGCCAATCAGTGAACTCCAACTTTATTTAAAGACTGTTTCAAAACCTGTGATGGAGCATAATTGAAGAAGATATCCTAAGTTGACCTCTGATCTCTGTACATGTAAAACATGTACATATATGTGTACCTACCTGCACACAGTTATACATGAATAAGCATACACACACACCAAAAGTATGAAAGAAATAATACTATATAAAACTAAAATAAAAGGAGTATATATCAGAAATTATTAAATGTAGCTCTGTTTATTTTTAGGCTATATGATACTTACATAAAATATTCTAAAGAATTTTGAAAATATTAAATAAGTGAATTCAACAAGGTGATTTATACAAGAATGAGTTCTATTATTATATTGTATTGTAAGTAATAACAAATTTAAATAATTATTGTTGTCATATGTTAAGTGTTAGAATTAATTAAATACATGCAACATTTATTCCCTGAAACATATAAAAAACAGACTAAGAAAATAGATAGATATACATTATCCCTTAAACCACCCATGCTGCAAAGAGGCCATTTCTTCATAAGCTGTTCTCATTGCTCAGCTCAACAAGGCATTTAGATTCGCAACTGACACTGCTATTTAGAAAGACTCTAGAACACCTAAAGAAAGCTTGGAAAATAAAGATGAGGTCTATGGGTTTTGTTATACTGCAACCTTAAAGAATATCATATGTATATATGGAATTGTAAAAGAAATAGACAGACAGACAGACAGACAGACAGACAGACAGACAAAGTTGAAGATTTTACATTACCTGATTTTAAAACTTCCTTCAAATTGTGGTACCCACAGTGATAGGGATCCAAATTTAAAGCAGAGACCCATGAAGGCTGGAGAGGTAGATGGCTCAGCAGTTAGGAATACATTCTGCTGTGGTAGAAGCTCTGAGTTTGGTTCCCAGAACTCATGTCAGGTAGCTCAAAACACCTGTTAGCAGTATTCCAGGAAATATGATACCACCTTCTCAGAAACTGCGCTCATAATACATAGTCACAGACACTTAAGATATAAATTCTTTTAAAAATAGACGTGTGTACTTTTACAGTTATTTTATCTTTGAGATGGGAAATAGAGATGTCTCAACAGAGTGAAGCAACTGGATGACCATCTTCAGAAGGATACCTAGTTTAATTCTTGTCTCGCACCATATACAAAAATTAAAATAAACTCTATAATATATTGAAACATAAAGTTTAAATTGTGGATAATGCTATGATTTGGCCAGACAGCTATTTCACATATCGCCAAAAGATGACGTTAAAAATAAACTGTGCCAGCATTGCTGCAAGTAAAAGCATCCATTAAGAAAAAGAATGGACAGGACACAGAGGGAGAGAAATCTTTACAAAGCATCATCAAAGAGTCTGTTGGTGGGATATGTGAAGGTTCAAGGACATTCCCATCGATATATAAGCACAGGACACTGTCTTCACAAAGCAGTATATCCAAATTGTCCTGGAGGCACATGAAATTGGAGAGTGTCTTTGGTGAAATCCCAGTTAAAGCAATTATGAAAGATGTCCGCCTAGGCCCAGATGGCTGAGATGAAGAACACTCACAATTCCAAATGTCTGTGAGGATGTGAAGTACCTCTACCATGCATGTTGGAGGGTGTGAATGGTAGAGCATCTTTAGGGTAAGGGATGCTCCCATGCCTTCTCACCCAGTGTTCTCAGTCTTAGCAAATATGTGAAAGCTGTTCAGTGTATCATTACTTGTAATTATCAACACTTGGGATGACCCCGCCTCCACTCACAGGGGAATGTGGATTAATGGAGATATGGCCACAGAAATCCAGTCCCTGTGTATGCGCTCGGTGGCAGCGACATGTGATCTGTAGCTGCATGCCACACAAGCTTGTCTTGGTGTGTGCTGCACAGGAACCAGGCAGAGAGAGCATGTCTGGCTTTGCTTACTGAATGAAGTGCTACAGTTAGCCAAACTGATCAGGGGCAGAAAAAAAAGTGTAACTGCCCCTGGGATGTGCAGACAGCTACTGCCTGTGCAGGAGGCCTGAGGGATATCCCAGCATAATTCTTAACAACATGGGCTACACAGGCACATGTATTTGTCAAAACTCATCAGGAGCACACTAAAGATGTGTGTTTCCTTGTACACAAATGCTACCTCAAAGGAGAAAAAGAACCTGATTGGCATTGAACTCTTAATTAATGACATATGAGCTAACTTGAGAGTAACTGATGTCTTTGGTTGATTTTGAAATGTAAAAATTTAAGATGGGCAGTGAAATAGAACACTGGCCAATGTGAGGAACAGCAAGGGCAGGCACTGTCATACAGTCGGGTGGTAGGTGTGAGCATAGCAAGCAGTGTCATACTGTCGGGTGGTAGGTGTGAGCATAGCAGGCAGTGTCATACTGTCGAGTGGTAGGTGTGAGCATAGCAGGCAGTGTCATACTGTCGGGTGGTAGGTGTGAGCATCTTTATTGGAAGACTCTGTTCTTCTGTGTGTTAGAAGTAAATGTTATGGACTTCTATTTCTAGAAATAAAATTTGGGGGAAAGATGATGAACATGGCCCCTTGAGTTCCCAAGTAAAGCTGCAGCTTTGCTCAGCTCTCTGCATGACACACCTCTGTCCCTTCCAGCTGCACTGGAACACAAGGGTGGCAGAAAAGGATGCTGATATTAACCAAAGCCTGTGTGACACAGCCATGTTTGTGAAAATCACGTGTAAAGAAATATATCTTGAAGATCTCTGCTGCCAACCCTGTCACAGGCACAGAGAAGCAGTAGCCAAGCATGCTGGCTCTGGGGGTGATGGTAATCAGGCCACGAACAGACAATACTACACGGCAGCACAGAAGACCATCCAGAAAGCAAATAGGTATCTGCTCGAGTGGCCAGCTGGCTCTCGGGGCCAGAACCTGATGGGATGGCATGTAGGCTGAACACAGAACTAAGTCAGAGTATGTGCAATGTCAAAATCCAAGCAGAAAGAGTCCAAGGCAGAGGGCCAAGCAGGCACAAATGTTCAAGAAAGTATGATGGCTTCTAGAAACAACTCAAATGGAAGAGCTACCATCAAGCAGTTGAGAGAAACAGTCAGCAGCTCTGGTGAGTGCATGCCACATGCAATACCCTGAGAGCGAGTGGCTGTGTGTGACACCGCATGTGTGGATTGTGAAGAAGGAACACCTGGTGGAGATGTCGGTACACTAGCCCAGACCCAAGTGACACCAGGGGACTGGCAGGAGTCTGAGTCTGATGTGGGTCTTCTTCTCTGCAGCAGGACATCTATGCCTCCAGTGTGTGGGTTGGAAGTTGAAGACTTAGTGAGATCAAGGC
>JANHMN010000003.1:124606858-124617749 GCA_030674055.1 Rhabdomys pumilio
TGTGTGTGTGTGTGTGTGTGTGTGTGTGTGTGTGTGTGTACTTTGCTTCTTGCTCCAGCACAACCTTTGAGCCTTTCAAAGTCACATTTGGCTATCTCTATGCTTCTCTGTTGCCTGTGGGTTCGTAGAGCCAGCCCTATGTTAACTTTGTACAGATTTCCAAGTTGAACTGCCCCCTACACCCTTAGTTGATTATCCATCTAGCTTTGCTTTCCAGTAGTGTTAAGGAGAGGTTGTAACCACTCAAACCTGCACTGCTAAGGGACATAGAATCCACTCCACTATTCACCACGGCTTACTATATTTTCTGCATCATCTTCCCACCATGTCTTATGTTGAAACCCAGTGCTCTGCACAGAACCAGTGTGTGAAGAGAGCATGTTTGCTTCACTCAGCCACTCCCAGGCACAGACTTAGTTAGTGGGGCACCTTGGACTTTTAGCATTGGAGAAGGTTTGTCCGGGACTGACTTGGAGCTGCAGTGTGAGTCTGCTTCCTGACACTATAGCACATGCTGGAGATAACTTAGGAGGAGGAAGGATGTATTTGGCTTAGTGTTGGGAGCCATGGTCAGCTGGGCTATAGAAACACAGAGAGAGGAGAGAGAAAGGCCAGTGCCCCATTATCACCTCTAAGGACATACCCCAATGACCTAACCTCCATTTGCTAAAGACCACTCCTGTTAAAGATCACACCAGCTCCCTGAGGTGGAGCATTCAGAGGCGGTCTTGGGAAGGCCGTGGGAATGAGCGAGGTCAGCAGTTGATCTTACTGTGGTTCTGCCAGGGGAGATGGGACAAGACAGTGGACCCCACACCGTACTTCCCCAGTGGCAGCAGTCACCGTGGGTGAATTCAACCAGGCCCCTCATCTGAGCATGATAATGTTAGCCCTTCCCACATTAGTCTCTTATTGCCTCTATCTGTGAAATAGCCAGAGCATAAAAAGCTAAAACCCCTATTTCCTCAGGTCCCACCTACTCCCCTCACCTGGCTCCCTGGTCCCTAATCCCTTCCCACCACCACTTCCCACAGTACCCTTCTCTAAGACCAGCTGCTCAGAAGCACTATCTCTGGCCATTCCCCTGCCCAGCATCCCTGCACTTAAGACCCTAGTCTTAGTACATTGAGCCGTAAGGAGCTCCAAGCACTGACACCTCACTCTTCCCAGCTCTATAAGGGCAGAGACATGTGCCAGATGTCAGTATACAGGAACTGCTTTGTGAATGTTTATCCATATGTGATACTGAGGAATTGGTTGATAAATTCTCTTTGCCTCTGCACGGGAGAGGCCATTTCTCTTCAGCAGCAGCAGTGAGCCATTCTCAAAAACCATAGGGCCCCACAGAATGGAAGTCTTCATCCTTAGGCACAAGAGGAAGTCCAGCCTCTGAACTTCCCTCTTTCCTGATGAAGGCAACTTCAGGGACTTCGTATGATACCTAGTGAAGAAGCTAAATGTACCACCCCACACATATATGGCCTTTGCACCCCATCTCTTCAGGGAAGGGAAGGGATGCAAACCCAGTCACCGTGTTCATGCCAGGCTCCTCTACATGGCAGGCTTTCTCTAGAACAGGTGCAGCCTCCTCCCATCTGCCTGCCATCCTCCTACCTGCCCTGTGTGCTCCCCCTCCTTCACCTGCATAGCCTCTTCCTCATTTGAATAGGTGAGAAACCAAAGTCAGCTGCTCCATTTGAGCTCACTCCCATTGCTCAGAATTCAGTCACAACTTCTTTTGAATTCCTCAGCTGCCCTGAGGCAGAGGCTCAATGTTGGTACTGAGATTAATCCCCAAAGAGCCCCTCATTTCTCTGCAGAGAAATTAGAGCTGCCAGTTTTCCTTTCGCCTGTCCTTCTGACAGCTCTGTCAGTAATGAGATGCCTGCTCTGTGGCGTAATCCCGATCCTACGGTGAAGAATAATTCATTAAGAAATTAAGGGCCCAGCTCCTTTCCGTTGGGTTGGTCTTCAAAAGTTAGCTAATGGCGACGGCGGCATGATTATCAATGAAAAATTATTCAGCATACCTCAGGGCCATTCCAGACACTCATCCCCCCCTCTCTGGGGTTGTCAGTGTCCTGGAAATTAAGTTGGGTGACATGAACTGGGAGGTGTCTGTGTGCGGGGGGCCAGGAGGGCAGGTCAGGCATTGCCCATTTTGAGAGAAGCTTCTTCTAAAATTTGGGGTTAAAGCATGAGATTCCTGCTGACAGCAGTGGCAGTTTCTCCCCTGCTTCCCCAGGGAAGCAGGAGTCAGATTCAGAGAAGCTTCTAGAGGTTGAATATAGAATGCCCGAGACTGAAGGGAAGAGGCTGCATATAGATTTGGGGATGGCAGTCATTGACATGGTGTTGTTTGGTTTTATTTTAATGTTATTTTTTCTTCCTTTTTGTTTTTTGAAACAGAGTATTAGTCTAGCCTAGACTGATGTTGTAGTCACGATCCTTCTGCCTCAGCCTTGCTCAGTGTCACTGGCATGTCCAGGAACCTCTAAGTCTTCAGAGCACACTGAAACTCCCAAATGGAAGGGGGGATTTGATGGTAGCCTTGCCGTTGCCGTCTATGGGGAAGCTAAGAGCCTTGACGGTGGGAAATGTAGATTACTTATGCTGAACCAGATGTTCTATGGACTGTTGTTTGACTGCAGTGTGACGGGGACCTGGCCTCTGTGTATGGACCAGTGAGCATGTGAGGCAAGTTAGTGTCTCCTCCAGAGTAGCCAGTTTAGAGCTCAGCAACCTCCATCTGCAGAGCCTGTGGGATTCTCAGGAAGGGAATGAAGCCATGTGCTCCCAAGGAAACCCTCCAGGAAGGTTTGTGCGAGGTCAGGACATCAAATGGCATGACAGCAAGAAACCTTAGATGTGGTTTGATTTTTCTTCATTTTATGATTAACCTCGGTAATACAGTACCGACCCCAGTCAGCCTTTTCTAACACGGTTCTTCCCCTTGTCCTCCTGCCCTCTCAGACTGTTTTACACAGTGTACTTCTCTGTATTTCTGCTATTGTTCTGACGCCATTAACCCCCGTTCAAAAGTCAGTCCTTCAGCTGTTGAGCTGAATGGCAATTATTTGAGTGGTAGAGGGTGTTAACGTATAATTATTCACATTCACACCCGGACAGTCACAGCTTAATCATTTCTCTGTAGGCTTCCTGAAGTTTGTGCTTAAAGTCTTAAGCATAATTCTTTTGTTAAGTATGTTCAGGAGGCCGGAAGGTAACTGCACATCCGCCCAGGCAGAGCTTCAAGGCTGCCATCTTACCTCTTGGGAATGCTACTTGCAGGTGAGAACCCTGCTGGTTCCTGGCTCCTCCTTGAGGCGAAGGTTCACTTCCAAGGGTTAATGTTGTAATCCTTCTGTAAAATGAGCTCAGAGATTATGTCTGGGGCACCAGGACTAGACAGAACCGGCCAGAGAGCATTTCCATTCTTGAGTGCTAAGCCCTGCATAGCTTTAGCCTACACTGGTGAGCCCAACCTAACCCTGGAGACCATGGATTCTTCTAAAGCCCACTGCCTCTTTAAGATTGTTTAGGAGCTGAGGGTGGTTGGTGACTTTTTAAAAATAAGATTTTTAAAATATATGTACATTTATCATTGAAAATCAATCTCAATAATCATTGCATATATTTTAAAATAACACTGAATTTACTCCCCAATAGATTTCTATGAAGCTGCCCTCTATGGCAAATGCTTTCTAAGAAGGACTGTGTTATTCTCCGCCTTTGCAGATCTCTTTATAGCATCTTTATTGTCTGACTTGATGGCAGAAAACAGCCAGTTCCTCAGACTGGATCTTTCTTCTTAGTTGTGGTGGTGGCAGGTTAAGCATCCAGACGACCCTACATATTGGGCGAGGATGGCTGTGAAGACAATTTGGACCTCAGAACCCACCTCCTAGGGTCCCACAGCATGTGGAGAGCTGCTGTTCTTAAGTATCAAAAATCCCCCATAGCCCTTTAAATCCTATTTTACTCTTTGAAGTCACATTAGAAGTCCCTCTTACTGCCTGGAGCCTTGTGGAGATGTGTACAACTGTGGCTCCTGTCATTCTGTATCCTCTCTCTATACTGGCTCACCTGTGCCCCAAATCCAGCCAGCTGAGAACCCTATCCCCAAGGTGAATACTGCAAATAACCGTCATCAGGGCATGACGGTTGAGAGTGTTGGCCTACAGATCTCCCATAACTCAGCCCAGTTTTAATCAGTCTTCCAAGGGAGTTCTTCTGTCATTTTACACTGTATTTTCCCATTAGCCCTGTGTGTTTAGCTGCAGAAGGTGAGTGTGGAGTTCTAAGCTCAGCCCCGGTCTCAGAGAAGGTGCTGCCTATGAGATCAGTCACACATCAGACACTTTGGGTCTACTCTTTCCAAACTTGAGAGTGCCTCTTTCCAGTTGTGTCCAGCCCAGAACAGTTACAAGTGCAGGCTTCCTGTGCCAGCAGCAGCAGACACAAGAGCATAGGCTAGAGAGGGACCCTCTGTGGATAGCATGATAGGGAAAGGACCAGAGGATCTGATGGAGTGCCTGTCTTCAGCCAGTGCCAAGGTAAAGAATGCTTGGTGAGAGGGGCAGATGGAAATGTGGATGGAATGACCTGAAGTGACCATGAACCATGTCTCACCATAAGACACTGTCACTTGGAGAGGCCTAGGTATCCTTTACATAGTGTGTACTTTGTTCAGCCCACTTTGCCAGAGGTGATAGGAGACAGCAGTGGGTCAAGAAGTAGGTCTCTGTGGAGTTGGTGAATGATCTTGGTGGGTGGAAGTTCTAGGGATCTGAAGCGACAACAGGTCCTGACAGGCCACATCCTTAACCATGTGCATCCTCAGACACAGGCGTCCTTTAGTGCATGTAAAAGGCTCGTCAAGCTTCCTCCTGGCCGAGCAGGAGGCCAGCCAGGCCAGAACTGCTCTTTCAGAAGACTGTGCTACCCACTGAGTAGCCCTCTGCCTCCTACCCAGCCACCCTCACCCCTCCAGTCAGATCCTGTTCTGGTTCCCAGTACTGACATTTGAGATGATACTATGAGGCTGACACTTTGCATTCTGTGAGCTGTATCTGACAGACAACGCATGAGAGTGTTATTGGTGATCATTAGGGTGAGGCTTACAGAGGTAAAGATTGTACAGAAAATGTGACCAGGATTCCGTTTTGAATGGGAAGGACCATTCATTCCCTTGTGAACTTTGATTCATAAAGCTCCTTTTGATTGGAGAAAAGGTGACTGAAAAATGGATTCCCCTTTTCTTATCATGAAGTGTTATCTTTTTGTTTTGTTTTGTTTTTTTATTCACATGACAATGTTGGCTTTTGAGGTAGGTAGCTGTATAGATTTTAATGCATGCCAGGTTCTGTGGCCACCACTGTAATCACATTCAGAGGGGCACTGTCTCCAGAAATCCCTCATTCTTGGCTAGTATTCTTCTGTTCTTTACCACTGGGGCTTTGTGCCTTTACAAACTCAGAACCCTGGGGTCAGACAGTGTTTATCCTTTACAACTTACCTCCTTTAACTCAGCCTAATGTCTTTGAGATTGATCCAAACTTTGTACGTGTCTACAGCATACATTTTAACTGTTAAATAGAGTAGTACTCCATGATGTGAATGCACCTCGATTCATCTCTTTGGTTTTGTGTATGTATCTGTACACACATTTGTGCATATTTGTGTAGTACTCGTGTGTGTGTGTGTGTGTGTGTGTGTGTGTGTGTGTGTAGACAACAACCGTAGTTGTCATTCCTGAGGTGCTGTCACCTTTTCTTACTGAGACAAGGTGTCTTGCTGGCTGAGATTCCAACCATCTTGCCATGTAGCCCTAGGGATCCACCTAACTCTACCTCCCCAACTCATGAGGTTACAAGGATTCCAGAATACTCAGCTATATTTAGGTTCTCATGCTTACAGGGCAATTACTTTACTCAGTAGACCAGTTTCATCACCAAAATTATCTTTTTTTAATTAATTTACTTTTATTTTATGGATATGAATGTTTGCTTATATATATATGTTTATGTGCATGAACTATCCACAGAGGCCAGAGGAAAGCCCAAAACACACCACTTTAAAATACAAACAGTCCACCTTGAGTACCACAGGACAATGGAATCTCAGTGCAAAAGGCATTCATTCTGACTGTAAGAGTCCCCATAGTCATCTGGCCATTGAGACCAAGCCTGGGAAAACACTTCCTTGGGCTGCTCTTTTTCTGGAGGCAGGATCTCTTCTTTCCTATGAATCTGCATTGTTACAAGGTGGTGCCTTCTGTGGGCAGTGTTGTCCTCAGAGAACCTTTATTACCCTATCCTAGAATGTGAAGTTTCTTTGTAATGGAGTGATCTCTGTCAATTAACAGTGCCCCTGTCTTATCTGCAGCTCCACCCTCATGCATTCTTCTTTCTTTACCAAACTGCACATTTTTCTTCTTTTTCTCACTGTAAATCTGACTAAGAGCAGCAAGCGGTAACCATGCTACAGCCTAGCTATTATGCTGTCTTGGAATTTACTTCACCAAACAACTTAATTACTTTTTAATTAAGTCTCACTCCAGTTTTCAGGACAGGAACAGAGTGTATCTAGGTTTCTTGCTGGAATTTATGTATCACAGTGCTCTCTAGCTCAGTTCTCAGTTGCCCTCCCTCTGAAACGTAATGAGCCAGGCCTCTACTGTCCACATTTCCCTTGGCATTCTAGCCTCCCCAACTCCTAGGCCCATTAAGTTCTACCTACAGTATCTTCAGGCTCTTCCAACCCAAAATTCCAAATTTTCCCCCACATTCCTCCTACAAACTCATTCCGAAGACCCAAGAACCACATAGGTTTGGCATAGGAATATTGGGTTTTTTTCAATGTATATAAAAAACAAGATACAGTAGGAAAGGTTTATGTTGGCTTACAGGTTGAGGTTACAATTCATTATAACGGGGATGGTGTTGAGGCCTGTGCATCTCCACAGCTGTCACATTGCATCTGCAGTTGGGAAGCAGAGAGAGAGGGAGAGAGAGAGAGAGAGAGAGAGAGAGAGAGAGAGAGAGAGAGAGCGCTCAGCCAGGCCTTCTCTTATTCCTTCTTGTTCATTTTGAGCCCCCAACAGATGGGATGGTACCTCTCACATCCAGGTAGGTCTCTCCTCAGCTAAAACTCCCTGGAAGCACTTTCATAAGCACATGCAGAGTTGTACCTCCTAAGTGATTCTAAATGAACTTGAGCCAACAATCAAAAGTCAATATTACAATTTTATAAGAGTTTATAGTACATCTTGAAATCTGTCAGTATGACATCTTCAACTTTTATTGTCTTTGTGAAATATTTGGGTCTTTTTAGACCCTTTTCCTTTCTGTATAAATTTTAGAATTTACTACCCTGAGTCAGTAATAAAGCCTTTTGGGGTTTTTGTTGGAATGGTGGGAAATCTTTAGATCAATTTGTAGAGAATTAAAATTTGGGGGCTCTGAGAATTAATTCCACAGGCCCGGTATGCTGCCATTGTTTAGAAACTCTTGGTCTGTTGGGACTTACAGGCTTCATTCATTTTCAGAGTTACATATGGGGAACTCGGTTCTCTGTCCCTAGGCATGCCCCTGCACAGTACAGTAAGGATGCTTCATGCTGTAACATGACTAGACAGATGACTCTTTCACAGCCAACCCTTACACAGGACCCCAGCCTGCTCATTGTTGTATCCTTGTCAACTTAAACACACTGCTTGGGGTCATGGTGTTAAGTCTCTATAGTACCTGATACTTATGGACTATCATTTTCACCGAGATAATATCATATATACTAATGTCCCTGTCATGGCTTGAATATGATTGGCCTGTGGAAAGTGCTACTGTTAGGAGGAATGGCCTTGTTGGAGAAAGTATGTCACTGCACAGGCAGGTTTTCAGGGCTCCTAGTGCTTAAGCTTCACCAGTGTGAAAGAGTCAGTCTCCTGTATGTGTTGGGATCAAGATGTAGAATACTCAGTTCCTTCAAGAACACTGTATCTGCCTGGACACTGCCGTGCTTCCCACCCTGACGATAATGGACTGAACATCTGAAACTGCAAGCCAGCCCCAAATGTTCTATACAAGAGTTACCTTAGTCATGATGTCTCTTCACAGCAATGAAAGCCTAACTAAGTCCCCAATCTGGGTTTTTCTCTGTACTCTGCATGTTCACCCTCTCTTCTTCCTTTTCTCGCTGTGCCCTGACTTGAATGCTCAATTTTCCCTTTGTGTAGCTTGAACTTTTCTTCATTATCATGTGATCAGGGTCACACAGTAGGTGTACTGTCTTACTCTGGGTTCTTCTGTTCTAAGTTCCACATTGAAGGTTCTCTCCATGTCTTTTTGCAGCTGACTATCTCTTGAATAGCTTACACTACACATGTGTAATACAGCTTTGTGGGTATGTGTTAAGGGGCACTTTGATTGCTAACAATTGTGGCATTATGAACAGGCCACTAGAAATGTTCACGGGCAAGTTTTTATGAGGACATTAGTTTTCAAGCCAAATGGAACAAATTTGAGTGCAGTTGCCAGATCACGTGGTAATGTTCTGTTTAACTCAGTTTTTAAATCACCAAACTGGTCAAATGTGGTATGCACACCTGTAATCTCAGCACTCTGGAGGCTGAGGCAGACAGGTTGGGAGTTTAAGGCCAGTGTCCTACATAGTGCAATCCTATCTGTAAAAAAAAAAATGAAAAGAAAAAGGAGAAGAAAAAAAAAGTTAGAATGAAAGGAAAAAATGAAATGAAAAAAAGGAAGGAAACCCCCAACTTCTGCCAAAACACCCAAAAATCTGTACTTTCACTACAATGTGGGAATATGCCTCTTGCTCCGTTATCCACACAGGTCAGTGGGAAGGAGGGTTTTAGCCAGTCTCAGACATGTGTAGTCATATATCCTGATTTAACATGCAGCTCCAAAGACAAGCTATGAATATCTTTCCATTTTCTTACTTACGTCCATACATGTTTTGGTAAAGTGTCTACTCAGACTTGCCCTGATTCTACTTGGGTTGTTTTCTTCTTACTGCTCAATTTTAAGACTTCTTAGCATGTTTCATGTACAAAGCCTTTGTCAGATGTATATTTTGCAGATATTTCCCTTTGGCCTCTGGTTTTGGTTTTTTGAAATCTAGTTTGTTTTTACAGTATGAACTGTCTTTGGGCTAATAAAGTGCAGCTTATCCAGTGTTTGCTTTCATAGATCATGAACAAAAAACACTTCAAAGCCCAGGGTCACCTGTGTCTCCTCCAATTGTACCCTCTGGAGTTAGGTTGGTGGCCATTTTGAGTTCATTTTCGTAAGAAGTCTGGTCTCCAAGCAGACAGAAGGATGCAGAGACAGATGTGTAAGCAGAGCTTTAGACAGATGATACAGGATAGATCCAAAGCTATACATGGTGTAGGGACAGCTAGATCATGTGAGCATCTAATGGATGATCAGAGCCCGTTGATGGAGACTGTCCTTTTCCACTGAGCCTCTGCCTCTTTGTCAACAGCTGCACGTGTTCTCTTTTGTTGAACTGCACACCTGTCCTCACCCCAGCACTGGTCCATTTTACACAGCTCCATGAATGGATTCATTTTTTAGAGGGTGAATCAGCCTTGCATTCCTGGGATAACCATGCTTAATCCTCATGTCTTATCCGGTCTGTAGCATGCTAGATTTCACTTGCCAATACTTTATAGAGGTTTTTTTTTTTTTTAACCCATGTTCTTAATAGAAATTGTTCAGTTAATAACCAGTACTCTTTAATTGTTCTTTATTTTTGAGAAACTCATACACGTAAAATGAAATGTGATCACATCTACCCCCATGTCCCATGTTAACTTCAGTGTACTATTCCCCTGCAACCCTATGTCCTTCTTTTTTATAACTCACTAGATGCAGTTAGCGCTGCCCTTATGTGCATGGGTGTGGGGCCATCCACCTAAGCATGGAAATCCAACCAGTGGCCACATCCTTAAGAGAATGATTCTGCCCCTGCTGCCTATGTCCACTGACAGTAGCCCATTGGCAGTATTATGAGATTTGGTCTGCTTTGATCTGGTTCAGGTAGCCTCAGCTGCTTTGAGCTCATGAGTGTAATGGCATGGTCTATCCCCAGAGCAGCACCCCACCTTACTCTGACTCATCTTTTAGCTCTTAACGCTCCTTGCGCCTTTTCTAAGATGCTCTCTAAGCCTTGGATGCTCAGTTTCAAGCCAGACATCTGTATTAATCCCATCACCACCAAGACTCAGGGACCTGGGTTTCTGATTGGTGGCTTTTATTCTCTGGCTCTGCTGTTTGAGACCATAGTGATCTCAACGGGAATTTTTTTCCCATTTCCTCAGGAAGCTGACACTGATGTTTCTTCTTTAATTGTAGGCAGGGTGAGCTCATTTCAGCCCTAGAGATTCCATCTTCAGGAGGTTTGAAATTACAAACCCAACCTCTTTAATTGTAGGGTTATTTTGGTTTGTAGTTCCACTTTTGTGGATTTATTTCACTTAGTTTTGGTTTTGTTTGGGAAATCATCAGAGGCCAGTACTGGGGATTGAACCCATATCAGGTAAGCATTCTATTGCTCAGTTGTTAGCACGTCCACCTCTCCTTTCACTTTCACTGTATTAACCCCACTACCACCTGTTTGGTCCTACAAACAGGGAATTACATGTTTGCCCAGGCTGGCCCTGTACTCCTTTGTAGGTACTGTATTCTAGGTAGGCCTTGAACTTTGGATCCTCATATCTCGGCTTCATTAGTCACTGGGATTACAGACCAGCAGGCCCAATTTGGTGGTGTTAATCTCAATATCTCTCTCTCTCTCTCTCTCTCTCTCTCTATCTCTCTCTCTCTCTATCTCTATCTCTATCTCTATCTCTATCTCTATCTCTATCTCT
>JANHMN010000003.1:124617759-124642597 GCA_030674055.1 Rhabdomys pumilio
TCTCTATCTCTATCTCTATCTCTATCTCTATCTCTATCTCTATCTCTATCTCTCCTCCTCTTCATTCTCTCTCTCTCTCTCCCTCTCTCGGGGTTTATCCCACCCCCCCCAGGGACTTGTACCTCTGTGTAGCTACTCATCTTGAGTTATGTATGTGATTGTTCACTGTGCACCATGCATCTAGGCAGGAACTTCACCTGAGTACTTATGTGTTCTCAGTCTGACCAAGAACCTAGATTCAGACCTAGAATGAGGGTAGACTTCAGTAATCATGTGTCATATGATACCAGCTGGAAAGCAGCTGTTGGGATAGGGAGATAGATATATGTTCAGAAAGACAAAGCAAGATGGATACCACAGAGATGGATTTTCTGCACAGTAGTGGTTGGGTTCTGGTGGTACTCCTTTTGTTCTACCCCATTTAGGGGAAAGGACTCAAATATTAAAAATTTAATTTAAAAATCATCCTGAAACTTATTTAAGATTTAAGGAAACTTGAAAGGAATAAATTTAAATTAATCTAAGAGTATAGATAGGGACACAGCAAAATTTTCCTCTTAGGAAATAGACTCTAAAATAAACGATAACATCTTTAAAGCTAAGACTATACAATTAAACTGGATTGAAGATTAATGATTGATTATTGATTTTTGTATGTGAGATGGACAATGTATAATGCCGTCATACAGTGGAATAATCTTTATATGTAAGACAGACAATGTATAGTATCATCATACAATGGAATGAACTCTGTGAGACAGACAATGTATAATATCATCATACAGTGGAAGGATGTTTGTTTGTGAGATGGACAATGGAATGGGATGATGTGTGCAGAACTCAGGAGTTTGTAGGCTTTACTAAGTTGGATGTCTTTATCTGAAGTCATCCCCAGGAACAGCTTATAATCCTGAGTCTTCCTTGTTCTTTCCCTGGCTCCCACTCATCTTGTTGGATGTTTCTCAGTTTCACCAGTTACTTCAAGCGACCAGCTTTCAGTTTCTCAGATTTCCTCAGTCTTCCTTTTTCTAGTTCATTGAGTTCAATCTTTACCTTCAGTCTCCCCTTTTGTAATGTTTGGGTTGTTTTCATTCTTGTTTCTTAAGATAAGAGCTGAGATTGTTAACATACAGTCTTTCTTTCCTAACACAGATATTGAATACTATGAGTTGACCTCTGAGTGTTGCTTTAACTGTATGCTATGAATGTCAATGTTTTATTTCATTTGCATCCTACCCAATGACTTTTTTATTTTTCTTATTATTTTTGTCTGTGGTAGAAGTAGATGGTTAACTGTCTAGATGTTTATAAAGTTTCTTTTCTAATCTAATGGTGTGATGGTCAGAGAGATAATTTATCTGGTTTTATTATGTGTATTACAGATTGTTTTATGATGCAGGATATAGCAAACCCTCTCTCTGGATCAGTGACTTCATGGGTACTTGAAAAGAATATGTGTTTTTGTGCTACCAACAGTAGCCTCAAATAAATACCTTAAATACCTATTGATCTGTTGGTGGGTGTGCTGACTGGTATTATGTCAACTTGATGCAAGCTTGAAAAGGAGAGTTCTACAGATGAGGAAATGAGGTTATAGGTGAGCCTGTAGGACATTTTCTTAGTGATTAATGTGGGACCCCTGTCTCATGGTCCTGGGTTCTATAAGAAAGCAGACTGAGCAAGTCATGTAAAACAAGCCAATAAGCATCCCTCCATGGCCTCTGCATCAACTGCTGCCTCTAGGTTCCTGCCTTGTTTGAGTTCCTGTCCTGACTTTCTTCATTGATGAACAGTGATGAGGAAGTATAAGCCCAAACCCCTTTCCTCCTCAACTGTCTTTGGTCATGGTGTTTTATCATAACAGTAGAAAAGGAACTACAATTATGATTCTGTTTCTGAGGTGTTCCTTCTTGCTGATTTTCTGTCGTCTGGCTTGATGGTTGACTGGGAAGGTGTTTGAGTGCTGAAGGATAATTATGGATTTCTCTAATTCTCTTCTCAATTTTCCCAAGTTTGGGTTCATGCATCTTGGAACTTTGCTATTAGTCTCATAAATACTCCGGATGGACAAGTTGCTTTTTGAAGCTTTCTCCCTGAGAATATTCTTTACTTCTAAGGCTTCTTCGTCCTATATTAATTCTCCTAACATTTGTTTTCTTTTATCTGTCGTGTGCCTCTCATTTGAAGCAAGTTTCTGTTAGACAGCAGGTATTCCTCTTTTTATTTGTGCTAAGAGTGTCTGTCTCTCTTTTAAGATTTATTTTTATTTATGTTTATGTACACATGTGTGTAGGTACCCACAGTGGCTAAAAGAAGGTTCTGTGTCCCCGGAAGCAGGTAACTGTGAGCTACCTCACCTGGGTGCCAGGAACCAAATTCCAGTCCTCTGAAAGGACAGCAGGTATTCTTAACCCATGAGCTGTCTCTCCAGCCAGGCCAGTCCTGTTACTGGTGTGCTTAAGCCATTTCTAACTGATGCAGGCAATCACTGATGTGCTTGGGCTGCATCACTGATGCAGTCATTGCTGTGTTTGGGCTTGGGTCCAACATTCTATTTGCTCTCCATTTCTTTGTACCTCTTTCCCATCCTCCTTCCGTTGGACCTATTTTATCAACACTAAGGGTTTTTTTTCTTTCTTTCTTTCTTTATCTACTTTTTAACCATCTCTGCTTTTTGTAGATTTTTCTCCTGATGGTTACAGAAATTGCAACACTCACTTCCTATCAAATTAAAAATTGACCTTTTGCCATTTTGAGTGGGGTTTAGAAACCTCATCCCCACAGAGACCCTCATATCTGAGAATAGAAGAGAAATGAAGTTTGGCTCAAGGTCAAATGGAAGAGACATGCTGCCCTGGTCACCTCTCAACACAAGTGTATGACCTTTCCCCTGACTGACTATCTATAACCCTTTGTGTCTAGGTATGTTGAAATCTCGTTGTGACCATTGGTACTTGTAGATGTTAAATGAATTGAAAAAGAAAAAGGAAGGGAGGGAGGGAGGGAGGGAGGGAGGGAGGGAGGGAGGGAGGGAGGGAGGAGTGAAAGAAAGTCCTTAAGAATCAGTAGTTTGATATCCAGCCCTGTATGCCCCGTCTCTCCCACTCTGTGTATAGCTGGTTAGTTTATGGTGTAGGGGGAGGAACTTGGGGTCTCCTGAGTGCTAGGGAAGTGATTTATCCAAGATATACCTCCAGCCCTTTCTTGCTTTATTCTCAGACATGATCCTGCTGGATAGCCCAGGATCTTTCTGCCTTCTCAGTAGCTGGATCACAGGCCTGTTCACCATGTCTGGCCATGCTGCTAGCCTTGTGGTATTCCCAGGTTCCCTCTGGTATCTCCTCTTTTCTCTGAAGATTGGGGCTCTTAGCCATGGGTTATCTCAGCTTTTCTCTGTTACCCAAAACCTTCTTCATATGTTAGTTTTATTCCTGGGGCATTTTAAAGACAGAATTGAGTTGGCCATGCCTTCCCTTTAGTGTGTTGAAAATGCTGCTCTATCCCAGTGTCTCTGATAGAACCCCATGACTGTTCATATCACTGCCTACGGTAGAATGAGCTCTTTCTCCTCCGGCTCCTTCTCTGTTTGTCGCTTTCAGCAGTGGGTAGAGTATTACCTGAGCAGTGCTTCGCGGAGTATGTCCTGTTTGCAGTTTACTCCTTGAATTTCTCTAAAATTCTTTTCCATTCCACTCATTCTCTCCTTCTACTGGTAATCCAACAAGAACAGTAGATGGTTTCACTGTGTCCTGTTAGTCCTCACATTTCTTCTCGGGGAATTTTGTTGAGGACTCTCTTGGCTTGTCTGCAGATCCTTGACCCTTCCCTCACATACTTCTGCTGTCATGTGGGTCTCATGAAGGGTAATTTGTAAGTCAAGTTATTGACTGTTTGGAGCCAAACTTTCTTCTTGTTCATTCTTGAGAACTTCTATTTCTTTGCGGAGACCTTGTGCCTTGCATTTGTTTTGAGAGCGTTTTCCCCCTCTGCAGCATCTGCATGATATATCCTTTCAGGTTTTGTCAAATAAGTCCAGCTTCTGCATCAGCCGCAGCCTGGCTTATCTTTCCCCAAGCATTAGACATGTTTCTAACCATGAGCATGTACCTAATAATTGTGGATTAAAGCCTGATCATCCTGAATATTATGAGACTCTGAGCCATGGCACACCCAAGATAAACAAGTAAAATATAACTTTAAAAAACTCTTTTCCTCCACAGTCTTGCTGGTGCCTTCCAGTTCTCAGGGCTTCCCTTTCAATACTCTGGGAACAGCCAGGGCTTTGTTTGGGTTCTGCTGAAGACTGCTCATGTCTGAGCCCAGACATAGGGCCAAGCAAGGAAAGAGAGACAGAGAAGGGGAAAGCAAGGGCCTTTCCCTCCCTGTACACATGTTGCCACCAAAAGGGGCCAGCTATTCCTCAGGATGCAAGTTCCTGGGGCCACCACACCCTGGCTCCGGTAGTTTGATCTCCAGCCCTGTGCTATCTCCTTAGCATAGTATTTGGGGGGACAGTAGGACAAGGTCCTGGGAGATCCCTCTGCTCTTCTGGCAGTCAAGGGAGCAATCCTAGCCTGGGATGAAGTAATAGCTCTAACTGCTCATCATGTTGGTGATATTTCCCTTATCTGCCTGCTTCTGGTGATGTCACATCTCTCACAGAAATACTGTCTACATTCTTCCAGGTTCCAGAAAGGTGTGTGATAGGAGGAACTGGGTGCAATGTGCCACCACCATCTGATCTGGAGCCAAATCTCACTTCTTTTTGTTTTCATGTTTTAGCTTCATTTCTTGAAAACTCACCCTAGGGGCTCCTGAAGCTTAGGTATCATAAGTTCAAATGGCTGTGGCCCGTACCATCTTCAGTCAAGTTCCTTCTGAGCTACCCATTGCTGCCAAGGGAACAGTCCCTGAGCAGGACGCTGTGTGAGGCACCTATGCGTCTGCCTGAGTGTTCCCTCCTTAAAGCATGGCCCAGGTTGAACTCAAAGCTCAGTTCTGAAAGATGGCACCTCCTATGGAAGTCAGAGCTTTGTAACTGAGAGAAAAGACCCTGCCCATGCCCTTGGACATGCAAGCCAGACCCCAGAGCAAGGTATTTTGGGATAGAGTCTAAGCTAAGTCTTGAAGGCCAGCCCTGTGACTGTTCTGTACTCAGGTGGCATATGGTAGAGATAAGGAATATCAAGGCAGCACCTGGGATGATTGGTGGAAGCCCAGGAAATGGTGGCTCAAGAAGTAAGAGGGACAAAACCAGACTGCTGCCTCCTCCCACCACATCCCCAGTGTGGGGTCTCCCTTATTAGAAGCAGCTGAGCTTCATGGGTCTGAGTCCAGGAGTTGAGATGACATTCCCCTTTAAGGCCATACTTCCTACTTCCTTAGCATGCATCTAAAGCCTGTGTCTTCAACACGGTACCAGTTTGGGAAGCAGCATCCTCCCACTTCTAATGATCTTAACACCAGGTGGTATTTGATAAATAACTCATTTACTTAGGTGGCTTCATTGCATGTACAAGCCATCAGAGCCATGTCCTTCAGAGAGGGAGTCTGAGGTATAGGAGAGCCTCCGGCAGAGCCTTAACCCCAGCTGCATGGACGTGACAAGGTCCTGGGGCAGAGAAGCAGGCTGGGGAAAGGAAGCATTAGGAAGGGACATGACAGAGGGGCAAGCTTGAAGAAAACCAGACTGTAGCATGTAGGGGCCATTTCCCACAGCACTGGAGTCGCTGGCCTGCTCCCTGTGGAGAGCCACACAGGGGAACAATGGAGTTCATGGGTCCCCTAGGCTACACAACCTGACTTGGCCGGCCACCAAGGATTTTTGTGGCCACATCAACCTTCAGAAATTGTATTTTCTACATTAACATTGAACTTAAGTGATCAAATTTGCTTATGACTTAAAGATGGTCCTTTAATGCAGAAACGCCAGCCTCTCCTTGCACTTAAGTGCAGAGTAAATCTGACTGTGCTCAGACCTTGTCTCAAGGTATTGTCTCTGAGAGCAGCTTTCACTAATTAGTGCATTTGCTCCTTACAAGATAAAGTAGGATGTTCAGGTACATTTGAGAATGATGTGCTTGACATACATAAAACACTGTTTCCTTAAAGCCAGACTGCCTAGTGCCATGGTTCTCAACCTGTGGGTTGAGACCTCTTTGGAGATCAAATGACCCTTTCACGGGGGTGACATATCATATATCCTGCATATTAGATATTTACAATAAGATTCATAACAGTGGCAAAATTACAGTTATGAAGTACCAATGAAAATTATTTATGGTTGAGGGGTCACTACAATATGAAGAACTGTGTTAAAGGATCTAAGCATTAAGGAGGTTGAGAACCACTGACTTAGTGTATTGCCTAGTGGGGGCTGTGGACTAGTTACAAACTGGGTACCAGTCATCAGGATGCAGCCACACTGGTAAAGTGAGAGCGCCTGGCTAAGATGCATAGTACTCTAGTTCAATCCCCAGTACCATATGAAATGGGACATGGTGATTTTCATGTCTGTAAATTCTATACTTAGAAGGTAGAAACAAAAGGGTTGGGAGTTCAAGGCCAGTCTGGGCTAGATAATAAAAACAGAAAGTTTTTTTTTATGATAAGCTAACAGCAAAGCTGAATGTGACGCTGTCAAGGCAGGCCAGTAGTTAAGAGCACTGGGTGCTCTCCAGGGGACACAGGTTCAATTCTCAGCACTCACACTGCAGCTTACAACAGTGCAACTTCAGTTCTAGGGGGTCCAGTGCCCTTTTCAGGCTCCCGTGAGTACCAGCCGTTCTTGTGGTGCATACACATCCATGCAGGTAAATACTCAAAGTATTAAAAAAGTGAACATGTTTGATAATTTACACTGATATCTGAAGATATAAACTTTCCAGACACTTTTACACCTGTGGCAAAAGATGCTTGGTGACCTGACAGTCCTTGGTCAGTGTCCCCATGGTGGGGAGCCACCACTGTGTAGGTGCTACTGTCTCTCACAGTTACACTGAACCCAGTTAGATGTGTTTTAATCCTGTCAGGTTTATTAAAGCATTAGTCTGTTCTAGAAAACACCAGCCACAGTCCTGTCCGTAGGCTGCAGCACAGGCGATAGCCCACCTGGTCTACACCCTCTGAGGATGCCCAGGCTGCTTCTGCTTCTTGCAGTGTGAGACTGCTTCCACTGCTCCCTCCCCAGGCAGCTCCCAGGCAGCTCTCTGCCTTCCCTCTCCTCCTCTGCCCACTTCCTTTCCATTTCTCAGACAACAGTAACAATAAGTATGATTAGCAAGGTGATTTCAAGCCCCTTTCAGAGGACAAGACAGTAAACACAGCTTGTTTGCCTAAGGAAACCCTCCCAGCACCCAGCCACTCAAACCTCGCCTGTTAATGAACCCAGAGCCATTAATGCGGTTTCTTCAGTTAAATTGATTCATGAATTTTGAAGAGAACATTATCTAATGAATTTTCTTTGAATAGAAAGCAATTAAAAGGACAAATCAGTCTGATTAACCCCAAAGTCACCCTCCTGCCACAAATGCTGTACAGTTTGAAATTATATCATAAAAAAACTAGAGCACATTTGCTGTGTCTGTGCCCTCTACTAATCCATGTAAATTAATGAACAACAAAGTTAATTTCTTCGATGACCCTTTTCTAGTATCACCTGGATTATGCTGATGTTTAATTTGCTTAATGTTATAATAAAGACTAAACAGGGTTTGGGTTTTTTTTTTTCCAGTGAAGTGATTATCATTCCCTTCAGTTAAGAAGTGATTTTTATTATTTAACATGCATGTAAGGGTGTGTTTCCTTTAAGGACCAAATCACACTCTGCCAGCTTGGCACCAAGTGTGGCAAGTTCTGGTGAGGGTACACATTCCCAGGGTCGTTCCTGCCCATGCAACCCTCCCCTCTGTTGTTCCCCAGGGATGGAAGATGTGGCTTGGCCTCCATGCTCTCCATCCAGTGTGTCTCCTCTAGAAGACAATAGGAATCCATTTGTACCAGATTCCTCCTTGTATTCTGGGCTTATTCCCTACTCAAGATACATGCAGGGAATGATTCCCAAACCCAGGGGCAACAAGGGAAAGGAGCTGACCATGCCTTGCCCCAGTCATTTCTGCTACAGGATACAAAATGCATGCCACTTGATATAGCTCATCAGAGAAAATAGGGCTCCCTGCAGCCAGGGTCACTCTACAACCTGGGCATAAGGAGGCATCTGGCATTCACAACAGCACAAGAGATGGTCCCCCCCTCACTGCTGAGTGTGGATGATTACAGAAGGGTCCCATCAAGTCCCTAGATCCATCCTCCTGCATCTCAACTGAAGTTGGAAATTAACCAGCAGTCCAAAAGGCTTCCACATAGGTGGGCCGGCAGGGACTCCCCGGGCCTGCTAATTGAACTGTGTGCAAAATGCTTGCCTGCCTGTTCACAGAAAGAGCATCACACACAGCCCCACATCGAACGTGAGGAAGCTAGAAGGAAATTAAAGATGCGGGAAGCCTTCCGAGGCCCGCCTGCTTTGTGCCTACTTCACTCTCAGGTCTCCTTGCCTGTGCCATGGTGACAGAGCACTGTGTGGAGGCCCGTGTTTTAATTGAGTATAACAGTTCTATTTGTGCCATTGCATTTCCTGCTAGGGGACTGGCAGCTATTTATATCCGAGCTGCTGGAGCCGTTTGTCCAAATCACGTCATTCTGTTTTCTTTCTTTCAGATTCATTCACCAGACAGGTGTTATGGAAGCTGCTGAAGGTTGTGAAATTCGGAGAAATGGTTTCTTACCAGCAATTAGCAGCCCTGGCAGGCAACCCCAAAGCGGCTCGTGCAGTAGGAGGAGCAATGAGAAGCAATCCGGTAAGTTCCGCAGATGGGCAGCAGGCTGGATACCTGCATCGAAGGGCTTCAAACCACCTGGGGAGCCAAGTGTCACTTGAGTAAATGTATTTCAGAGACCAACTATGTGGCTGGGATCAGGATGTGGGGTTGGCAACTGCTGTGAGAGGGACCTTTGTGTCCCAGCCACGTGAGCTCTTTGTCACAGTAGCCCCTACCAGAGAGAAAGAAGCCTGGAGAGTGGCAAGCAGACTAGACAGCAGCCTATTTGTTTACTCCCCACCAGATAGTCCCCATGCTGGGTGCCTGTTGAGTAGCAGCCTTCTTCCATACACTGGAAATACAGCTGTACAACCAGAAGACAAGAGCCATGTGACACCAGCCTTCTGAGAAGGTTTTGATGAAATAGTACAACCCTATCTCCCTGGGTACGATGAGCCTAGAAGATGCGATACCTTCTGTCTACTGTCCTTGGGTGTTAGCTCACCAGGAAAAGGCTCTTCCCCCAGAACTCGTCAGCACTGATTTATCTTTCTTCCTACAATGCTGTCAGAGTTGATTGAGCATCAGGTTCCCAGCCCACAAGAAGGTCATGCTTTTAGAGACACCCTATGGTTCCACAAATGTAGTGGGTTTCTTGGCTCAGCCAAGGACCAGTGCAGCCAAGGACGAGACCAAGGCCCTACGTGCCTGTGGGCTTTGTGTGGGTGAGAAGTCATGTCATCACACAGTCCTCCGGGAGAATCCACACTGCCTCCAGGGTCCCTGAATGTCTCAAGCAGCTTCCCCAGTGGCAGTATGTGTGTGCTGTCATGGTGATAAAGCTATGCGGGTCCCAACATGATAGAAAAAGCCACCTGATTAGGAGTGTACTTCACTTGGAAGGGACATTGAGGAATGAACATTCTGTACCTCTTTGGGGGGATATATTATAGCAATGTGGCTGTTCTGCAACTCTCTCTTTAGACCAGGCTAGAACTCACAGAGATATCTGTCTCTACCCCCTGAGTGCTGGGCCTAAAGTCATGCATCAATGTACCAGACCATGAGGCATCGGATCTGGCAGTAGATAAAGAGCTCCAATACATGTGCTCTACGGCTCCACGCAATGCCCCAGAAGGACAGAGAAAGGCAAGACATTTTCTACCTTTTTCTGCTACTGTTTTAAACACCCTGACCTCTGAGTAGCGTAGGTCTTACTGCACCATTCTGTCCCCAACCCCATCTGAATCCCTCCCAAGGCTAAGGAAGAGGTGTGGACCTGCATTCCCCAGGCCACTTTTGGAGCAAGACTTGGGATTTATCCACAGTAAAGTTAAGTTGGAAACCAAGCTGTTCTGTTTTGCAAAGTTTCCTGTATGCACTCATATGAAGGTGAAGACAGCCCCATCAATGGGCACCAACACCACAGCTTCCGCTCTGAGTGCAGCTAACATCTCTGCTATAAGAACAAGGTCCTCTGCCCAGTGTGCACACTGATAGCCATACTACATGCACTGTTGTGGTGGGTCTCCATCATGCACCACCAGAAACTGTATGAGAAGGAGTTACTGAGACTTGAGGGAGAAAAGCTCTGGACCATGGTAAACTCTGCCTGGTGCCCATCTTGGTAGGTGTCCTTTGCCCCACTGACAACAGGGCCAAGATGGAATGGCTGTGTGTGTCTCCTCTACCCCAGTGCTGCCAAGTTGGAATAAGTTCATGGAAAACAAAGTGCTTGTGTTTTGCCTAAGTAACACCACTAGTGCTGTGAGTGTGAGAGGTTGTGCAGTGCCCATCGCTGGAAACTGTCCTGCATCAATCCTTTGGTGGCTCACAGTAACCATGGCCTCATACTGTGTTCTTTCAACTGCCCTTTGCTGGGTTATCCCCTTCAAGAATAGGAGATGGGTTTTGTAGGGTGGGAGTCTCCTCCATCCTGGAACTCAACTTCTCTAAAGTTTCTCAGGTGGAACTCACTGGCCTTGTCAGGAGACTGGGCAGTCTCTGGAAGGCACTACCCTGCATCAGGGATGTCCAGCGCCAGAGGCTCCTCAACACCATCCCGATACACACGCTCAGAGAACCCCCTTCTGCCACATCCTCAGACACAATTTGCTAAATGTAGTTCAGAGGCGATCAATACAAGCTCAGGGAGTTTCCCACCTTTTTCTAAACAAACACATTCCTGAGGAGTTAGTTTATTCGCAGATTGCCATGAGCACCGACGACCCCTGAGTCCTGTTCTGCCATTCACCCAGATGGCTGTTGATAAAGATTTAGCATCATGTTCTGAGTGTCAGGGTTGTCAGCGGAGCTGAACCATTTGACCAGAAGAAAAAACCGCACCGGGAGCTATTGATTACAACTTCTCGGTGTCACTTGTTCACCAGGACTTAGGTATTGATGAGGCTGCGAGTGAAAACAAGCTTTCTCCCTTGTGGGCTCTGCCCAGAAGAACAAAGGCAAAGTTGGAAAAAAAATACTCAGCCAGTACCAGAATCAGAGGGATTCCATTATTGATTGCAAGGCTCCTTCATGTTATTTTTGTTGGAGACAAATCTATGGGTTTGGAAGTTTTATAGCAGTTGAGAAAGGGCTGGTGTGAGTGATGGATCCGGGTATTGGACAAATTAGATTTCGCAGCATGAAGATTTCAATGAAGCTGTAATACCATGGGCTCTTTGCGTATTGATAGCAATTGCACTGCATGTAACAGGGCCTCTCAAGAAGAGGGCAACAACGATACAGGTCCTTCAGATATAGCCATGGGGCCCCAATAAATCTTATGGCTGAATACCTACTGTTAACCGACGTGAAGCAGGGCCCATCTCTAAAGGTGAGCATGTGAGCAAGTCACCAGTCCACAGTGCATCCTGAGCAGGGAGCGGTATGTATGGTACTCACTTTTAGAATCCCATAATGCTTTGAGAGGGAAGAAAAAGTCAAGTGGGATGACCTATCAAGTGGAGTGGTGGAGTGTACATCTAGATATCGGCGAGACCAGGTTGACTGGCACACCTGCACCAACCAAAGACAAAAGTTGGTATCATCTCCCACAGTCTTCTGACTCTGCATCACTATTGTGGTTTGGGTTTTTTTGTTTTGTTTTTTGTTTTTTAGAAATCAGTCATAGAAATGTTCCATTCTCAACATCTTTCATGGCTCCTTTCAAGGTCAAGGTCAGATGCTGTCCTACACACACACCTGGAATTCCACTTCTCATCCCATGCAGCTCTGAAATGCATAGTCAGCTCTCTCCCCCTCTGATCTTCATGGCAGTTGTCCTTAAAATTACTCATAGACCACATCTGTGCATGTCATCCTGATAGCCAAACTCGGAGTCAAAGCAGAATAATATCTGTGAGGTTAGAGATCACACCCCCCATCTCCCAAGCTTATAAAACCTCAGTGACTCTCAGTTCCACAGAGTCCCACCGCCATGTCAGTCACTTGACAAGGGAGGCATCAGGAAGACAGGCAGCTTCAGACTCCTGCTGGTTAGAACTGGTTTTGCCACCTAACAGCCAAGTGGCTTTTACATGAGTTCAGTGCTCTTGACCTGAGGTGTTGGAGGGCTGCAGGGGGCTACATAGGGTAGTCTCACATCAAGCCCAAGAAGCACCTTATCAGGGGATGAGGGCTGGGATGACCTCATCTGCTGGATCATGTGTGCTACACGCCAACAAGGAGCACACTGGGCTCAGCAGGTGAACCGTGAGGAGAAGACATGGTGGTGACCATGGCACATATGGCTGCCCATATGAATACTTTGAGCAGCAAGGAAGCAGCAACCATAGGATGCACTACTTCTGAGATAATGAGTTCAATATTTTAGATATCTGTGCCGGGCAGCTTCCTCTAGGCCATCAGCTAGCCAGAAGCTACTCACTATGTCCCACTCACTTGCCATAGTAGATAGAAAAGACAGTGGTGCATTGTGGGTAGATTCTGAGCCACAGGGAAAGGAGGAGAGAAAAAAGATGGGACGTAGATGGTACCCAGCAGCACCTGTGCAGTCCTCCCACTGGAGCCCTGCAGGGGTGGCTGTCTCACCACAGCAGAACACCTGAGATAACCTCAGACTTGCACACCTACTGTCTGCATGTGTCAGGGCAGCTCAGAACCTTCCATAATGAACCCTGAACCTCCAGAGCTCACTGAAGCAGATGCCCAGAACTCAGGTTGTGTTC
The DNA here is from genome assembly GCA_030674055.1 of Rhabdomys pumilio. Taxonomy (NCBI): domain Eukaryota; kingdom Metazoa; phylum Chordata; class Mammalia; order Rodentia; family Muridae; genus Rhabdomys; species Rhabdomys pumilio. The sequence continues at coordinate 124,630,766 of JANHMN010000003.1, forward strand.
ACTGAAGCTTGCCATCGCCACATCGCCACATCACGACCCATGTTCCCCAGGGCCCCAGTCACAGTAAGCTCTATGGGATGTTGGCACCACAGTGGCTGTGTGAGCCCTCATTTAGCCCTCTGGTTAAAGCTCTCTTCAGAACTACCCATTAGGATATCAAGGCCAAAATGTCCATTGAATCCACAGCATTCTCTGCAGCAGGCAGGTAAGACATGTTCCTTGCCAGGGCAGGTGTGCAGCCATCCCTGCCAAGCTGAGTGTAGTCATACTCTTACACTGTTGCCCAGGGAGAGAAATGAGGGGAGTCCACGTGGCTGGAGCCAATGTGGATTTTTGAAGGTTTCATGGGGGGACTTCCATCTTTTTCTGCCCATGCTATGAACCAGTGAGGAATAAAGCTATGAGGATGAACACTAGATAGGAGGAGATGGCACAGCCCTGACGTCTTCCCAGTGATTGCCACTAGGATGAGGTCCCCTGCCACCTCTGACCACCCTGGTTACTGCACACATTGGCCTTCTTTGAAGGAAATCGGGGTATAGATACATCTTCTGCAGACATGCTAGCTGTTTTCATCTCTTTCTCCTCTGAGGGGTGGGAGCGGGTGAGGCCAGAAGTGTCTATCCACAAAGCAGAAGGGTCCCAGTAGCTGTCAGCCTCCACAGATGGTGGACCATGGAGCCTGAGTCCATATAGCCCAGCCACCTGCTTAGTGAGCTAGGCAGACAGTTATCAGTCCCCTGTGGACCACTGCTGAAGTAAGCACATTTCCTATGCAGAAATAGGAATTCCCTCATCCTAATGACTGGACGTCAAAGAATGAAGCCTGGATAAGGTGGCTCAACCTTGTGGCTACAGGTTGAGCATCAGAGTCCCTTTGGTATGAACATTGCCCTGGAGTCCAGTCCCCATGAGCACCTGGCATCCAGATCTTTTGGATACCAATGAAGATGTCTACAGGTTTGCATGGTGCCAGGTCAGGGAAATGGTGAGACAGTTGCTACTAGGGGGCTCATGAGTTACAGGCCCCTGTTTTTGAGTTTGTCAGAGTCAGTAAGAAACACTGAATATATTCCCCCAATTCTTTGTTTAGTGCGACATTTTGCATAGCAGGTGACTGGGTGAATGGCTCAGAACACATAAACAACACCACGGTCCAAGCATACACGTGCCTGGCCATCATCATCCTTGGTACTCTCTGACAGTCACCGTCTCCTTATATGCTTGTTTCCATTAAGAAGGGGCCTCCCTTAGAGTAAATCCATATGTTAAAGTAGAAAAGAATTTATACTTAGCTTTACTCACACCATTAAGGATTGGCGAGCTGCCTTTGGTACCTCAGACCATCTGAGTTGGGTGGGTGCAGCAGCCCTAATAAGGACTTCCTAGTCTACAGGCCTTGTTGGGATAGAGCAACCTATACTGACTATACCCACCCCTGGGTGTGCTGCCAATGGCAGTGTGTCAGGGGAGGACATAGACACTGGTACTTGTGAGACTCCATGTTTCCAGAAGGGAAGGGAAAGACAAATGCTCAATACACAGACACAGCATAAGCAACCTTGGCCAGCTTTGCCTGTAAAGGACAACTAGGGAGTATTTTGTGCCTTCACAAACCAACCACATATAATAGCCAAAGGCATGGTTGTGTTCAAATAAAACTTTATTTAAAAAAAAATCAGAAGGTGGACAGCAGCAACCCCTCAGCTATGATTTGCTAACTTCTTAGGTGAACTGGGTCTGCCATTGTACTTGAAGATTCTAGTTACAGCTTGGCAATGACAGAGAATGTTACTTCCTATGCAGAACTCAGAAATGTGGTTTTAACTTCAGGAGGTAAACTTGATAAATCACTTCCCAAGTGTAGTCAGGCATCCTCCCCCTAAACCTGATACAAAGAATCCCATATCCCACACACACCTCAGAGCAGGTGTTCCTCCTCCGTACCCCAAAGGATACCCTCAAGGCCCCTGTAGAGTGCAGAGTTGGGATACTGAAGCAACCAGTATCACCACCATGCCAGCAGCCTGCTAACTGGAGAGCTACCTGATGGTGTTGGACAGTCACAGGCAGGACATTGTCCATAGCACAGAAACCTCAGTCCAGACCCAGACTGACAGTGACACCCCTGTTTTTCAGGTCCCCATCCTCATCCCCTGCCACAGGGTGGTTCGCAGTGATGGTATCATCGGCAATTACTCTGGAGGAGGGCAGGCTGTGAAAGAGTGGCTTCTGGCCCACGAGGGCATCCCGACTGGACAGCCAGCCTCCAAGGACCTGGGTCTGACTGAGACCTGGCTCAAGTCATCCTTCAAGACTACCAGCTCCAAGCCTTGTGGCCGAAATTGAGTAACCGTTTGAATGACATATAGCTGTACCGTGGTGTTGGAAGCGGATGTGTGGTGGTACCACTATATTAAAAGAGCTGCATGTGTCCTGGGGGACGTGGTGTGACTGCCCTTTCTTGTTTCTACATTTTACAGCAGAATGAGTTCAGACGACCCACCTCGAGTATGTCATCAGTTCCCTCCTCTGACATGGTTATTGTTCTATTTTTAATGCCCATTAAAATGGGGGTGAGTGAGAAAGGCCTGCTGAGCCTTAGGGTCCCTTTGTGTGAAGGGAGACACATCTGACACCTGCAGGCAACAGCTGGACACCCAGACTGTCCACACTGAACAGCTGACCCCACCCTGCTAGGGCCCCCAAGTCATCCTTCAAGCCACTTACCCTGTGAAGGTGGCAGCCCCCATTCAGTTCCTCCCTTCCTGGCTGCAGGAAGGACAGGCTAGCAAGTGAATGCTTTGTTGAGGGCCTCAGTGTTGCTTCCCCATCTGCCAGAAAAGTGTCTTGTATCCACAGTGGATGCAAGATGATTAGGCAGAAAAAAAAAAGTTACCATCTTCCAAAGACTGGTTTGGAATACTGAATAGCAGCATTTGATCACTCCCAAATTTTAGCTGCCCTTTCTGTCCTTGTTTTTGAATGTTCCTAGTAGGTGGAAGAGACACAGTCCCTCCTGGGAGCCACAAGGACCAGGAACCTGTAAAGGTCCCAGCAGCCTGTGTTGATCTCATGCATTCAAGGTTATACAGTTCCTCAGCTTATGCTCTACCAGCGCTAGAGACTGTCTCTGGATCTGCCGTGAGGCACTGTGTGGTGCTTTACAATTACGTCATCCTCCCAGCTTTAAAGTCTGCTAGTCCCCAAAAGTGAGAGGAAACCCAGCCAGGTGCAGTATGGATAGGTAAAGCAACATGTGATTAGAGGAACAAACCACCAACTGTGTCGTGGAGAGCTTGGTTTTATGGTGCCTCTCTGACAGCAGGGGCCACTCATGTCATCCAACATGGAATCATAGCCTCTACGGAACCCTCCTTGGTGCATTTGGTACTGCCTGCTACCTTGACATTCACATTAACAAACCTCAGGCCTGTCTCCCCAGTTAACAATTTATCATGTCCTCATCTTACCTCAGCCACACTAACTGTGGTATTTTTTGTAGAGGGCCATCACCAATACCATACTTTGTGAATTTGGTCATCACCTATCATCACAAGAGCAAGGTGGGTCTCCTTTATGTGGTGAGCCCCATAACTCATAAGTTTTTAGGACAGGGCTGGGCATGCACTCTGGCATCCTTCCATCTGGTCTCACCAGGGTGTTTTCTGCGCATTTTCTAGAAGGGCCATCTCTGTCTGACATGGCCAGCAAGACTCACAGAAAGGGCTGGGGTAATTGTATCAGAGTAACGCCACACTGGTGACTCTCCAGCACCAGGAAGTCACTGTATGATGTTTGTCTGACTGTTCTCAAAGAGTCTTGTATGTAGGTGTTCCAACAGAGGGCGCTGTGGCTGCAGTGTGCTGAGGAGACCCCAGTCTCGACTCTGCTTTCAGAGAGGAGTTGGAAGGTGGGCGTCAGGGTCGAAGTCAACTGGTTCTGCGCAGGTCCTCCACCCCGCCGTGTGGGCCATCAGGCCAGTGCCTTGTACATAGGCCTCCTGTGCCTGGGTGGCCTATGTAATGGGAGCTTTCCTTATGATCTCTACAGTTCCAAATAGATCCAGGCTCTGAGAGGAGCCTGGGGCTGTACAGACATCCATGGCCGAACCCCCAGCATGGGACAGCCACATGCGGCCGGGACGCCAACCCCATCAAAGCCACAAGGGCAACCTGGCAGTTCCAGGTAGCCTGGAATGATGAGCGGGCGTGCTTGGGCCTGCCCTTGGAGCAATACGAAAGGAAAGCCGTGTCTGCTCCCCTCTCCGAGGGTTTCCTTGGCGCTGTCATAACAGGTTCATAGATGCCCCGAGGTAGCCGTTGACAGCAGCAGGACTCACTGCAGTGACCGTGTACTGCTCCAAGGATAAACTCTGCAGAGGCTGACATGAAACGCCAGCACGGTCGCCTGGAGCCGCTCTGGCTCGGGGTTGTAGCGCAGCTTGTGAAAATGAGAGGAAGAGAAAAGGCATAAAGAATTACAAAAATATTTTCCAAATAAAAAGAAATGTTGAAACAAGAAAGCTGTGTTCTTTGGCCTTGGCCCCCCGGTCCCCTCACCTATGAAGCCTTCATGCCCTGAGCTTCTGTGCTTTGAATGCTCACACAGAGGCCTGTGCAGCCTGTCAGCTGCTGCTGCAACGAGACTTTCTGCTGGCTACCCTGTCACCTTGCCTCAGTAAACCATGGTGACCAAAGGCTCAGACCTCTCTGGCAGCAGAATAAATAAATGCGTTTGGCCGTGAAGGAAGCTGAAATTTGGAAAGGGGTATTTTTCTCCCAGTCTTCTCTATTAAGGGCACACATGCCACACACTAACCCATGCCCTGTGGCCTTACCAAGGGATGAATAGACAGAAATGTGAGTCTGACTTATTTTCTGCCCAAAGTAGAGAAGCTCCAATCTGGAGAAAGGTTAGTCCTGGGTCTGGAAGCCACATTCCTGTCCAAGGCATTATAGGATGAAGGGGTCATTGTTTGTGGTTCTAGAGGTATAGACAGTGGGTATTTCAGGGGAGATGAAAGAATTGCTTGGAAGGTAACTGGATGTTTAACTCCCCACTAGAGAGTTTCTGAGATGTTGTCTGGGGCTCTGCCATGTGCTGGAGATCCATCCTTCTTGATATCTTCCAGCAGACCTCTCTCTCTTTTATATAGGTTCTGGAGGCTACTACTTCCCTCTTGCCCCAAGTCCCCCTTTTTAAAGGGGGCCTAGTGTGCCTATCATTGATACAGTCATACTGAGACCTTGACATTATCAGGACAGCCTTCCCATACAAAACTCACACTAGGTGTGTTCAGGAGCCGTGGAGGGGTTTCGAACTATCTCTAGAATAGCTTCTTGCAGTCATCCACAACTAGGTAAAATACTACACGGATTTCACTGTAACCCTGAATCTAATCCTCAAGAATAATGGCTCTATGAGTCTTGGCCCCAGCTCAGACCTCAATGCTATCAGAGTGACAGGAGAATTCCTGCTGAATCTATGTGAAACCATTCCTTTTCCTTGAGAGCATTCTTGACAGCTCGGTGTTGCTTTGGTTTCAGACATTGCATGATAGGACTCTGGGGTGATAGGCACGCTGGTGGCTTCATGTGGGACCCAAGGAGAAGTTTATTTCACTCTGAAGATTTCTCTGGAAGTCTATTCAGGAAGCTAAACTTTTTGCAGCTTCCTCCTCTTGGTAGAAGTCTGGGGCAATGTGTGTCTTGTTTGTGTGAGTCTCATAAATATATCACAGAGGGTGGGTAGAAGCCCTCGGGTAGGGAACTAAGTTTCTTTGGACTTCCCCAGGCCATCTTTGTCTGTTCTTTGTTTTCACAAACGTTGTTGTTAAAAGTTTGCATTTAAGGATCTGGAGCGTGCATTGCACAGAAGGCCCCACAGGATGGAGTTGGAGCTGTTGGTGAGGTAGAAGCGGAAGGATGGTAAGTTAGAGAACTGGGTTATATAGAAGACCTGTGTCTTACATACAGAATTAAAAAGTACAGCACTTGTGAGGCAGAGGCAGGGTGGAAGGCCAGCCTGGTCTACCTAGCAAGTCCAAAGCTAGGGAGAAAGAACTACATAGGAAGATGTCCCAACACAGCAACCAAAAAACAAGGAAAAAAATTTTTTTTGAAGAATCAAGTACCTGGCGATATCATTTGAACAGTTTGAAAAAAAAAGTGAGAGTCTGTAAAAGGCTCCTTCCTAGTCCTATTGTACGTCTGTCTGTCTTGTCTATCTGTCTGCCTGCCTGCCTGCCTGTCTGAAGCAAAGAGGAAATGTCTATCAAAAGTCAAGGCAAGAATCCGTAAGTCCAGACATGGCTCCAGGTGACCCAGGGTGGGCGCCTGTGGGCCTCAGAATCCCAGGACCCCATGGCTCCAGCTGCTGACAGATGGTGAATGCCTGGCCTCCATCACACAGGGCCTCTCCAACAAGGATCTGTGGTGGGGTTGGGGGCCAGGGTGGATGAGGAAGTAGGAAGTAGATGCTGGGCCATGAGGTGCAAATTGACAGCAGGGCCCAGCCTGACAGCGCCTCTGATTGATGAGAGGACACTGTTAACAAGCCTTTAAAGTTTCTCATTAATGTTCTTTTTTTCCACTGAAAAGAGCCACAAGAAGAAAATTCCACATGGACGGTAATTAAGATCGATCCTGTACAGTACGGTGCTGGCGCTGTTGGGAGCCTTTAGAAGAAAGCAAACCCTCCTATTAAACACTCATTTTCAGCCTGCCAGCTTCTAGGTTATTGAAGCCCTGTGCCAGGTGGGGAATTCGAGTGAGGCACATTTTGTGGACTAAAGTGGTGGGCCTCACTGGGAACCCATTTTCACTGAGCATGCAGAGTGGAGCCTCCACATTTTCCTTGCCATGATCTCTGATTTAGTGGCCCAGGAAAGGAATAATGCACCCAGGGGTGCTGAGTGACAGCAGCTCCCACCCAGTCCCATGGAGTGTCAGAGCTGGCACAGCATGGTATGTGTGACACTCCAAGAGATTCAAACACTGGAGTGAGATGGAAGCCAGAGGAAGAAGCAACAGGGTTAGGAATGGTTAGTATCTCTCTACTTGTGCACACAGGACATGGCAACCCAAGTGTCCGTGCTATGCAGCCTGTGAGCTATGTGTGCCTTCAGGTCCATTTGTTGACTTAAATGAGTTGGAACCCAGCTGGAGAGGATGCCAGTGTCCAAATGCCCTGTGGTGTCTGACACTCTGCAGAACTACTGTCTCTACATGTTTTGGTTGGCATGACTACAAGAAGGTGGTGCAACTGTGAGATTTTTGAAAGCTACGGATGGGGTGGGAGGCACGTGGGGTGACTTAAGTGGAGTCTATCAGGAGGCCTTCCTTGTGGGACTTGGCTCAAGAACCTCCCATTCTTGGTCCTCTATGGGAAGCTGGGTTCTAGCCTGGCTGAGAGAGGGTCCCCATAGAACATGAGACAATTGCCAGGGCCTTGCCTTCCAATATCTAGGAGTCAAGGAGCATTTCTGCATCTAGGCTATCCCACCAGGCAGAGATGGCTCTAAAGACCCTCCATTGTTCAGGGTCAGCCCATGGGAGTACCTGAGACTGAACAGCCAGCCCATCACTATAAACAAGCCTGGCCTAACCAGGTGTCCTGAAGATGGACCTTTCCCAGTTGCCAGAGTATGAGAATTCCCACTGAAGTAAGTTTCTTCTCTGTCGCCATGTTGGACCACTGGAAAAAAGACTTTCTGGAATACAGGCAGCTGCTGTGCACCACAGGTTCTTTGTGGTGAGCCTGGATGGCAGGCATGGAGCTTTGACTACAGTCCTTCCCTTCAGCTGGCTCCTGGGAAGTAGCTGACTGTGGACTCCTTCCTGGCTGGTTGTTCCACCCAGTGCACCAAGGCTTCTTGAAGGAGCCCCATATTAGAGGAATTGGTGGAAGACTAGCCTCAAGCCATTCCTGGAACATTCTGGAGTCAATTCTTAGAGAAAAGCTATGGACTAAGAGTCACACCTCTGACCACGTTTGGAAGCCATCTCTCTGGCTCTTGGGTCCTGGATCAGAGCATCCCACAGGCTCTGCATGACATGTACCAAACACCACTCGCTGCAGCAGGTGAGACAGTTCTTTGGGGGTTCCTGTGCCATATTGAATAGATCTTAGGAAGAGCCACTCATTGTGTCCTCAGCAGGCTTCGCTTATCCATGGAGCCAGAAGCAGCCAATCCTTCCCAAATCCACAGAAACTGGGGTGGGATGGGGTGGGGGAGGGAGCTCCCACATGCCTGGACTTCATCTGTGTTGTCCTGTTCTCCATCTGTGTCTATGGTGAGCCAGGCCCCAATTCCATGCTAACAGTGTCCAGAGACTTTTCCACCAACCCCGGAAAGCCCATGCCCAGGCTCTAGATTGCCTGAACACATGGCCACAACTGGAACCACTACCTCTGATTCCCATCAGACCTCCATACCCCGTGGCCTCATCCGCACTGCATCTGAATAACTCCCTTTTGGAAGAACTACACAGTAGTTCCTCAAGGTCCCCACTTTGTCCAACTAGGGAAGGCTGCAGGTCCCAGACATACCAGGTCTATGGGGAATGCTGCACTTCAGGTCTTACCTAGAAGGCAACAGTTGGCATACAGCAATATCAGCCATGTGACTTTTCCTCTTGCGACTCCTGTGTGTACCCCACAACCAGGGGGCAGTTCCTCTGCCTTTAGGAAAGTCCTGGGCATGAGCACAGACTTCAGACTAGCTCTGTACACCGGCCAGTGCATTCCACCTAACTCTGCTCATGCCTTTTGTAACTGGATCTTAGGCAGGGTTGTGACCCATGATAGAAACAGGTGCAACCCAGCAGGTACAGCCAGTACCAAACCTTCCAACAGGTCAGGTCTGGCCAGCATCTTTATAGCCGGCTCAAAAAGCTAACAGAAGCCAGTTATGTGTGTCCCAGAGCTTCCCCAGAAGACCAAGCCCCTGGGCATCTCTGTTCCAACAGGGTGCTCTTCAGTGTGATGGGACAGAGCCATGAAAGTTTGTCTGGGATTAAATCTAGAATGGTTTAGTAGGTGTAAAGAGGAATCCTGGGTATTGGTGGTTGTTAGTGATTCTGAAGAAGGTGAAAGGTATCTTGAGATTGGGGTTAAAGCTGGTTGGCCTGCAGAGAGCCTGGTTATTTTCACACCTTTTGATGATGGCCTCTGTGACCTGAGCACTCGCCTCTCAGTCTTGCTTTGGTGTAATGGCTGTCAACAAAAGCTCAAGCTGCTCTATCCTGCTTCTGAGATGTGAGGGGGAGGCATCTTTCTGACTCCCGGAGAATAGTTAGGTGATAAGATTGGGAATAGCTCACCAAGGTCCTTGTTGTCCCTGTCTAGGAGACACCAAGGTTTAAAGAGCATGCCTTGGGTATTGCCAGAACTATCAAAGATTCCTGAAGATCAGATTCCAAGGAACGAGGGATAAAGGCAGTCATAAATACACCTAAATTCTCCTTATCAGGTAAGGAAATGGAATCAGCCTAGTTATCAATCAGTGAGAGTAGGGGTGAGTCTACCTGGAATAAGAGGAGGCATGTTGTATGAATAACTGCCTCTCTCCATTCTCTCAGGAAGAAGCCTGTCCTACATACTGGTAAGTGGGAGAAGGTAGTACAGGATGGTGCCGAGTGGGCTTCTGATCATGTGCTCAGAATAAGGCTGTGAAGTTGCAGTGGTTGCATCTGTTGCTAATGGCTGTCTCCACGGGCAGTTTTGCCTTCTTCATACCTAACCGGCCATGCCTACAAGCACAACTGTGTACATAGTCTATCATTCTGTATGCATACTATGTGGACAGGGAAACTAGGCAGTCTTCAGTTGTGCAAGGAACACTGGGAAAGGGCCAGCCAAAGGTTTCAGAGAGTAAAACACCTGCTAATGAGAGAGCTGACCCTCAGTAGTTGTCCTCTGCATTGGCATCATGACATTTGTCCACCCATGCACACCCACATAAACCATGTAAACACAAAATTGGTGGAGTGTAGTAATGCGAGATTCTTATTCCACATACTCTGGAAAAGGAGTATATCACAAGTTCACAGGCAGGGGCATCACAAGTTCAAGGCTAGCCTGGGCTACAAAGTAAGGTCAAGGCCAGGTAAAACTCACTACCTCAAAATGGGTAAGTAGGAGGACTGAGGATATCAAGTAAGTGATGAAGGACTTCCCACATGGGCAGAAGGCCCTGGGCATAATGCCCAGCACTGCACAGACATAGGAGGCCTTGGATCCATACCCAGGAACCCCTCCTGCTCCCCCTCCCCAGCTGCCCAACATAGGACCTGAGAAGTGTGTGCGTGACAGCAGACCCACAGGACTGATAGAAGTTCCCTGAAGGAAATCTGCCTCCTTAACGTAGGGTCTGACTGGGCTTCCGTCCTGGGATGCGTGATGTGTGTGCATGGCTTCCCTGAACTTTAATCAAGTCTCCTCCTAGCTGTGACTTACTCTTCATAGCAGCAGGCAGAGGTCCATGCCAGAAGCCATCCTGGAAAAAGGACTTTCATCTCTACACCAATATCCTCTTGTTGTTCAAGCTACCCAGGGTCTGTGAGACTGGACAATCTCCATCTCTTGCAAGTCTCCCTCATGTTTGCCATCCCTGTCATTGCTATGGTTTCATTAATAACCTGATCTATGAATTCCAGAATGTGACAGGGAATTCAGAGTGCTCCCAACCTCATTGTCTTCATGGGTTTCTAGAATGGGCAATGAAGAGATATGACAGTTAATACTCCAGCCAGTGAGGACAGGGCTAGCTCTACCATTGAATGTGACTAACTGGGGTACCCTGCTAAGAGCCTTGGTTCCCCCAGCAACAACCTGAAATCTCTGGAGGCCACAGGGCAGGCCAGGGAAACACACAAAATCACAGGCCAACTGATGCCTCTCAGATGCTCAGGTGTCTTCTTGTGGGGAGCCTGACCCTGCTGCAGGTCTTGCTGTGATAGCTGCTACTGTTTAGAACATTTAGAAGTGGGATGCCTGTCTTGAACTGGTGCCTCACCGGAGAGCGGGAACGTATACATCTGATTAGTGGAAAGAGCAAGGTCGAAGGTTAGTACCAGCCCCAAAGCCGGCAGCTGATGTGGTTTGAAGCCTGGACTTGCAGCGCTGTTGCAGGTTCATTAATGTCAGTGTAGCTCGTGAGCTCGGGTGGAAGTTTCTCTTCTTTGACCTCTCTCCTCTTAGAGGTGAAGCTTTTGCGTGTGGAAGATGTATCACCCCTGCCTTCAATGCAGCTTCAATTCTGAATTCTGTGTTGTTCCCAGAAAAGCGATGCAACCTTCCTCTGGCTGCCACCACCCTGCTAGGGGTCTTCATGCCCTAGGTTTACAGGTTGCAGTCTAGAAGTGACCACATCCATCCTATCCCTGGCAGGTGCTGGTGCATGGCAGGGGAAGATGGCAGCATCAACTCTGTTCCTCCGCTTAACAATAATGATGAGGCTAGTGCAAAAGTTTGTCATCCCTTTGAAATAAACTGCATCACTTTATGAGGACATCAAGCTGTACTTGGCACAACGTGACGTCTATTGATAATATTGAGAAACTGTAGGTATTGCAGCCATTGCTAAGCCACACCCTCTCTCCTGAAGGCAAAACTCCAGTGTCCTTACCCATGAGACTTCACACCAAATGCTGGACCTGAACAACCAGGCAGATGGGAGGTGCATCCCTTCCCTGGACGGTGACCCGCAGAGGAGCACAGCCCCTGCCACTTTCCAGAGTAGATATGTGAGCTGTTTATAGAGTTCAAGGAGTGTGTATGCGTGTGTGTGTGTGTGTGTGTGTGTGTGTGTGTGTGTGTGTGTGTGTG
>JANHMN010000003.1:124653564-124685796 GCA_030674055.1 Rhabdomys pumilio
CACACACACACACACACACACACACACACACACACACACACACACACGAACACAGAGGCAAACTGTCTTTCCTCCTACACACATGGGCATGTGTACCAATAGGACTTTCCCTTCTGAACAAGCATACATGTGTACAGCCATATATATCTAGACATGCTGTCCACCTCTTAAGCACACACATGCACACCAGCGCATGCAGACTGCCTCCTACACAGGTAAAAAAGGAAACAGCCAGTGGGGCTTCTGAGAGGCTCCACTAGGATGTCTTGCCCTCATTTGTCATCCCAGGCACAGTCCCTTGCCTGTCGCCAAATTTTCTTTTCCATGAAAAATCTCTCCTTCGGAGAAGAGCTTCCCCCTGACTGGTTGTCAAACATGCTTTTGATTTTCTCACATGCTGACTTAAAAGGCCAGCGGCCGAGCAACACCTCAGACGCCCACTGGCCTCTCTGCTCCTGGAATCTTTGTGCGGGGTGACGGCCCACCCCCACCTCATTTTAACTTATTGATTGGAGCTGTCAAGTAAATGACTCCATTGCACTTAATCAGAATCATAGACTTCTGTCATCCCAATTAGAATTCCTGGCCATGCCCCTGAATCCTGTGTGACTCTGCTGAGAGAGGGGCACCAGGAGTGCCACCTGACTCGCTCTGGCCTGGCTCTTCTCACTCCTCCACACAGGGATGAAGGCATGTGTTCCAGACGTCAAAGTCAGGATGTTTTGAGTACGTTTGTAAAATGTGCAGTGTCCCCTTAACCAGTGGTCTCCGCTCCATGAGGTCTTCCCCAGGCAGACTCAGGACTGGGTAGGCAGTGGATAAAGTAGGTACATTCCACTAGATTTCTCCCCAGCTCCCTCCTCTGCTGTGTACCGCCCTTCTTCCACCCTTCCTTCCTGTCCTGGTCTCTCCCCGCCTCCCCTGCCCCTCGTTCTGTACCTGAACCACTTGGATTATTTACAGCAAATCTAACAGATGTCACTATTGTCTTGTTCTGCAGCAAAAGGACAATGAGTTCCCGCTGACCCTGGTACAATGGATCTCACCGGAGCAAGATATGTATTTTATACGGGTGGTGAGAAGCCAACAAGTAATTGAGAGAGAGAAATGTCACTGTAGCATTTCTGTTGACACTGCACTCTGCAAGGAGAGAGTCCTGGCCTGGTTGGTAGGAATCCTGCAGAGCTGAGCTGGGGACTGGGACCATGTTCTTTAGAAGAGAGGAGGCAGTTTAAATGAACCCACTCCCATTTTCCAACTAATGGAATATTCCCAGGACCACGGGGCCATGGAGAAGTGTGCGGACCGCTTCCCGTTTGCTGGGATGCATGTGGACTGCGAGCCCAGCTGCTTTTCCAGCTCTCTTTATTGTCTTCCATAATGCTTAATGTACTGTTTGTATATGTTGTCCTTGCAGTATATTTTGATGAACTCTCATATATTTTATTCATCTCTGGCTTTCTAGGAAGGCGAGCTCGCGGCAACACTGTGAATAATTATTTGCCACTATCAATCAAGTGTCTGTGTGGTTGGCGCCTCGTGGGACAGCCTGGATCCTTACCGGGACATGTAACATTTGCTCTTTGGGGCCATTTCATTCTTTGTTCTGGAGTCTGTTGATGGGCTCTTCCAGCTGAACATTGGCTTTGGAGAGGACCATTCCCACAGGAGGCAGCAGGCATTGCTGGAGCATGCGCCCTGACAGGGAAGCCGGCTGGAGCCCAGAACCCTCCTGAGCTTAATAGTAAGGACACAGGAGCTGGAGAAATGGTTTGGCTAATGGAGCCCTTGCCGTATGAGCAAGCATCAGGCCTGGAGTGTGAGATCCCACCATGCATGTAAGACCAGGTGTGTATGGTAGCCTGTATGGGAGATGAACACAGCAGAATCCCCATAGCAAACTAGATAGCTAGGACAGTGGAATTAGGGAGCTTCAGAGAGATCCTGCCTCAATAATAAAGTAGGGAAATATTGGGGCAGACATTCTGCATCACCCTGGGCCTCCACACAGACCACACATATTCTCCCACATGTGAACATCCTTATACATGCATGTGAACCACACATATACCTTTGAAGAACAAAGTGAAGACTTGGCAGCTCATCATGGTAGGTGTGGTAGCTGCAAACTCCTTTGTCACATGTTGCTCCATTTAAAGGGAGAATCCAAGGAGAGAATCATATTTGGGGCCAGTGCTAACACGTTGCTTTCTCTATCTTCTAGTTCCCCACACTGTAGATGTGCATACATAGTCCTAGGGGCACTAGAAAAGGAGCCTTTAGATCTGTGATGCCCAGTCCCTGAGATCTGTCCCTGAGGGGGAAGGTATTCAGCAGGCACCTTGTAGAGACACCATTGTTCAAACTGGAACCAGCCTTCTGGTGGTTTCTTTCCCTCCTGATGAGCATGTCTCCCAACTGCTCGAAACTTGTGTGCTCTTAGGTCCTACAGTATGCTGGGCTTTGTTGTTGCAAATGTCTGATAAACAGACAAATAGATGCTATTTTCTAATGCTGGCCGTCAGCTCCGGGACAAATGCTGTGCCCAGCATTTCTAGTTCTGGAAAGGCAGAATATTCAGAATTGTATTTAGGAGAAGGCAGGTCCATGGTTAGCCAAGTTCTCAGCTTGTTTCAGTTGCGTGTGTATCATCAGTAGGTCTGTCTGACTGTCCATATATGCCTGACAAGACAGTGATGCTGGATCCACGTTCAAGTGGAGGGGATATGGAGGTGAAGCAGGGTCTGGATGACAAAGGTGTCCTCTTCCTCAGGAGGCAGGTATTTAGCAGATGGGAAGTCAGCAGATACATTTAGAGCATGGTGCAAACCTCAAAGCTGCCAACCTCTGGTACTAAATATTTATGCTGTACTGTGATGATAGTTGATCGTCTGATGAGCCCAGGAAACTGCCCTCAAGACAAAGTCAAGTGAAGACGGAGGGAAGAAAATTCAACACTTGAAGATAAATTCATCAGGAGCTGTGTTTCAGAAGGAAAATAAGATGCAAGTGTGTGTTGACCCTCGGACTTTCATTCTGAAGGAATGAGCTATCTCTTTCCAAGGGTAAGTGACGACTAGAGGTTAAAGGCACTCCACATGGGAGAAAGGTTCCTTCCCTCTTCTATCCGGCTGGTATTGAAACTGCTTGCAGTGTTGTAAATATGCAGTTCCATTTCTCTTTTTCCTGTTTTAAAACTGAAAAAAAAAAAAAAAAAGAACCAAATCCCCAAATAACAAACACTGCCTCTGACTCCCCATCAAACCACTCCCTTAGTGGACTGCATCATCTCAGGCCCTGCTACACAGCTCCTCACAGCACACGTACACGTACACGCACACGCACACGCACACACATGCCACGTCCCAGGGCCTCTGGTGGGAACTGCCCTACTGCAGAGACTGAGACTGGGTTTTCAAGCTCACGGGGACTATACATAGTAGGAATGGAAGCTTGACTCAGGCTTTTGGACTGCAAGTCTAGCAGTCTGTCAGCAGCATCTTAGGGACTGAACTGGATCTTTTCAAAGGGACCTTAAATTTTGAAACCCAGCTGTCTTGGACACCAGTATATTGCTGAAAGGTATCCAGGCCAGCTCTCGGCTGTGCTCTCAAGACAGCATTTAGCAAAGTCCCTGCAAGTACAGAAAACAGCAGAGAAGCAGAATGGAATGGAGGCTGAGTGATTGTGGAGGCTGGATGTTGGCCTGATCTAGCTAGAAGTTTCCTAGAGTCTGTCACTTTGCAAATCTAAAAAGATGGGATCCAGAATCTAGAAACAGAACACTCAACCCTAGGCAACACAAGATCCGGTTCTTCACAGAGTCCTTCCATCTTTACCTCCCATCTTAAGCTTGACCTGCTCCTGAGGAGCAAGTAACCTTAATTCAAACCAGAGACCTGGAGTCCTTAATAAAATTGGCTTTGCAAGATTTCTTCCCCAAAACTAGATAAGTACATGAAATTTGCCAATGCTGTAAGCACAGAAGGGCCCCGTGCAGGTGTGAGGAAGTTACCTGAGTGAGGCCATTTTGTTCTGCTGTTTATAGTCAAGGGTGGTTTCCTTGGTAACTGATGAGACTGTTGTTATGACATCTGTATTCATTGGCTCTAAGGCTCAGCTGCTGGAGTGTCAGGAGACCAGTAGACTTTATCCAGGGGCTAGGCAAGATCCCTAAGCCCTTTTCTAGCACATAAGGTCCCCAGTTCACTCATGCCACCATATTCCTACACCAACTCTTCTTTAGGTCTAGGATCCACATCTCCTGCCCACCCCCAGAGTTGCACTTCCGTCCTCTAACAGTCTAATAAAGATCCAGTCTTGGAATCAATAACGATAGTCCACACCCCATTAGATTCCAGCTTCTAAGAATCAGGTCCAATATCTGCCCAGTCTGTAGCCAGCAGCAAGTGCCTCACATACAAGCAGGTCCCTGACAGGTGTCTGCTGAAACGACCCATCAAATATGGTGACATTTTCTCCCAACCTTTAAGCCCCATTTTACATATAGCATTTGATATGTGTGGTGGTTTGAATATGCTTGGCCTATGGGAAATGGCTCTATTAGGAGTGAGTCTTGTTGGAATAGGTGTAGCCTTGTGGAGGAAGTGTGTCACTGTGAGAGTGAGCTTTGAGGTCCTATGCTCAAGCTCTGCCTAGTGAGGAAAGGAGCCTCCTGCTAGCTGCCTGCAGAAGACAGTTCCCTCCTGGCTGCCTCCAGATCGAGATGTGGAACTCACACTTCTTCCAGAACCATGTCTGCCTGCAAGTTGCCATGTTTCCACCATGATAATAATGGAGTGTCAGGAGGACTGAACTTCTGAAACTGTAAGCCAGCCCCAATTAAGTGATTTCCTTTATAAGAGCTGCCTTGGTCATAGTGTCTATTCTCATCAGAGGAAACCTTAAGACAGTATGCCTCCATTTGACATTTTTCTACATTTAATCTGTTTTCCCACTGATTCTCATTGTTATTGAAAAACCATTACTACCTGAAATGTAGTGAGAACTTTTTTTGAGTGAAGTTTGGCCTCAGGTCAGGCAACATAGTTGGATTGATGCATACCCCCAGGACTTCTGGAAGCTCTAAGCCTCTGCTCCCCACCTCCCCTCTGATCTTGCTGACCCTCTCTTCTTTGCCAAACCAGAGCAAGGTTCCCAATGGCACCAGCCCCTCACCATTTTGTCTCACTAGCTGCTGCTTCCCTACTCTCCCCTGTCTGTGTTTAAATCCTGTATGGTGACACTGAGATAAAGCAGACTTGAGGCATTCTTTTAACCACCTTGGTGCTCAAAACAACAGAAAGTATAAGAAAAATGATACCCACCAATGAATATAGACACAAAAATACTTAACAAAACACTAGCAAAGAAAGTCAAATTGAGCCTTTGCCAAGTGGACTTATCCCAGGAATACAAGGTTGGTTTCATGTTTAGAAATCACATAAAATGTGCCATATATTTAAAACAATAAAGGGTAGGTAGGATCCGTATGATTTTCTTAGTAGGCTTAGCAAGGGCATGTGGTAAAATCCAGTTGTCGCTCACCGTAACAAACCTCTGCAGCAAGAAGAAGAAAGAATTTCCTCTGATTAAAGGACAGAAGAGGACATCCCCCAATTTCCACTGCCCATACAAAATCCAATAAACACCTCTCCAAAATTCCGTTGGATTTTAAAATATGGTATTTATTTTTATGTGTGTGTTTGCCTGCCTGTATGTCTGTCTGTGCATCATATGTATGCAGTGCCTGGCGAGACCAGAAGAGGACATCAGATTTTCTGGAATTGGATGATTATGAGCTACTATGTGGGTGCTGGCAATCAAACCCATGTCTCTTTCAGTAGCAAGTTCTCTTAACTGCTGAGATATCTCTCTGGCTCCAAATCACTGCATGTGTGTATGCTGCTAGCAAACAGGGGGAAAGAAATGAAAATAGACACTTAAAAGCAAGAGGAACCAGTGTGCTTACGAAAAGATATAATGAGGGACCCACACAGTCTCTAAGCCGAGATCGATAAAATATTTCCTAGGTGCTGAGGACATAGCATAGTTGGTAGATTGCTTGTCTGGTATACATATAGCTGTGGATTTGATCCCCGGCACCCATAAAGTCAGGTAGGATAGGAAACTCCTGGCATCCCAGCCCTTGGAATGTGAAGGCATGTGACATTAGAAGTTCAAGGCTAGTCTGAGGCCAGCCTAGGCTACATGAGACCCCAGATCAATAAACGATATATTCAATGGCTTCAAAAGTGAACACTGTCAAAATGTCAACCATCCACAAGTTGATTAGAAATTTCAAAGCAATTACCATCACCATCCTGGCAGATATCTTATAGAAAGTGGCAAAAAATAGTTTGAATTTAATTTATGTGTGAATGTAGAGATCGTGGAGGAGTCCGCATTGGGAAATGATAAGGCTGGATGACATCGACGGCTGTACCCATAATGACCAAAGACTGGAAGAACTCGCTTGGCACCTGGCAGGGAAATGGACACACAGCCTGCAGCATGTTCGTACAATAACATGCTACACTGCCACAGAGAAATGAGCTAGCTACAGATGCACCTTAGGTCTCTCTCATGGGAGCGATGCTGAGTGCAGGCAGCCAAATGCAGGCGAGGTTCCTTCCACTCACCTTATTTACATGAGGAAAGACAAATGCCAAAGGATGGTTGCCCAGGTGGCAAGGAGCAGTAAACTAGGAAGGAACATGAGGGAACTTCCTGTGGGGAACAGAAAGATCTGTTCTTGGCAGGTATACAGGTTGAGGGACTGTACCTAGTATTTGTCAAACATGCTCAGTTAATATTTATGCATTTCGAAGCCTGTGGTTTCTACCTCAGAGGAGGTGGTAACAAGTGGTAGACCAGGAAGCACAGATGAAAGCGAGGATAGCAACATGAGGGGCAGGCGGGGGGTGGGGGGAGGGCGGAGTGGAGAGATGGCTCAGCTGAGAAAGTTCTTGATTTGCAAGCCTAAAGACCTGAGTTCAGTGTCCAGGACCCATGGTAGCGTTGGGGTCAGAGGAGGTGGGGAGAACATAAGTGGAATAGTGGAACGTAGAGCTGGATTCCTGTTGCTTGCTGGTCAGTGAGCCCAAGCTTACCTAACAAGCTCAAAAACAAAGATGAATTGTACCTGATGAATTTCAGAGATTGTCATTTGGCCTCCACATGAACACCTACATATGTGCACCTGAGTGTACACATGCACCCCCACAATGCACCCCCCCACACACACAGATGGTGACAAGACTCTGATGTTTTGAAGCTGACTTACAGGTGTGTCACGTTCCTCCCATCATCCTGTTTACATGTTTGGAAATCCATGTAAGAAGAGACCTTCTTAAGTTTAGCACATCCAAAAGAAATAATATGTAATACACCTTGATCCGGTCTCAATGAGTACAAACCTGAAAAGAATGTGCTCCCCCCAAACCATTATCTGATGGGTTGCGCTGAGTGTCTCTGCCTTGGGCTTTGGTCCCTCGGGGCTGTCCCTCAGCTGGTGAATGGCCTAGCTGCCCACTGCCTTCTGGAGGAATCTGAGTGGAGATGCTATCTGGGAGTGACTGGGGATAATTGAACTGCTTCCTTAGCCTCTACTGTCACTTGACATGTCTCTCTCTCTCTCTCTCTCTCTCTCTCTCTCTCTCTCTCTCTGTCTGTCTGTCTCTCTCTCAATGGCTGTCTTCCCAGCATTTGGTTAGAGGCACGTCAGAAGTGAGCCGTCTGAACAGCAGACAGCATCCAGGGTCTTCAGGGTCATTTTAAGCAGTCTAGGGGTAGGTGATGATCCTGAGGGAGAAAAAGGTTAGCAGTATGTCTTTCAATTCCACTAAAAATAAATAATCAGGCAAAAGGGAAAAAAAAACACAGGGAATTCCAGACTGTGTATCACTTCATTCTTATGACGTCATAGCCCACTGCCACTGTGGACTTAGGAGTTTGAGAATGGTTTCTCTCCTCAGCCATCAATGTTATGCATATTCTGTCCGTGCCCACTGCCCAGTGAGCGTGTGCATCTGCCACTAATGAGTGTGTTGCTCATTCAGAGCGGGTGTTACAGCTCAGAGGAAGGATGTAGGGGAGCAGAGCTATGGAGCCTCCACCAGCGCTCTGACCTTCTGTGCCAGCCTCTGGCCTCCAGGTTTCCGACTTCAGTAATCAGTGAATTTTAAATGGGAAACATTTTTTTTTCCTGCAACCTCAAGTAAGGTTCTCAGGGTTTAGAGTAATTGCCCAGCCCGCTGTCTGGCTGGATCACTTGCACTCTTGCTGTTAAGTGCAGGGGTGTATTTGGATTATGTTTATACGCAGTACAAATTCCTCCAATTGAATCCTGATGCTGCTGCAGTTCAGGGTGCCCTAACAGTGCTAGCATTAATGACCATAAGAATATCTTTATATACCTTAGAATACTTTTTAAAAACAGTATTTAAGTTTTAACATTATATCCATTGACTGTTATATCCATTATGTAAATGAACTAAACAGTAACAAACTCTGTGCTTTTTGTGTATCAAATAATCATCCTGAATAGTCTATTTATAAAAACAGAACAACCCCATGGAATTAGCAATTACTTGAAAGACACTAGGGCAGAAAGTTGCCCTGGCCCTTAGCAGTATAAAGAGAAACCCGGATGGCAGCTGGAAGTTGTTGGCAGGTAGGTGGTCCCTGACTACTGTGTAGCACACTTTCCCTATAAAGACCCTGAGGACACCAGGAGCAGTTGCCTAAGGCCCTGTGCATGAGCTGGTCCTGATCAGAACCATCCACAGATGTCTTGCCTGGGTGTGTTCTGAAAGCTGGTTTCTCAGGCGTCCTTGAGGTAGCACTGGCAACAGAATGGACAGCCATCATCACCCAGGGAGTCTCTCTCACTCCACTCTGTCAAGCATATACCATCCAACTGGAGAGACTACGGTGGTCCAACTCAGATGCTCACATGGGGTGTTCCCTCAGCCCATGCTCCACACTTTAGACTCGGGTTGTTGACTATGCCATCGCTACCTCACCAGAATGTGCAATAATTGATGCAGAGAAAATGTGGACCTAACTCACCTGGTGGCCAGGCACTTCTAAAGCTAACATTCAGACAGCAAAGCAATATATAACCTTCAGGATGTCTCCATGCAAATGTAAGCTGTTGTAATTGGTTTTGTTTGTTTTTTTAAAGACAGATCAAACTTACTTCTGAAGAGAACGGGGTAGCTGCAGATCCCAGAGAGCTACTGGCTTTGGTGCCTCCTTTTCAATGAGACACTTCTTTGGATTTCATGCTATGAGTTCAATCCAGAACTTTCTTCAAGAAAACTAAAATGTCATCCGTAGTGTGGGTGAAGAGATGGATACTCTCCACCTGTGGATCTCAGAGGACCTAGGAGTAGCAGAGGCCATCACCTCCACAGCTGGGCTAGCCTGATCTGCTCACCCCAGAAGGGACAGCATAAACATTTGAGAGGCAGGATGCCTCTAGCTTCAGAGATCCAGGATTAGGGTGATGGACAGAAACACAGGCCAGCCTGCATGGTTTCCTCTTGACTCCATCATCTCTGTACATTGAACACACCATGGACCAGGCCTATGTAACTGGTTTACATGTCAGCTCAGGCTACTGAAGAGCCCCTTGGCAATGCCTGACCTGTGGATGGAAAATAATCAGAGAAAGTCTCTCTCCTGGTGCCCAAAAGGGAAGAGGGGAGGAGCAGGAAGATGAGGCTACACTGAGGCTGAGCTGTGGCTGGTGCATAGATTCCAGTGCATTTTAAAAATATGCACTGCACATCTGTGAAAACAACACCCTGGGCCAGATACAGGTCTTTTGTTCAAGCACTTTTGTTTGCCATACCAAAAGGAAGAATCAATCAATATGTTCTCGGTGTTCATAGATGAAGAAACAACATGATATATCTTCTTAAAGGAATATTATTTAGCCTTCAAAGGGAATAACATTCAGGCTACACTTATGTGAGGTCCCTTGAGTAGCCAGCCGTATGTACAGAATCAGCAGGGGGCTAGGGAGTCAGTGTTTAGTGGGAACAGCTTTCACTGGGGAAGGCAGGAGAGTTCTGAAGCTGAATATTGGCAACGGGGCACAATGTGGGTGCCCTTAACATCATAGAAATGGCCAGCTGAACACTGCTCAATAGAAATTTACATCTCCCCAATGTTTTCAAAGCTTATAGGGATACAAAAAAAAGTTTTTCGTGTCAGTACCCTGTCCTTCCCTATACTGCCAAAGACAAATTGAGGTTGAACTTCGGGTAAAGAAACCACAGGAAATGTTTTCCTGCATTGGGGCTTCCCTCTCTCAGAAGGGCACTGTGAAACCCCAACATGTCCAAAGCACACACACGCTTCTGTTCCTGTATGTATGGGTGTCAGGTGGATGTGCGCATGTCTGGAGGGCAGAGCTCAGTGTTGGGTGTCTTCCTCCCTCTCTGCCTCACATTCACGACCTTCTCCCCCCCTCTCCATGCTGCTCACAGCCTGCCATGCCTTCTCTGCCAGATGGACTCTTAGCCCTCTAGAATATCAACCAACATAAACTCTCTCTTCCATAAGTTGCTTTGATCACCCTGTTTCACCATAGCAACAGAAAAACAATGAATACAGAAATTGGTACCAAAGAGTGGGCTGTTTGTGTGAAGACGTTGACCATGTTGGTTTTGAAGGAATGCTGAAGTTTGGGCTTGAAAAGTGGTTTAATACTGCAGACAGACCTTAGTGAGCTCCATTGGAGTAGGGTCCAGAAGGGCTGCAGTGCTGAGAACAATGAGAATTGTTTGTATGGGTCCAGCTCAAGGGGTTTCTGCATGAAACGGGATTAGAAACTGTGCTAGAGACCATCTGTGTGATGTTTTGTCAGCGGGGGAAACCTGCCTACCTCCTGCTCATGCCCTAAGAACCTACATAGAAATAAATTTAGAAATAATGGACTTATTTCTTTAGCGATAGGAATTTCAAGGGTGTATAACCTTGAATCTGTGGCATGGTTATTATTGATATAACTTTTATATGTAGATCTGCTATGTAACAGAGCCAGTGGGGCAGAAAGAAATACCAAATATATAATTTGTATAGAAGAAAGAAAGAGCACTAGGAAGCTTAATGTTACAACCAAGGTCTGTGCTGAAAGAGGGGCTATAATTGTTAAGATTAATGCCATCAAGGAGAAACCCAGATAACACTGGAATAAACGGAACTGTGTCCTCAGGGAAAGCCCCACCCAGCTAAACTTCTACCTTATGAAGGGACTTTTATGCTCCCAGGAAGCAACCCCAAACAAAAGCTGACGCAAATGTGGTTCAAGGAGGTGGGGTTCCATCCGAAATGTCCATCAGACTTGGCAGTCATCCGCATGGTACTGACTTTGGAGACACAAAAGCTATAAAACAGCTGTGGACTCTCCCTCCACAATGTCACAGAGCCACTGAGGCCAAGCAGTGTGTGACTGGGGAGTCCCTGCAAGGAGACCGTGAGTGGCCTTTGCATGAAGCCATGAATGTGAAGGCTGGGTAACATTGGAGACTCTGGGATGCTTAGGTTGCCAGAGTTGTAAGATATCTACCAAGAAGAGCTTCACACAAGAGGTGGAACCAGCCCAACAGAGAGAGATTGTAGGCAGCAAAGCTAGAGGGGTGGAGCCACCTCAGACCTGGAGCTACAGGATTTGGTGTTTGTCCTGCTAGGGTTTGGATTGCTCCATCATTTCCTCCCTGTGCCCTATTCCTCCGTTTGGGAATGGGAGAGTATATTCTGTGTCATTGCATGTTGGAAATATGTGGATTGTTTTTAATTTTAGAAGGGGTTGCATTTAAGAGGTTGCTTTGAATTTCAAAAAAAAAAGGGAGGGGGCATTTGACCTTTGAAGAGGGTTGAGATTGAAAGACTCTTGAAGTCTGATTAAATGTAGTTCACCTTAAGACATGGCCATAGGCCAGCAGTGGCCATGGAATGGAATGTAGTTGTTTGAATGCGATGTCCTCCCATAAGCTTGGGACTCTGAACACTTGGTCCCCAGATAGTGATGCTGTTTGGGGAAGCTTTGGAGGTATGGCTATGCTGGCATAAGTGTGTCACAAGGGTTGGGATTTGAGAACTCTTGACCTCGCCCTTCTCCTAGTTTTCTCTCTCTGCTTTGTACTTGCATTTGAAGATGTGGACCCTCAGCTTCCTGCTGCCATGCTTGCTGCCCGATGCCACACTTTCCACTGTGACAAAATGTTATCCCTTTGGAACTGTAAACCCAAATGAATACTTTCTTCCAAAAGTTGCTTTAATCGTGGTGTTTTCTTAAAATAACAGAAAAGTAGTACGCCAATTCTCCCAGGTGTCACACACACCCAAGTGTGCTTGCTGGGAAGAGCAAGATTCCCTGTATAGATGTTGTATATGTCCATAGTTGTTGGTCTGTTTCACATGGTCCAGACAAGCTATGTCTTTACATCCAATCTGTAGAGCCACGTCATGGTGGCTCTACATTTTATCCCCAGTGGGTTTGATGTGGTGGCTGGTGCTCTTCAGTACTTTTTATGACTCTCCTGTCTACCAGTACATCATTCTTCTAGCATATTTCTTGCTTACTCTTGCACTTATTGCCCATATTTGAGTTGTAGAAGTTCCCTGTGTGTCCAACAAATGAGTCTACTTGCATTTACTTATGTATGGAAAGTTTTCTTCCCTCTATCTGTCTCTATTATTTCTCTTGTTGGCAGCAAATTGGATGCGAGGTAACAGGTGGCTGAGGGATGCTTGGAGGAAATGCGGGAGGCCAAGCTCCCGGGAAGGACATCTGGACATGAACAACCCAGCAATCTGGAAAGAGCCAAGCTGTATGGCTACACCGGCTCCTGATTCCTGACTACGCAAAAGCTCACCTCCTGTCACCTGTGAGTTTAAACGTTTTATTCTGGTGTTGCTTTAGACCCAAAGAAGAACTGGAAGGATGGGCATGAAGACTTTTGCCATGCTTTTGCCCATCCTGATCCCATAACATTAGCACCTGCGCCCCCACCATTCAAACATCGACACTAAGAAACCAGCAACAACGTGGACCACTAACTGAAGGGTAGGTGATGTTTCAGGTTGTTTGTTTGTTTGTTTGTTTACCAGGCTAATAGTTTTGCTACTTTGGGCAATATGGACTTCCTCCAGATATAAAAATGTCAACAGGTAGAGCTTTTCTTCTTCCTCTTCCAATTTTACGCTTCATGTTTCTTTTTCTTGCCTTATCTCACTGGCTTTAATCTGCAGTCAGCATTGATTATAACTAGGAAGAATGGACATTCTTACCACATTCCTCATCTTAAGACTTATAGGTCCTTGTATGAGGTCAGTCATGAGTTTTTCATGCTGTAGACACTGCTTGATCTTACTGAAGTTTCTCTTTCATTCCTTACTTGCTGGGATGATACAAAAGGAATGAGTTGGATTTTTGTGACTAGTTTGTCTTCAGGTTTGGAAGTCATCATCCAGGACTCTCATTACTCTGATAATGTGAACTCCAATTTACTTATAGGCACCAAGAAAGCCCTAAGTCTCTGGAATAGATTTGCTTGGTAGTAGTGCCATGTGCTCACATAGCACTTGATTTGGCGTGCTATGGCATTGAAAGACTTTGGCACTGGCCAAGCTTTCTTTCCCTTTTTCATCTTCAAGTGTTGATGGAAGGCTTCATGCAGGACTCTCCAGATGCATTAGGAAGTGTTGCTGCTTGCTGTCTTCTCTGGAAGAGCATGTGAAATTGGTTTCATTCACTCCTTATATATGCAATGGAATTTACTACGAAGTCTCCTGAGCCTAGAGTTGTCTTCAGGGATGGTTTTTGACTACAGATACAATTTTTAAACTAATGTGAGATTGTTTGTGTTTTTTTTATTTATTTTGTACTAGCTACAGAGTCTTATATTTAAAAATTTATCAATGTCCACTATGTTACTGTATTTGGGCACAATGAGACTTGTAGTGTCCAGTAAGTCATTGGATCTGTAAGCATTTTTCCTTCCCATCCCTGGTGTCAGTACCCCATCTTTCATGGTCATCTAGCTTTGTCTGAAATACAACACATTAGATTCTCTAGCTATTATTGCAGTGCAAGTCATCCCAGGACACATGACTTCGATCAACAACAGTTTGCTTAGGACGTCTCATTTTCCTGTAAGTAAAAGAGTTCTTCTCCAGGGATCCAGTTGGCCTCATCTTGTCTTTCTCTCTGAGAGGTTGACAAACTAGACTTTCCAAGTTGCCTCTTTATTGTATGAAGCCCTCTTTTTGGCTAGTTTTATGTCAACCTGACACAAGCTAGTGCTACCTGAAAGAAGGGACCCTCAATTCGAAAATGTCTCCATAAGATTGCTCTGTAGGCAAGCCTATATGGAATTTTCTTAATTCATGATTGGTAGAGGAGGCCCCAACGCATTGTGGGTAGGACCATCCCTGGGCTAGTGGCCCTGGATTCTATAAGAAAGGAGCCTGAGCAAGTCTTGTGGAGCAAGCCAGTAAGCAGCAACTCTGCATGGCCTGCCCATCAGTTCCTGCCTCCAGGTTCCATTCCTGTTTAAGTTCCTGTCCTGACCTCCTTCGGTGATGAACAGTGATATGGAAGTGTAAGCCAAATAAACCCTTTCCTACCCAGCTTACATTTTGGTCATGGTGTCTCATTACAGCAATGGAAACCTCTCCAACCTGTTTTTGGTCACAGTGTTTCATCCCAGGAAAGTAATCTTAACTAGGATACCTCCTGTGTAGACAGATGAGATAGCCAGATACCTTAGTTGACAATTATATGGCTTCTTGACCTCCTGTAGGTTGGACACCCTCCCTTACATAAGGACCTTAGAATATGCCAAGAAGTTTTAAAAGACAGAAGTCCCAAGGCCAGTTGGGGCAGGTTTCAAACACACACAGCATCCTCTTCTGCATTCTTTGGACCAAGATCAGTTGTTACAAGGTCAGTCCAGTCTTAACTCAGCTGAGAAACTCGTAAGAAAATCGGGCCAAGTTTCCTTTCAAAAGAAAACTTTTCCTTAAGGACAATTTACAGCAGTGAAGCAACCAGTCACATCTCACAATCTGGCCACAAGTCATTTATTTTCTCTGTAATGTACTATATTAATTCTCCCCTCCTAGGAGATGTCCAATTAGGCTGTCAAGTTCCAGGTCACGATCCCATGCCCATCATCAGGTCCCTCTGGACATACATACGCAGCTCCCTCCTGTGGCAGTTCTTGACCCAAGGGTGTATGAATTAACAAAACAAGTCACCCCACATACAGGGCTGGCATGACCACAGTCGTGCCCATCAAATGGGCTCATGAGAAAGACACAAGGACCTCACCAGCTCTTAGAATTCTGAGTTTTGAAAGGGCTTTAGTGACATAGCCTCTATCCTAGAGATGGGAGATACTTACTGAAGGCTCCATCCTGTCCCATCTCCTCTTGGAGGGACATTTCCCTCCCATCTCAAGTTACTTGTGCTTCCAGCAGCTTTCTGTGGCTCTTGCCTGTGAAGTGCTTCTCCACTTTGAATGTCATCAGCATTTTTTAAGTCAAGACCAGTGGTGATGTTACAAAAACCTATCTCTTAAAACGTTCACAGGTCTCTTATGAATCTTATCAGGTTCTTCTGTGGCCCCAGAAGTCAAAAAATATGCTTCTTTCCCAGACAGCCCACACTGTTTGGGGTATGCCAGACTTCTGTGAGATGAGGCCCCTCCCATTCCTAGAGGCTTTTTTCCTCTTGCTGTGAGGGTAAAGCACTCCCTTCTGTCCTTCCAAGTTGCTAGGATGGAGTCTCAGGGTCATTCTTCTGACTCCATCTTTATTTTGGGGTTGTATCTTCTTTTAGGAATACTCTAATAATATGAAAAGTTCCTGTTCATTGGCCAGCTCTCGCCAGCTCTCCCGTTTCCTCAAAATGCAACTCACACAAAGAATAGTTTTCAGTTTGTTTATCTCATCTCCATCCCTACATCTCTCTTTCTCTCTGATTCCCACTAGCTGCACCCCCATTGCCTTCAGCTACATGAAGCTAATTAGCCCTTACAGAATAAAACTATCTCCATCCATTCCACAAGTGCCTTGGGTACATTTCCTTCCTCTTTCATTTAAAGATTTGTTTTTATTTTCATTCATGTGTGGTGTGTGTGTGTGTGTGTGTGTGTGTGTGTGTGTGTGTGTTTACCACACATGTGCAGGTGCCTGTCAAAGCCAGAAGCAAGTGTTGGATACAGGGAGCTGGGGTTAAGGACAGTTGGGAGCAGCCCAACGTGAGTGCTCAGGACTGAACATTGCAACAGTCACAAGCGCTCTTACCCGCTGAGCCATCTCTCCAGCCACCTTGATACACTCTTGATTTTCCATATTCACTGTTGTCCTCGTTTACATGGGCTCTTCTAGAACTTCATAATGATAGCCCTTTTTGGGCTATCTCTAAATCTCTCAGCCCTTTTGTATCGACTTCCTATCTTCTCACCATCTCTTCAGCCTGATTCTGATGTATGATTCTGATCTTACCCCTGCAGGTTTTAGCATTTTGCCCCCAAGTGTCCCACCTCCAGACCCCAGTTTCTATCTCCATTGTTTAGTACCACACAAGTCACTCAGCCCTTGAAACAGCAGCCCTGTGTCATAGACACAGTTCAGCAACAGTGACAGAGTGCTGTAGACGTGGCTGGCTGGGTTGTGCCCACCCAGCCCATTTTACCAGAAGACTAAATCCATCTGACTTTCCTGTCTAGCTCCCAGTTACTGTAGACCAGGTACCCTTGGTTCTTCTACACCCCAGTCTCCAGAAGTCTCCTTGGAAGGGTGTAACAAGAGGGGAAAGATAGGCTTCACAATAAAGATCATACCTTCAGCCTCCCAGATTAATGCCCAACATTGTAGACCAAAACAAGTCATAGAATGGCCAGATTCAAGAGCAGGCATGTGGTCCCCCTGGAAGGCACAAGTAAGTCAACTGGAAAGGGTGGGGGGGGCTTTTGTAGCACTCTTACTAGATATTTATTGCCAGGACCCAGTGGGACCTAACCATATCCTTCTCATCCAGTGTGTGGCTCCCTTGGGGTCCATGACACAGAATAAACACAGGTGTTAAAAGTTGTTCAAGCCAGAGAGGTCTGGAGGGACCTTCCTGGTGCTATGTACAGCACACAGGAACCCTGAAAGGCGTCCATGGAATCAGCTGGGAAGGTGACCTATCTCAGACTCTGAGATCTGTCTCTGAACTGCCTGGCCCTTGCCTGGATCACCCTAGTCTCCATACTCCCTAGTAAATTGGCCTTCTCAGGAGATGAGCCTTTTACCAGCACAGGACCCGGAGTCTAAGCATCCAGTTGCCCGTTACCACCTTATCTCCAGGTTATCTCCAGTCACACAAAAGCCCTTTCTTCCTGGTTTCTTCCCAGCCCCAGCTCCCTCATCTATCTGGTCGGAACCCCTCCAGGCTCTGATCAGTATCCGAATGTCTATGTGAGCCTATCAAGAAGGCAGTCCCAGGAACTATACATAAAAAACATGGGGGTCTGGATTTCTATCCCTCTCACTCTGACTCCATTTTTATTTCAGTCACCCTGTGACATCCTTTTCTTTTTTTAATTATCAAATCATAATTTTTACTTTTTAACACAGGGGTTATAAACACAAAAATGCAACATGTGGGGAAGGGGATGACACAGGAACATAGATGTTCAGGGGGAGTACAGAGTGTCAGCTGGGTGAAGGTTCAGGGAACAGGTCACTATGACTCTGCCTATGATTCACTTGTCCTTATCTAAGTTGCTACTATCCACCAAGGCTTCCTATTTACAAGGTCTATGACTACTCAGGCTGATAAATTTCCACAAAAGCTGCCTGTTTACAATAGCTTATAGCCATCTGTTTCAGTGTTTTTCCACAGAAACCCAAGACTTTGTGTTAGCAGGCATGTATGTCAGGCCTATTGCTGATTTTAAACTTATGGCTGATTTTAGACCTTCAGTGTTTAAGCAGGGCTGCCCCTGACGTCTCCTCCCTTCTCCAAGTATAGAAGGGCAGTGGCAATTCTAATCTTGCCAAAGTGGGGATAGAGGCCTGACCTCCAGTAATTAAAGGGGACCTTGTAATGGCTTCAGTCCTCCTATCGTTGTCCAGTGAGGCATGAGGGCCATACCCATCCCGGACATCCCTTTTCTTACACCTTCCTGTGCTGTTTTTTCGACAGGATCCCATGTAACCCAAACGTTCTTTAGACTTGTTATGTAGCTGAAGATGACCTTGAAGATAAACTTTTGATCCTTGTAACTCCACCCACTACCATACCTAGTTTATGCTGTATTGAGGGTGGAACCCAGAGTGTGTGCATGCTTGCCAATAACTATATCAACTGAGCTATGCCCTCAGACAAACATTCCTAGTTAGTTAGTTAGTTAGTTAGTTAGTTAGTTAGTTAGATCCACAAAGCTGTCCCCCCAATCTTCCTTCCCCTTCTTCTCTGAGAGGGTGAGTCCCTCCTGTGCATCCCCCAACCCCGGTGCATCAAATCTTTGCAGCATTAAGCACATCCTCTCCCACTACAGCCAAACAAGGCAACCCTGTTGGGAAATGGATTCCAAGGTCAGGCTACAGCTTTAGGGACAGCTCCTACTCCAGTTGTTGGGGAACCCACACGAAGACTGACCATGAAAACTGCACATCTGCTGCATATGTGTGGAGGGCCTAGGTCCAGCCTGTGTTATGCTCTTTGGTTAATAACTCAGTCTCTGAGAGTTCCTGGGGTGCAGGTTAGTTGACTCTGTTGTCTTTTCTATGGAGTTCCTATCCCCTTCAGGGCCTTCAATCCTTCCACCAACTCCTTACAAGAGTCCCTGACCTCTGTCTAATGTTTGGCTGTGGGTATCTGCATCTGTTTCAGCCAGCTGCTGGGTAGAGCCTTTCAGAGGACAGTTATGCTAGACTTCTGTCTGCAACAGAAGTATCATTAATAGTGTCGGGCATTGGTGCTTGCCCATGGGATGGATCTCAAGTTGAGCCAGTCAGTGGTTGGCCATTCCTTCAGTCTCCGCTTCATCTTTGTCCCTGCATTTCTTTTAGACAAGACAAATTTTGGGTCAAAAATTTTTGTGTGTGTTGGTATCCTTATCCCTCCACTGGAGGTCCTGCCAGGTATCATGTCCCCGTTGTTAGGCATCTCAACTAAGGTCACCTGAATTGACTCCTGGGAGCCTCCCCTATCGCAGGTCTCTGGGAATTCCTAAAGATGACTTCCATCCCCCTATCCTTCCAGTCCCCGCTCGAAAGGACACGGCTGGTATGTACTCAATAATAAGTAGATATTAACTATAAACTACAGGATATCCAAAATATACCCCAAATATATACAGATCCAAAGAAGATAAACAAGGAGGAAGGCCTAAGTAAGAATGCTGGAGTCTCACTTAGAAGAGGGAATCAAATAGTCATAGGAGGCAGAGGGAGGGAGGGAGCAAACATTACCTTTAATATCAGCCTTCACCCAGTTGATTATTGACCTTCTCTGAAATCCTGAGGTTGCCAACCAGGTCAGGATTGACCTAAGATTTGGTTGGCCCCTCAAACATGTACACACCTCAAGAAGTACTATCTACATTCTGGGTCTGTGAGTCATAGAGCAATCAGCAAAGAACAGTTCCCTGCAGGAGATGGACAGACTCGATCTGTCCTCTGAGCCTGGCAGGAGGCAGACAAGCAACCACAGATTTAACCGACCCCATCAGTCAGCACTAGATGGCCTTCCCAGATGTTATGAACAACATGCAGATGCAGCTGGAGGTCAAGGCTCTTCCAGTCTGGTAGCCACAGTAGGCAAGCTAGAATTTTCATCAGAGTCTTCAGTGTCAGAAAAGACGAAGGCTATAAAAATGTTCCAGATACACTAGATGGGGATAGCATGGGTCTTTAATGCCAGAATTTAGGAGGCAGAGGCATACAGATCTCTGAGTTTGAGGCTACCCTGGTCTACAGAATTCCAGGACCAGGCAGGGCTACACAGATAAACCCTGACTCAAAAAACAAAAAAAAAAAAAGAAAAAAAGAAAAGAAAAGATAAAGGAGGGCTAAAGAGACATGAGAGCCTTGTTGGCCATTTTCTTGTTTGGTGTGACAGAAAGTCTGAGAGATATAATTATAAAAGATCAAAGGTTTCTCTTGGCTCCTGACTTCTGTCCACGATCATTTGACCCCAATGCTGTAAGTCTGACCCAAGGAAACAGAAAAAGCTGCTTTCCCATGGTGACCAGAAAGCAGATAGATGGAGAGGCTAAGACAAGATAAACCCTTCAGGGTCAAGTCACCAATGATCTACTTCCTTCAGCCAGTCCCCACTCCTACTGGCCTGCTACCTACCAATGATGCTATCCCCTTAGGAATCCATCAGTGGACTGTTGGTTAGGTCAGAGCCCCATGATCCAGTTTCTGGGGACCAGGATTTCACACCTGAGTCTGTTGGGAGGACACACTGCATTCCAGCAGTAATAGCAGCTCCCTGCTGGGCATTGGGAATGTAAGGATACCATTGCATCGTTGACAAAACTGGGATGCAAAGGGTACAGAAAATATTTCCACATCACACCTGCTGGAGCTGAGATCTGTGGCAGGGGTAAGTGAAGACAGCACTTCCTCCTAGGAAACATACTCCAGAGAAAGTAGGAACAAGAGCCATGTTTAGTTTCCCGAGGGTCCAGAAAATGTGTTCTTATAGAAAAGGGCGTCAGTGATTAAATGAGCAAAGACCATGAATCTGGGTGATGGATGGGACTATTAGTAATGTTGTTTGTATGTGAATATGTGTATATATTTGTGTGTGTGTGTGTGTGTGTATGTGGTATTTGTGTGCTTGTTTGTGTGTATATGAGGGGGTGATACATGTACATATGTGGTTACATGCATGCTTATTATGTGTAGTATTGGAGAGGGTGTGTGTGTGTGTGTGTGTGTGTGTGTGTGTGTGTGTGTGTAATTTGATATGGCTGGCTGGCTAGTGAGCCATTGAGATCTATGTCTCCTTTCATCCAATGCTGGAATTACAGAGGTGCACCCTCACACCAAGCTTTTATGGGAGTTCTTGAGCACTGAATATAGGTCCTTAGGCTTACATGGCAAGCACATTTTCCACTGTGCTATCTCTCCCACCCATCTATGCTGCGTTTATTTTTCACAACTTTTCTACACCGTTGAATCGATTGCCAAGTAAAAAGGCATTAGAACGTGGTTTTGGTTTCTGTGCATCCAGGCATCACATGGTGCTCCTTCAAGCCACACAGGCAGTCCTCAAGTATCCCAAAATCTGTCCTGTGGGACACTGGATAACAGGACCATGGGGCAGCCCAGCCATTGGGGATAACAGGCTCGGCTTGGGTAGGTACCTCTAAGCTTGCCTCAAGTCCCCAGAAGACCTTGGGCTCTGGGATCCAGCACCAAACAATGTGTGTCCTGAGAGGGGAACCAAGCATGCACTAGTGCACACAGGCCTGCCCCTTCATTGCCTTCCTTTCCCATAAACTGAGCCGAGCGCCAACCGTATGTCCACATTGGCCTCTTAATTTTGGTTTTACTGGCGAGGCGGCTGCAGCGATCGAGCAGAGTGAGGCAGAGTGCCGTCCTTAAGTGTGTGGAGCCGGGCAGCTGAGCACCTGCTCCCCCCCTTGGCTGGAAGCCCTCTGATGCCCTCGGCGGTGGATTGATGCTCCCCATCGGGCCTGTCTTCAGTTTGGTTTCAGGCACTTTCCAATAAGTGCATGGAGTGCTCAGGGGCTGAGGAGAGGCACTAAAGAAATCAATACGTGTTCATCATCATCTCGGCCATGCCTCGGCGTCTCCTCCCCCGAGCCCAGCCCACCCGGGACACTTGCTCCCAGGCTGTGCTGCCGGTTTTGTGCTTCCTCGTGGAGAGCCTACCGTTTCTGTCTCGATAATGATCAATATCACTTTATCAATGAATCACCAGCACCAGGAGCATTTTAGCTGTCTGCAATTCCTATCTCAGAAAAATGTCATCTAGCCCCCGAGCCTCCGATTCGAGGGGCTCCCATCCATTGCCTTCCTTTGTGGGGTCTCTGTGGTCTGATGGGATGCAGGGCCTGCATGGACCATGCTAAGGGTTTTCACTCAAAGGGCTGGTTTATACCATTCTCTGTGTGGATGGTTTTCACTGTGCTTTTAGGAAGGGAAGCAACTCTTTACCCCAGGAGTTCCAAGACTCTTCATGATCTCTTCATGTGTGAAAACAGGGCAGGCTCTCCACTCCTGGGCAGTGTTTTTGTGTGCCAAGCTTCCGCACAGACATCACTTACCTAGAGAACTCAATGATGATTCCCCAGAGGAGCAGAACAGGTATAATCTCCTCACTATAGGATAGGATAGGCTCCTGTATCAGGCTGAGCCTGGTGTCTTCTGATCTGTAGCCCTGGCTCCTCCCAGGCTGAAGTAGGGTAGGGTCACCAAAGCAGCCTTGCAGCCTGTGAACAAGTCACATCCCCTCATGGGCGTCACCGCTGGTAAGGAGATACACTCTCTTTTTCTCTCTGTGTGTTGCCAGAGAAAGGAAGAATCTTCTAAGCAGGAGAATGTCAGTCCAACTATTTTGCCCTCGCTGGGTTTTACTTCAAAGTTCCTGGACAAAAGACACACACTTTTAAAGGGACCTCACCATGCTAACAGCAAATACAGATGTCCTTTCTTCTGCTTCCTTGTATCTTTAGTGCTGGCATCACATGGGCCACTTTGATCCTCTTCGTCACTGGCACAGTACCATTAGTACCCCACCCAGTTCGGGTACACCTCTCTCACCACCACTATCCCATCTCATACCAGAAAGAAAATCAGTCTGTGTCTCATTCCAGGAGGAGAACCTTGAATCCCCACCAGACCTGCTGGCTCGTAGCTTACTCCACTACTCTCTCTAGGCTCTGAACTATCGACCCAGAGTTCCTCAGAGCCCCACCCTCTGTGGACTGAGAACTTCTGGCCATGTAGATATTCACCCCCAAGGACCAGGAACAGTTCTACGGAAGAACAAATGTATATACCTGCAGTTGGAAGAGATGTCCCCTCCAACTCTTCTGGGGTGAACGCACCCATCTCCCATCATCATGTGTCTATTGACTCGTGGAGTCATTGGCCTCACAGGTCCGTTGATCTCTTGGGGACATTCTACCTGTTCTTGTTCATAAGCAGTTTCCTGGTGGACTCTGCCACCACTCCCTCCCAGGGTACTATCTGTGGTCTCATTCCCAGGCTTGCCTATTTCCAAATGCACATGGGGTTCACACACCCTGTTTAAAATCTACTATTTCCAACCAACCCCTGTCTGGGGCACGAGACCTACATGTCTCATCCTCTTCATCATCCCTGCTCCCAATTCCAGAGTCTTTCACTTATAGGTGCTTCCTGGATTCTTCTCAAAGCAGATGGTATCCAGGCTGGTTGCCTGCAACACAGTTGGGAGTCTGATTCCAGTAACTACTTGGCCAGAGGAGCTTGACTGAGACAAAGGAAACTTCCCCTGCCATGCTGTGGGCCTTTTAAGGAAGGGCCCTGCCCCATAAATAATTGTCCAGACTTAGTGACAGCAGATGTGCTCCATGGCCGCTGCTCGTTGCTCGCTTGACCTGCGACCCCTGACTTCGTGTGAGTGAGCTTGGGTCCATGCTTTGTGGCTTCAAGAGGGCCTGGTTATGGGATGCTATTGACAGGGCATTTATAAATATTTAATCTTCACATTAAAAATATGGGACAGAAGAACCATTAGTAGCTGACAATAAAAAAAAAAAAAAAAGCCTTTCTCTGCAGATGTTAGGGGCAGAAGAATAGAAAGAGAGGCCCTAATAAGGCTAACAGACAGTGGGAAAATGTAAATTAGTATTGTTTACAAATTGGTTACAGCCTAGACCTGTGGTCTTGGTTCTGAACCTGAGCTGTCGATTCGGCTGGGTTTCTGCAAAGACCAGCCCATTCTACAAAGCAAAATGGATGGTTTATTTACGCCCAGTGCCATTAAGAATGGAGGAGAAAAGTTCAGCTCAGGATAAGAAGCTTAAATCTTGATTTCTCCCTTCCCCCTCTCAAAAAGAATGGATTCCTTGCATTGTAAATTATCCAGCCCTCGTCCTCAGGTTGGCAGCTGCTGCAGGCTGGAATGGACATTGCATAATCTTAAATATTGATTCTTGTTAGACCTCCCCCCAAAAAAGCAATCTGAAAGCCACGAGCTCCCCTGGACAGCATGTCCAGGAAATCGCCTTGGCTGTAGCTCACTTCTGATGCCTCTACCCCCGACAGCAAGATCCATTCTGATTAGAAAGTTCTTGGAGAAAGAGCAGCCGTTTAGGATCAGCTTCTCCATCACAGGGAGCCAATCGACTTCTGTCGACACTGACTCCCAAGTGTCCCCCAGTAGTGCTGGACCCCAAGCGATGAGAGTCCATCAGTTCTTATAATCCCCAAATCAAGCTCACCTGCAGTGGCCTGACAGAATCCCCACATGCAGCCCCCTCTAAAGGCAGATATGGAGCAGGAAATCCTGGCATGGCCCACTTCACAAGCCAAAGCAATGCTACCCTTAGAAAGAAAATTATCTTCATAAAACAAAGTTATGTGGTGTGCTGTTTGCAGCTGTGCCACTGAGTCCCCCAGGCATGGAGAAAATTAAGGCATGGGTTTTAGGAGACAGAAGATGATGGTCTTGTGTAAACCCATTAAGGCTAAAAATGAATGCCTTCTTATCTCTCCCAGCACAGAGACCACTTAGCTCTGGTGAAGGAAAACAGCAAACACCTGTTTTTGTATGCATTTCCTTCTCCTGGCTCCTCATGTAAGCATCACACTGCTGCTTCCATGACTAAATGCAGAAGAAAACCAACCATGAAGTATTGCCTTGGCTTGGCAGCTTGTGGGACTATTTCATGAAATGCAATTAATATTGTTTGAGTCCTCTGTGGCCACAAGCTTTATCTATTACCTAACCAATCAACCTTGGTTACCTGCCAGTAGCAGCAAGGGTGGGAGATCCATCAATGGGTGCCTTCATTTTGTTGTTTAAAAAGACATTCTCTGAGTGTCACTTGAGTTGCCCCTATCATTTGAATTCCAGGGAAATGCAATCATCTCTTCTGTATTTGGAAGTCATGGATCAAAATGCAGCAAGATGGTTTCACCTTTTGACGTACATCCGTCTCTGGCAGAACTCTTTGTGGGCTCCTAGCTCACAACAGGGACACCTTGTATAGGTCACAGCTGAGGATTGAGGTGCCTGATCCATCAGTTAGAAGAAGATGGTCCACTGAGTTATTCTGAAGATCAGTTAAGCCTGTACAGAAGTGGAAAAGTGAGGGATAGGTGGCCCATGTGGGCATGGTGCGGATGGGTGCCTTGATTTCAAATAAGCTGTCTTGTCCTGAGGGATTAGCATTCAGTGGGTGGACAGCCAACCTCGAGTACCCGAGGCCTTGAGCCAGATTCCCCAGCATGGCATAAAATGGAAAGGCAGAAAGCATGTAGACCTGACCCCAGCTCCTCTAGTGATATCTGGACTTGGAGTTCATGGTCAAACCTCAGCTGAGTGCAGGACCAACTAGACCACATTATACCCTCTCACAAAACAATAAAAGCCAAGTGAGCTGCAGCATGTTTGCTGCTCTTTAAGACTCTATGTGGTCTCTCCATATTCCCATGTGGACATCCTAACTCCAAAGGCAGATAGTTCTAGGATATAGGGGCTTTCGAAGAGATGCTGATCTCAGGTGGAGGCCTAATAAGTGAGACGCTGGATATATCTGGTTCCTCCCACCGTGCACAGGGAGATGTGTGGATCAAGACTACCTTGCCAGACGTAGAATCTGTCAGTGCTTTGATCACTGCCTGACTTTTAGCCTTCAAATCCATGAGGAATGGACTCAGATTGTTTATAAACTAACAACCTAATGCAGAGAATTGTGTTATAGACACTCCAAGGGCTAAGAGCTCCTCTTCTGACAGAGCTCTCCTGGGGTGGACGGGCTGGAAGGTAGTGTAGCATCTTAAGTTTTTATTCAAGAGTTCCCTGGTTCGAAGCCTGAGTCCCCCACAGCAGGTTCCAGGCCTCAGTGATCTAGAATGTGAACCCTCTGACAGGCTGTTAGGGATCTGCCTCTCCCTAGTGCTTCCTTATTTCTTTACCCCAGTCCCACCACCCATCATCCCCCACCACCAGCCTTGCTCTACCAACGACTATCTTCTATCCCCAGCCACCCTCCACAACCAGCTATCCTTCATGACCAGCCGTCTGCTGCATCTTTCCATCCTGAACATCATTTATTACTCCCCATCATCTATCCCAACTACCTGCCATCCCCCCCATAAACCATCCTCCACCAACGTCTCTCCTCCATCACCAGCCATCCTTCACCATTGACTAGCCATTCTTGAAGGAGTCTCAGCACCTGTCTTTTATATGCCAAGCTCTAGCAGGAGCCACAGCAAAGCACATGGCTCTCTTGAACTAGGTCCTCTCCCTCCTCCTCTATTTTTACCTCTTAGTCCAGGCATTTAAAAGTCTGGAACTCTCCCTTGGCATTTACAAAGAAAAGACCTGCTGGCGGCTTCCTGGGGGCCATGCTTCTGCAGATCTGCCTTCTATTTGGGGGCTTTATCTGTGTCATCTTTGTGGTCCTGAGGTGACACCAGTGGGAGCTAGCCATCACCATTGATGGATGACCCCTAGGTTTCACAAAATGCTCTGTCGCTTCCTGGTTCGAAACTTATTCTTGTCAAAGAGATGTGTTAGCTACCTGTGAAACTTTTGCAGTGGAAAGAACACCCACTGAAGCCTATTTCAACAATTCCATTAATGCCTTTGCTTTTCTTTCTCATTCTTGGATTTCCTGAATGAACCAGACCTCTGTAGAGGAGTCTAAAGCTATGATGACCTTAGAAAGGCATCCCAGGCCCCTCCACACTCCACGGACCACAGAACTTTATAGTGTGAATGGTTTCCCTTTTGTTCTTTGAATAGGCCTCTGCAGCCACCCTATTGTCCTAGCTGAGAGAGAAGTCTCAGGACTGCTATTTCATAACTCTCTGCTGGGATGCCCTCTGACTGGGGCCTGAGGACCCCAGTACCCAACATTTATAGTCTATGGTGCACCTGACCCAATGCCTCAGAAAGGATGGACTGGAAGTTGGTCACCTGGGGGGTCCTGGAAAAAAGGGACCAGGGGAGCTGAGAAGACAGGTTTCTTCTGCTCCCGATGCCTTTAGTCAGGATACATACTGCCATGGTTCAGCTTAAACTCGTTCTTTAATACACACAGAACTCACCTTGTTCCTAATGCTCACATGCTAAAAGAAACCGAGAGGCTGGACCAGGTTGCCAGCTAAGGGCAACTGGATGCTAAGGTTACTTCCAAACCCTGTTCTTTCTCTAGCATGAGTAACCTAAAAAAAAAAAAAAAGTGCCATGAATCAAATCAGAAAAAAAATCAGGGGGTAAGGTGAAAAAAAGAAAAGAAAAGAAAAGAAATCAGTGGTGACCTCACAGCATGAAGGGATGACACCAAACTGCCCTCTGCAGACCATGTTGTAGGAACTTGGTTCCCCTCCCTCCACCACCACCCCCAGATTGGGCTGCAGCTCTATCAGTAATGATGCTCTCCAGCCTGAACGCAGCCGCCAGCTACTCACCAAAGGGCAGCCATGTGGGTGTTAGCTTTGCTCTGCCACCATAGCCATCGTGCCTTGAGGTTCACTGCAGTTTTAGGGGAATGAGGACATGGATGATTGTGTAAAGTTCTAGAACAAAACCAAAACACAGGCTTAGCAGTTTGTGTATATAACTCCAGCACCAGGGGCTAGGTTCAGAGACAGAAGTGAGAGACCTTGTCTCATACAGTAAGGTGAGGAGCAATTAAGCAAGACATCCTAGTGTCAACCTGTGGCCTCTGCACATACCGAAGCAGGCATACCTATTCACCTACACATATATGCATGCACACACATGCAGATACTCTCTCTCTCTACCCAAACATACACACACACATAAATAGACTTTTGTTTTTATCAGCAAGGTGCTTTATATATTTTTGAGAAGTCTCATGTATCCCAGGCTGGCCTTGAACTTAGTATGTAGCAGAAGATGATGTTGAACTCTTTATTGTCTTCTCTCTGCCTCCCAAATCCTGGGATTGTAAACACGCACTACCACACCTAGTTTATGTAGTACTGGGGCTCTGACATTGTACATTGTGCATACCAAGTAAACACTCTACAAATGAATTACATCCCCAGTCCACGGGAACACGTTTCTAATAATATTTTAATAAAAATCATTGTTTTGAATGTGAGGTGGAAGAAGCCATCATGTATTATTATTATTAGCCTTCTTTTGTATATTAAATATGTTCAGTATTTACACGTCATCTTCTCTCCCCTTTCATTCTTCCATCATAGTCAGGTTTTATAGGGAAAAAAAAAACATTCAGCAAAAGAATATGTGAAATTCTATGCTCTGGAATCTTTTTTTTTTTTTTCAGATGCATTTTGTTTTAAGAGACGGGCGTACGAACACATTCAGAATCCAAGACAGCCTAAAGCTGTTGCAAACCCATTCTTCTCCCTGTTCATGTGGGAAATGCATTATAACAAATGTGGTATGCAGCCACGTTCATGTTTAAATAAGCTTGATTGACTTTTACTATAAACTGTAATGATGCACATTGATTGTATATAACAATTTATATTTGGCCAGGCATGGTGGCTCACACTCGTAAGCAAGCCTAGCACACTTACTCGGCATAGGCAGAGAGATAACGAGTTCAAGACTAGCTTGGGCTATGTAGCAAGTTCCAGAGCAGCCTGGACTAGAGTGAGGCTCTCTATCTCTAAATTATAATTAATTAACTAGTTAATTACCCTTATGTATGACACCTTCCTGAATCCTTTGAGTTCCATGCTGGTTCCAGAGGCCATAGTAGGGCTTCCTGTTCTCTGTCCCCACCCTGGGATTCATATGTTCTCTTCACCTTTCTAGAGCCATCTCTGGGCTTTGTTGATCTCTTGTAGACTCTGCTGTCACTGTGGTCTTTCCTCCTTTTCACCGAGCTATGAGCTAGGTGGCCTCTGGTGACCCTTGTTGCCCAGATGATCTCTGTCTCTCAAAGTCAGTGCCCTTTCTGTTTAGTAAATATTAGGATTAGGAGCCGCAGAACCCAGCTTCCAAGTCAGATGCACAAAGCATTCTGGGTATTTTTAAAGACACTGATTCTTCCCTATGTCTAACCAAGGCCAAAGTGTTGGGTAACCAGAGAGAGGTAGTGCAGGATATGGGCTTGGGCAAATAGATGTCCAGACTCTGCAACCTAGCATCAACCTGCCTCTCCAGACCATGGCAGCTATGCCCCTGCTCCACAGTCTGTGCCTGCTGCAGTCTGTGCCCCACCCCTCCTCCACCCAGCACTTACCTTTCACTTTATTAACTCCACTCCTGCTCAGTGGGCTCTGAGTATGCATCCCATTAGCACTCATCACGACCGCCCTCAAAGTCTTGAGAAGAAATGAAGAGACTTACTGTGTTACTGAGTTTGGAAAATTCAATATTCCCAAGTCATTGGCTCCCAGAAATAGACTCTGTATAGCATCAAATTGATCCTAGAATTTAATGAAAGAACGAATGTATAAGGGGAACGGAGAAATTTTTAAAGGACTCTAAGAAAGTTCTGTCTTTCTAGGAATAAAAACAGATTTTTTTTTTAAGTAAAGAAATTAACAGTAAGATAGCGATGAGCAGGAATACCCCAAAAGGTCAGGAGAAGAGAATTAAAACAGAAGAAAAGAATTTAGACACTGATAATGGGATATTTTAAATCAGTGGAAGCGATGAGCTGACTATTCAATGCACATTCTGGGGATAATTTGTTTCCTGTCTGGAAAAAAAATTTAATCTCTCCTCATATCAAACATAAAATTAACGCCCAAGAGACGAAAGAAGTAAAGGTTAAAACTATGAAAGCCATCTAAGTGATAAGATGAAATGTACGGTAATTCTGTTTCTAAACCACAGGATGGAGATGCTCATCCCACCCTGAGAATGTGAAGCCACGGAGGAGGAGAAGGAGAAGAGATCACCAGGATGGAGAGGACAGCCAGAGGAGCACAGTGGACGTGCGGGCTCTCGGGAGCTGTTTGCAGCACAAGACAGAGAGAGGAACGGCGGTCGTGAGGACAGAGATCCTGAAAACTGTCCGGGAATAGGTAGAAGCCAAGGAGATGAGCAGGCAGCTCACAGGAGGAGTACAGATGGCAGCAAATGTGTAAAGAGATGTTTTCACCAACAGGTAGAAAGTGAAAATTAAAACAGTATGGTTAAGATTATCACCAACAGAATGAGCAAAGAGCCCTAGCATAGCGTAGAGAGTGAGTGAACACCCACACAAGAGCTTCTGGGGGTTGGCTATTTCCTCCAAGGCCTGTTTGCAGCATCCAAGTTAGTGCCTGGCAGCTAGTAGACACTAAATATAGACAGACAGAC
This sequence comes from Rhabdomys pumilio, assembly GCA_030674055.1. Taxonomy (NCBI): domain Eukaryota; kingdom Metazoa; phylum Chordata; class Mammalia; order Rodentia; family Muridae; genus Rhabdomys; species Rhabdomys pumilio. Next base: position 124,684,091 of record JANHMN010000003.1, read on the forward strand.
AGACAGTCAGACAGACTGACAGATAAGTAGATGATAAATAATAGATGATAAAAAATAAATATAGATAAATAATAGATGGCAATAATGTACATACATAGGAAGATAGATAGATAGATAGATAGATAGATAGATAGATAGATACATACATACATACATACATACATACATACATACAGATAGACAAAGGATATAGTTAGTATTGTGCTAAAATATCTGTCACAAAATTCTACATTTTAACCCTTGTTATGGGTTATAACCTTGTTATAATATAACCTTGTTATGTCTGTCTATCTGTCTGTCTGTCTGTATCTATCTATCTATCTATCTATCTATCTATCTATCTATCTATCTATTTTTCTACCATAATCTTTATATGATCTACCCTTTATGTAGTATTTATGTATCTAAGCTATCTGTGTATGTATGCATGTATCTATCTATCTATCTATCTATCTATCTATCTATCTATCATCAATGGCTTGATGGCATTTGGTACATTTGTGTTGCTGTGCAACCATTCTCAGGCCCCTTTACCATTGTGTCTATTCCAAATTCTGTTCCCAATAAGCACTGGCCTTCATCCCATCCTTATCCTTGGAAATCCCACTCTATTTTTTATCCCTATAAATCTGGCAATTCTGCAGACTTCATAAAGTATACTCAGCCTTGTGTGACAAAAATATTTGGACTTCAAAAATTTCTTGTACATATATGTGTGTGTATGTATGCATGTATATGTATATACATGTGTGTATGTGCATATATATACACACAGAGAACAATATATGTTATATATATGTAAATTTCCTTTTTGGATATATATGTATATACAAAAAATTGTTGTATATATGTATGTATCCACATGTGTGTATGTATATCTACATGTATGTTTATTTGTGTGTGTGTATACACGTGTGCATGTGTGTGCATACAGAGGCCAGAAGTGACAGTGGGTATCTTCCTTACTTGCTTGCTGTAGGCTGTTTTTGTTTTGGTTTTTGAGACAGGATTTCTCATTGCCCCTGGAGCTCATTGATCAGCTAGACTGGCTGGCCAGAATGCCCCAGGGATCTGTCTGTCTACTCAGTGCTCAGATTACAGATACTACACCAATTTTTCTCGTGTGGGTTCTAGGGGACTCGAGCTCAGGTCCTTATACTTGCAAGACAAATACTTTACCAACAGAGCCATTTCCCCAGGCCAACAACAAAATTGTAAATAAAAAAATTGTAAATAATTGTATTTCATAAGAACAAAGGTGTGATCATATAGAAATTTGCTCATGAGTTAGTGACAGGTCATGTGGAACCAAGACAGACTTAAAGAACACAATTAAAAAATAGGTCACAACTGCCTGTAACTCCAGGTCCAGGGGGTATCCTATGCCACTTGCCTCTGCAGGCACCTGCACATATATGCACATATATGCCCCACTCCCCGACATACAAGATTAAAATTTATAAAGGTAAATTAAGTAAGTTAATGGCATTCTTGCTATCAGTGATGGCATATGACTTTCATTCCAACATTAGAGAGGGAAAAGCGGGCAGATCTCTCTGAGTTTGAGGCCAGCTAGTATATAGAGCAAGTTCCAGGACAGCCAGGACAGTCAGAACAGGACTACACCAAGAAATCCTGTCTCAAAAAGCCAAGAGAGAGAGAGAGAGAGAGAGAGAGAGGGAGAGGGAGAGGGAGAGGGAGAGGGA
>JANHMN010000003.1:124686196-124703696 GCA_030674055.1 Rhabdomys pumilio
GGGAGAGGGAGAGGGAGAGGGAGAGGGAGAGTGTGTGCACACTAATGGCATTCTATTTTATTTTTTATTTAATGTGTATGGGTGTTTAGCCTACATGTGTGTCTGTGTACCATGTATGTGCCTTGTGCCCTCAGAGACCAGAAGAGGTCATCAGATCCCCTAGAACTGGAGTTACAAATAATTGTAAACCACCATGTGAGTGCTAGGAATTAAACCCAGGTCCTCTGCAAGAGCACTCTGTTAGCGCTTTTAACTACGGAGGCATCTCTCCAACCCTTCAAGAAGAAGAAAACATTTTTATTATTCACAATGAAACACAAAAGACCTTGAAACAAGCCTAAGCAGAAGGAGGAGCAATACTGAAGGCATCACAGCCCTCGACTTTGAATTATACTACCGACCATTGTGGTGACTTGCATAAGAATGGCCCCATGAGCTCATAGATTAGAATGGTTGGTCACTAGGGAGTTGCACTATTAGGGGGTGTGGCCTTGTTAGAAGAAGTGTATTGCTGGAGGTGGGATTTGAGGTTTCTGAAGAACAAGCCAGGCCCAGAGTCTCTTTCTTCCTGCCTGTGTATCTGAATGTAGAGCTCTCAGCTCCTTTTCCAGCACCATGCCTGTCTACACCTGCCATGTCTCCCACCATGCTGATAATGGACTAAATCTCTGAACCAAATGCAAGGTCCCAATCAAATGCTCTTCTTTATAAGAGTTGCTGTGGGTTGTTTTGATTTGCGTTTCCCTGATGACTAGGGATATTGAACATTTCTTTAGGTGCTTCTCGGCCATTCGAGACTCCTTGGTTGGGAATTCTTTGTTTAGCTCTGTGCTCCATTTTTAATAGATTATTTGGTTCTCTGGAGTCTAACTTCTTGAGTTCTTTGTATATTTGGGATATTAGCCCTCTATCGGATGTAGGGTTGGTAAAAATATTTTCCTAATCTTTAGATTGCCGTTTTGTCCTATTGACAGTGTCCTTTGCCTTACAGAGGCTTTTCAATTTTATGAGGTCCCACTTGTCAATTGTTGATCTTAGAGACTGAGACATTGGTGTTCTGTTCAGGAAAATTTCCCCTATACCAATATGTTCGAGGCTCTTCCCCACTCTCTTCCATAAGAGATTCAGCATATCTTGTTGTGCTATAGCAGTGAGGCAGGAGTGGGTGAGTGGGTGAAGGAACACCTTCGTAGAGGCAAGGGGGAAGGAGGAGAGAGCGAATGGGACTGGGGTTTGTGGAGGGGAAACCAGTATGGGGATATCATTTGAAATGTAAATAAATAAAATGATTAATTAAAAAAAGAGGAAGAGGCTGAGAAGGTGCAAAAAAGTTTTTAAAGATAAATAAATAAATAAATAAGAATATAAATCATCCTTGAAAAAAGGGAAACTGTACTGGCTGGTTTTGTGTGTCAACTTGATACAAGCTGGAGTTATCACAGAGAAAGGAGGCTCCCTTGAGGAAATGCCTACATGAGATACAGCTGTAAGGCATTTTCTCAATTAGTGATCAAGGGTGGGAGGGCCCATTGTGGGTGGTACCATCCCTGGGCTGGTAGTCCTGGGTTCTATAAGAAAGCAAACTGAGCAAGCCAGAGGAAGCAAGCCAGTAAGTAACATTCCTCCATGGCCTCTGCATCAGCTCCTGCTTCCTGACCTGCCTGAGTTCCAGTCCTGACTTCCTTTGGTGATGAACAGCAATGTGGAAGTATAAGCTGAAAAATGCTGAACTTGCTTCTTGGTCATGATGTTTGTGCAGAAATAGAAACCCTGACTAAGACAGAAACCCCTTGGAAAGACTTTCTTCAAAAGGAGATACCTGTCTTAACAGTTGAATGAAAAACACATAACACCATTATTAAAAAATAAAACTAAATTTTAACTAAAAAAGAGTTTTTGTGGTCAGGATGTCTCTTTACAGCAATAGAACACTGACTAAGACAACCATAGTGACGAAAACTGCATGCTGTTGGCACAAGGACAGACATATAGGCTAGTGGAGCACAATACAGGGTCCACAAACAAACCCAAGCAGCCATGGCTACCTAATCTTTAACAAAGATGATCATATAGTGAAAGGGGAAAAAGTTCCATTCACAAATGGTGCTGAGAAGCTACCCACATGTTGACAGAAGGAAACTAGATTTACATCTCTCACGAAATCAACTCAAATGGATCAAAAACCTTAAAGACAAGAAATTCAGAAGCTTCTAAAAGAAATTCTTCACAGATATAGGTGAAGACTTTCTAAAAAGGACTCCAATAGCTCAGGAAATGACCCTAAGACCAAAGACCTAAGACCAGGGGTGTGACCTAATGACCCAAGACCCTAAGACCAAATGGGATTGTGTGGAGTTAAAAGCATGCTCAAAGCAAACCAAACAGCACTGTGAAGAGACCGTGTACAGAGCAGAGGAAGTCTGCAAACTGCACATCTGAGAAAAGATTCACATCTAGAACCCGTGAGTAACTCTAAAATTACACACATCTAACTAGTAGCTGAGTTAATAGAAAAGACAGTTGTCAGAGGAAGAAATACATACAACCAGTAAGCACTTTGGAAAAAGCCATTGACACACCGTTAGCCATCAGAGAAGTAACCATCACAAACAGCAGTGGGATTCCACTCACTTCAGCCAGGAGACAACAGGAAATCCTGGTGGCAATTCGAAGGGAGAAGAGAGCACGTTTGGTAGGAGTGGAAACTATGCTTCAATCGCTATGGAAATCAGTGCTTACACAGTTAAAAGAAGGACTGCCACATGACCTACTGCCCCACTCATTGGTACATACCTGAAGGACTGTAAGTGAACACTCCACAGACATTCTTGCACCCACGCTTGCTCCACCCTTCAGATTCGCCGAGACATGGAAGCAGCCTACAGATCCATGCACAGACACATCTCTATAGATGATGGTTCGTAGACACAATGGAATTGTATTCCGATGTGGAGAATGAAATTAAGACATTTGCAGGGAAATGAATGGAACCAGAAGCCATTATGTTAATGGCACAAAATAAGCAGAAAAGCACCCTGTGCAGAACTTATATTTGGGCTAATATACACCTAAGCATTCTGCAAGTATGACATGAAAGTGGAAGGATCCAGACATCAAAAGGAAGTGGGTAGCAAAAGAGTACTGGAACAGACAGAAACAGAAGGGACTATGTGGAGGGAGGAAGAGGGCCAGCCTGAGGGACAGGGGGTGGAGAGTGGAGGGGAGCACAGCAGGACAGCAAATATATACATACATGTCACAATGAAATCCAATACACTGTGTGCTCTGAGAAGCAGAGTATGTCGTCATGAAAATAATGTTCACTTTTTTACATTTTGACAAAACCTCAGATCTCCCCTTCTCTTAGCTCGTACCCTGATACTGGGAATTGAGCCTAGGGTTTGGCTTGTGTTAGGCAAAGGCCCTGCCACTGAACCACATCTCCAGTCCGGCCCTTTTTTTTTTTTTTTTTTTTTTTTTTATCATTCTGTCTAGTTGGATACAGGGTCTTGTTAAGTTGTCCAACTGGCCTTGAATTTGTTCTAATTCTCCTGCTCCATCCTCCCAATTAGTTGGGATGACAGGCCTGTGCCACTGGGTCAGGAACTTTTTATTATTTTTATAACAGCTTTATTGAAATAATTCACATGGGGTGACTCACACATTTCAGGAATATGATCGAATGCTATGTAACACGTAGACAATTTTGAAATATCTCCATCAATTAAAAAAAAAAAACTCAGGAGCCTTTTGCTAAAATTCTCTGTTCCTTGCACTCCCAGGCAAAATAACTGCATCGAACCTTTACCGTGTAGACTTGTCTTCTCTGGACGGGCATGACACAGCAATAGAGAAATTGGCAAATATAGTCACTGGCTTCTTTCTCTTAACATGTTCTAATGGTTCCTCTATGTTACAGCATGTTTTAGCATGTGTTTCTTTTCATGGCTGAATACTATCCTATTGTGTCGATATAGTTGTTTATTGGCTGATGTACACATTTCTGTTGTGGGGGAGCTTTCAGGCAAGCACGCACTTTTCTCGTCTCTTGGGTCTGGGCTGGAGCTAGAAATACTGGGTCAAATGGTTAGTACTGTGCTTTGTCGTGCAAGAAGCTGCTGGAGCGTCTTCCAGTGTGGCTGCACTGTTCACAGTGCAGTTCTGACTCACATCCCTGTACCCTCTCCAGTACTGCCATTTGCCTGACTGCCCGGCTGTAGGTTTTGTTGTCTATAAGTGGTGACTATTTCTAGTTTGACTGGTGTTTCTCTGCTGGTGATAATGTGAGCATCTTTCATATGCTTCTTGAGATTTTGTACATCTTCTCCCAGTTCAATCCAATTGGGCAACAGGCATCTTCCATCAGCAGCTTGCTGTCTTGACTGATTTTGCTTTGTAGGATGCTTTGAAATGAGAAAGTAGGAAAGAGAGCTTCACTTTTCCTTGTCCAAGATTGTCTTAACTGTTCCCTGTCTGGTGGGAGATTGGTATGGTGACTCTTAGGATCTGCTCATCCACTTCTTCAAAGAAACCATCTGTGATTGTAGAGGGGTCACATGGCGTCTGCAAGTGAATGTGGGGGTTGCCATAGCAACATTGCTAAAGACCCACCTGTGATTACAGGACACTTTGAATTCATTTAGATCTCCTTTAACTGTACTCAAGGCTAAAATACGAGGTTGGAGAGATGGCTTGGCAACCTGTCTGCTGTTGCAGAGGACCTGAGTTGGGTTCCAGGCACCTGCATGGTGACTCAAAACAACCTGTAATTTTAGTCTCAGGGAATTCAGTGCCCTCCAGAGGCACCAGGCACAACCTGATAATAGACAAAACATAATAGACATTAAAAAATAGGCAAATGATACATAGATAGATGATAGATAGATAGATAGATAGATAGATAGATAGATAGATAGATGATAGATAGATGATAGATAGATGATAGATAGATAAATGAACAGATAGATGATAGATAGATCTAACAAAATAATATCAAACACCCAATGAATAAAAGGCAGCACATTGAAAAAAATGTCTCAAATGCTTAGAGCAGTCCCCTCTAAGGATTTCTTATTCTTGCCAGCAGGTCGTGAGAGCTGCTGCACAGTTCAGGGTTTCACTTTTTCTGAGGCATTGCAGTCAGGGTGCACAGACTGAGGAGCCATCGGGAGGGGATAGGGGTCTTCATTAGCTACCTAAGAAGAGTACTTTCACTTTTGACACGAAGAGAAGTATTCTCTAGGATACAACTTGCTCGTCTATTTTGTAGAAAATTTGGAAAATATAGACATTATAACTTTTTGGGCTTAGGGCTAAGATTAAATGAAAATTGAGGTTACAGTATGTAAGCGTTTTGCCTCTCATATATGACAAAAGGGAATTTTAATGTAATTCTGAGAAGTAATTTTTAGTGTATGGATGTGTTCTTCTGGCCTTCTCTAGAAATGTATAGACTGGGTCATGTTACATTCAAGGTACTATATACTTACATAACATGCCATTGGTGTTTATCATTTCGTGAAATATACTTCAAAACATGATCTTAATAGCTTAATAGAACCCATAATATCCCACTATATGACTCTATATTACTTATCCTGTTTTCAGCCATTTGGGTGCTTTCCAATTTTTAATAAATATGGCGTTAGGAAAGGTTCGTGCACTTAGAGTCTTCCCCAGTCTCTGATTATTTCCTTGGAATTGATTCCTAGGAATGGAATTAGTCAAAAGGCTATGAGCACTTGGGTCCCTGGACAACATCCAGTTGATTTTCAGAGAGGTTGTAAGGGTTCTGTTCTGAGACCTATGGAGAGAACACCCATTCCTCCACCAGGAGCAGTGAGCACCCATTTTGAAGAGAAGAGATTTTCCTGATTTAATACTGAAAAAAAAAACTCAACTCATAATTTTAATGTGTTGATGAGTTCTTCTAGACGTCTCTCTAGAAATTTACAGATTGAAATTATGTTATGTTCAAAGTATTATCCACATACATAATTTTACATCTTTGGTATTTATTGTTTCATGAAACATATTTCAGAACACGATCTTTGTAACTTAATAGAACCTATAATATTCTATTACATGACGGTATAAGACATTAATTACTGATCCTGTTTTCAGCTGTATTACATGGGGTGCATGTAATATCTTTTAAGTGAGGCTGAACATAGTTTCCTAGGCATTTTTTCTTTTTGCCTTACAAGAACTCTTATTGACAGGTGCACTCAGAATGTGTAAATCTGCCCATTTAATAATGTGTAGACATGTGGGTGTCTGAAGACTAGATGTCTGCCCCAGACCCTCAATAAAGTCCATACCCATTTACGACTAATAATGAACGAGGTTTCCTCTTTGCTCAGTCAGGCTTTGAATTTTTTCTACAATAATCCGTCCCTAGTTTTATGTTTTTGTCCACTTTAAGCCCTTTCTGCTTCTTCTCAGGAAGTTGGGTGGGGCTCCTTTTCTTTAAGTTTTCAATAGCTTCTAAAGTAGCAGGTTTCCTTGTGGCATCTTTATACACACTTGGTGTGGGGTTGGCTTCGTATCACCTGTCCTTCCCTTAAGAATTGATGGGGAGTCGCCCTTTTACAAAGATGGTCCATGAGTCCTACTGACTTGCAAATGCTCACTGTGGATTAAAGATAAAACCTTTGGTTATGTCTTTTCTGTCTCTACAGGAAGCTGCACCTCCATTCAGGTCCTGTGCTCTGCCAGTGGCCATGTGTCAGAAAAGAACTTGTTCTTCACAGGAGGGGGCCCATGTTTTGAGCCCAACCTTTTCTGGTGCTCAGCCTTTTCTTGCTGCTCTGTCCAGCACACACCAGAAGGCAAGGTGTCTTGCCTAGTGATGAGTGAGCTCATGGTTCAAGACCCACCATCAGTTGAGCCTTGTAAGGAAAATGGTCTGATAGGTCAGAGAGACACCAAAGCCCCCTTGATATCCTTCATTTCTTGTGCTTTCAACACAGTCAGCTCTGTTGGAACTCATTCTAACTCGACAACCAACCACAATGGCTCCCACTTTCCTTTTTCATTCCATCACCTCGTAGAAGTGATGGAATGAAAGCCGATTTGTACTGACCCGTTTGTGGTTGTGGCTTCCAGGCTAAACTCTGGCTGTCCAGTCCCTCTGGTGCAGTGTCAGTGGACCTGGACATCACCACCCTTCCGTACCTGCATCATGTCGTCAACTTTCTTCCCCCAACCCCATACACTGATGATGCTACCAAGACTCCAGGAAAGAAGAGCCTTCGGCCCAAGTATGGGGAGTGAGGATGTGTAACATTGATTGTGCCCTGTAGTAACTCTCTTAAGCCTTCTGATGTGTGCTGGACAGGGCAACTGGTTTCCTCTTAGAGTTTGATCAGATGGCCTGGATGCAATAGAAACCTCCATGAAGGGTAAATTGGTTGTGGTTCTTAGAAATCTCTTAGAAACCATAGAAAGGTTCCCTTCTCCTTCTCATTCAAATTCTTTCTCTCTTTAATTCTTAAGGATGTGGGAAACCAAATATAACGGAAAAGGCAAAGGATTTGGAGGCCAAAGAGACTGCATTTGGCATATAGCCTTCCTCCCCAGTAAGTCCCCTAACCTTGCTTTATCTGTTTTGTGGTGCTGAGAATCAAACCTAGAGCTCAGGGCTCACACAGAGAGAGTACTCTAGAAGCACTGAGTGACCCACAGGTGTTCTGTAAGCCACTGACCCACAAACCAGTCATTGGTGGTTTGAAAAGATAGGCCGTCCATGGAACTTTACTGTCAAACCAGACTTAAAGGCCATTGAATCCTGCTAAGGATGGCCTCCCCTGGCTGCCCCTAGGTTATTTAGAGATGGTTCAGAACTGCTTGGTCCCAGGTCTGGTTTTGGGTTTGATTTGTGGGGACTAGCAGAATTATGTACATGGGGTTCACAGTCTCCGTCTGTTCCACTAAGGAACTCCCCTCCTCCCATTTGTCCCCAGGGCATGGACAGGGTATAGAGCCACTGAGGTTGGGAGCTAGTCCACCCTTACTCCCAACCCACATCAGCAACTGGCTCCCTGTGAAACCTGCAGCTCTATGCTGGGACATGACAAATGACCAAAAAATCAATTTGTAATCTGATTGGAGGTTTTTGATTTCCTCTGATGAGTTTAAATTTCATTAAAAGCAACCTTATTCCAACATAAAAAGAATCCTTGAAGGGTAAAACAGGGGATTGTCTCACCCAGCATAAAGCATCTCAACTCTTTTGTGTGATTTATTCATGGCATTAATTGTGAGGGCCAGCCCTCGGTGTCTGCTGGCAGCTGTGTCGTTATCAGGGCCTGGGATCGGCCCAGGCGGGCTCAAAGCACAAGGACTCACATTCAAAACTCGCTCTTCGGCATATTGACACTTCAGTTATCAACAGCCCCTTTTATCTGCGGGGAGGGCGCTCCAAGCTCGTGGGGCCAGAATAAGCTAGGAATCAACGCTGTGCCTCTCTGAATTCTCCTAATTGTATGTATTCTCTGAGAAAATGATCATCGTGGCCTCTTGTCTTGATGAGAAATTGACATTTTCTGAGGACTTCTTTGGGTGCTCCGAACAGGGGAGATAAGACCTGGAGTTGTTTTAAAGCAGAGCGGCCTTTCTTTCCTTTCAGGGGCCTCTTTATTGCCCTCGTTGACCCACTTGATGAGTATGGATTTCATGAGGTCTTTTTCAGCATTTGAACTATAAAAGGTTCAGCACGACACCACCCCTTATAGACAAAAGATAACCTTGCCCTTTGAATATATTGATTCTTTATTAACTAGGCTGTTTAATGCAATGAAATGAGGCATTAGATTGAAGCCCATTTCAAGTGCTTTGAATAATCTTTAAAAGCCTGAAAGACCTGAGAGAGACCTGACAATACTCCGCATGCATTTTTTTTTTTTTTTAGAGGATTGGTTCTTGCTTCTGGTTTGAAACGCAAGCTTTTGAACTTCTTTCTGTCCAGGTCAACAGACCCTATCACAGACCCTAGCTCCAAAGACTAGAGCAGGATTCCTGGGCTCTGAGGGATGAGGGAGGCTTTGAGCAACACACTCCTTGGCCCTGGTGACTTAGGAAGGCCTGAAGTGGGTTTTGTGCCATAGGAACCTTTTTCTTTACTGTCTCTTTAAGGCCAGCCAACAAAGGCTCAGCACTGACAGGAGGAGGGAAAGGTATTCACAAGTTTCTTTCTGTTTTGAATAATTGTTTCCTGTTTTGCTCAGCAGAACAAGTAATTAAGATGACATTTGTGAGTACTAATTTAGATCACACTTACTGAACGTGTGACGGGACTGCAAGCCAAAACATGCAAAGCTTGCCTGCCATTGAAGAGAAAAATGGAACACGCTGAGCTAAATAGAACGAGGTAGGGAAGACAGGCAAGGGCTGTGGAGATTAGAACCTGTGCTTACGGCTGACTTCACTGGAGTCCCATCCTTGACCTCCATCCAAGCGTAGCCACCAGTGGCCAGTGCAAGATACCTTAGTGCCAGTCACACACCGCAGTACCAGCATCCTGTCAATCCATGTGCCATTGTGTCTGCCCATATCTCTGTGCCCTGATAGACTCCTCCAATCTGGTTCTTGCCAAAAGGCACATGAGGATGCAGAGAGTGGGGATGAGTGTGTGTTGGGAGAGCCAGAGCAAGTACTACCCAGCCATCCAATTCAGAAGCTTATTACCTAGCCTCCTCCAACCTCAGGACCATTTACAGGGCACCCCGGTGCTGCTGTGACCCAGGTGGTTGTGACAGAAACAGTTCAGGCCCAAGCACGTGGGCACCAAGTCTTCTGGTGGAACCTGTGGTACCACAGCTACCTCAGGAACTATGTTTCCTGAGGGTTGGCAATTCTAGAAGGTTCATTGAAATCATTTAGATCTCGGTGAGTCCCAGCTCTGGAGCCCAGGATGTGGAAAATGAAACCCCCAATTCATTTGTCAGTAATTTTAATAGTCAAAACAGATAAAAATTACCAAAAGTGAAATTCACAGACAAGAAATACTTTAATTAAATATTGTGTAAAATGAACATTTTATACAGTTAAATATCTGAAAAAATGTACAGATAAAACAATCTTATTGTAGGGTCTCTGACAGCAAAATCTACCATTTAGTGAAGCTCTCGGTTTTTGACACAATGAAGCAATGAGGGCGTTGACTAGCTGATCTAAAACACAAACCAGGTGCGGGCACGAGGACACTTGCTAATGTGCACGTGAGCTCTTTTTAGGTCAAACCCTTACTTACACAAAATAAATCGAGGCAATTTAGTTCCAAAGTGACTTCTCAAGCTGTTCATGTAGCTAAGCCCTGTCAGCAGCCACAAAGTCAGAGTGTGGCCCACTGACCCTTGGGGACATTCTGTTTCTCTTATTGAGTCCCTTGAATGAACCCTTTCTAAGCTCTATGTCGTCTCTTTGTGAAGGTGTGTGTCTAGTTTTGAAAAATCCCTTCCTTTTTGTTTTAAATGTGACTTCTGCTGCTGTCTGCGAAGCATGCGCTGTCTGCAAGAGCAATGCATGTGGAGGAAGAGTCCTGACTCTTGGTCTCACGGTGGGTTTGGCACTAAGAGGCAGAGTGTCAGAAGGAGGTCTTTCCAGTTAAAAAAGTACAGACAGTGCTGTTGGATCTGACCACAAAAAGGTCCTGTTTCAAATAAAAACATACTAACCAGCAGTGTCCCCCCCAAACCTCTTTAACTCCAAGGTGAGTTTAAGAGGCCAGAAAGCAGCAGACAGACCCAGGAAGTGACTGGCGGACTGGAGGTTTGTGCTTTTGCTCTGTGTGTGTGTGTGTGTGTGTGTGTGTGTGTGTGTGTGTGTGTGTGTGTGTGTGTGTTTGTTCATCATCCATCTCCAGATATTAACAATTGTGGTATGAGCCTGTGATAAAATAGCACAGAAGTTCTTCAAAGAAGTCTACTTTTAAGGCATCAGAGAAGTTAATGTGGCAAACATTTGTAATTAAAACATCGGAAGTAAATTTTATTTTAAACTTTAGGCCTCTGAATTTTTCCAGTAAACACAGTTCAGCTATGTGGCAAAGTCATAGGTGGCAGCTAAAATGACTTTTTTTTTTTTTTTTACATTCTACGAAAAAAAAAATAAAAATTAAAATTAAAATAAGGACACAGCCCGGACGGCATGGCCCCTTCACGGCCGTTCCACATGCACAGAACCTACTAGAATTTGTCACGGCCGCTGACACCGTTTTCTTTTGACTATACAACAAACTTTCCTTTTCAAAAGTATTTGTTCAGATAACTTAAAAATAATATAAAAATAAACAATGAATTTGACTTTTCCTCAACATAAAAAAAAAGGGGAGGGGGTGGAAAGTCTAAACGATAGCAAACAGTTTAGGTACAAATGAAATGTAAGGACATTGGTTCATTTCAACAGAACAGATCAAAGAGACAGTTCTTGGTGTCTGCTCTTTCCCTGTGCGACAACACCGGGCAGGATCAAACACCAATACAGACGTGAAAAAAGAAGGCAGGGAAAGCAATGTACAAAATTTCAAAGATAAATACAATATTTATAATTGATATGTTACAAAATAAAGTCCCTTAGCAACTGCAAGTGTTCATGGGAAAGGAAGTGTCGCATGAAAGAGCATTTTATCCCCTATAAGACACATAAGGAATAAAACTCGTTTTTCTAAATATTTTAAGTGGATCTGAAAAAAATTCAAGACAAGTGTATAAATATTTAGCTACAACTTTGGCAAAATCACAAAAGTCTACAATTTTATAACCACATACAAAACACATCGGGGAAGAAGGGTCTAGAAGTCAAAAGGACAATTCCAGGTACAAGAAACATAGACCTCACAGTAGCCTAAGAATGCAATAGGTTTACAGTGCGCGGAAGTTGAAAAACTGATGCTGATCGCACTCGCTTTAACAGGAAGCGCTAGGTGGGAGAATATTGGAACCAACAGACAGTAGCATATTTTTTTTTTCTCTGTCAGTGTGCTTGTTGAAGGCAAGAGATTCGATATCAAAGTTACAATTTCTAACTACAATAAGTTACAAAGTTTCATTTCATTAAGATGAAGTTAAGCAATGATAAACCCTCCCTCCCTCCCTGCCACCCCAAATTCACCTAGTCATATCCTCCTCTGTTCCAGTTAATGGCTCATACCTCCTTGGCCCCCTTTTTTTCACCACAAAAAAATATTTCACATTATAGAGATACACAACCATTGTGAATCTAAATATGAGTACAGAAAAATGTTTCGAGGCTTTCTTCCTCGGTGTGTATGGGCATCCAAACGGTGCATATTCACGAAGCTTCTCCCCACACAGATAGCACGCACTAGACAGCCAAGACGGAATCAGAAACTTTATACAAAATAGGCGTCGTTTTGTTTTCCTTAATCTTCAGGACTGAGAAATGTGAAGATATGAGAAAAGTTCAGTCAATAAAATGGAATTGTTCATGAAGGAGTGGGCTTGTTCGCGTGTTGATTCTTAACAGTTTAAATAAAATCTTTAAATGTCTTCTGTAGCATTCAACTGTTGCTGACGTTTAGTTTTGAAGATAATGTTTCCATCAGCACGTCTTAACACACTACACATGTCCCCTGAAGTCCGTCCTTGGATGCTGGGTGCTGTGAAGGTAAACAGAGTCCCTCACATGGGCGGGACTACCAGCCCAGACATAGCTGCAAAAGAGAAGAGACAGCAGTTAATGCGACCACCCACGCGCACCCTCAAGTGGGCCCAGTTCGCTCCTCCTGTGCTGGGATTCACAGGGAGGCCAGACTTGCTCAACTCTCTGCTATAGTCAGCTCTGCTGGTGGCAGTGGTGTGTTGGTAAGTCTACCTCTTAGGGTGAGGGCACAGTGGTGGCAGGAGTCCCGCAGGCCTGTCTGGCGCTGCAGCCTTCTGTAAAGGCCTTCTCTGCTTCACATAAATGTCTCCACTTTTGGTCAAAGCAAAGGGAAGCCTACTCTCTGGAAAGGCAGGAACCAGCCTGGCTGTGGCTTGAAGGCTCACTTTTCCTAAGTGAAATGGAGACTTGCCTCAGTTTCCCCCTCTGCCTTTGGGCCCAGGCTCTGACCTCCTACTAGCAGCTCTGTAGCGTAAGGGTGAGTCAGGCTCTCAGATCAAAGCCACACAGGGCCCAGCTGCTCTGGAATCTCGAGGCCATGGAATGGTGGAGGCAGCAGGCCACCTCAGGGTGCTTGTTTTCTCTTCAGAGAAAAAGAGAAGCTTAGCACTGAAGCGCCAAATGCAGCCAGCTCTGGAGTGAACTCCTGGTCCGAATGTAATTTAAAATCTTTTAACTCTGGTGTTGTTTAATTTTTGTCAGAATGACTGTTCTCATTAATTTATGTATAACATATTAATACATTTGTTCATGTAGTGATGTGAGCTTCAATTTCTCAGTCCATTAATTTCAACGATATTAATTTATCTCCGACTCACCGTTACAACTTTATGGTTTGGCAGGCCCCTGTGTACACACTGCTTGTGTGGTACCACCTAGTCGGCCTCGATGCTGGGGCATGTCCACAGACACCTCCCCTCACTGCCAGCTCTGAGGCCGGCTGGCGGCACCTGGGCCTGGGCTTCCCGTCAGAACTGACAGGTGTTTGCGACGACAATGAGTTCAAATCATTGATACCTTTCCAGTTCCTTTTTTGAGCATTAGTTCATCAAAGTGGAATATACCACCGACTTCACAAAAGGGCCAGTTTGTCTTCTCCACGGTTGCGTCCTCGGCACCCAGCAGAGAGCCTGGCACATAGTAGGCACTCAGTAAATACTGGTTGAATGGGTTCATGTGTTTAAAGGAGAATGGGTTGGACTTTCACCCAGTGGAGCACATACCCAAAGTGGTGTCTGAAAGAGGCCGGGTGATGGCCACTTACTTCAGGTAAGTGTGGCCCCGTGCATCACAGGGAGTCACGTGTGAGCCCATATGGGGGCACCCATATGGCTTCACCACCACATTCATTGTAAGTCACATGCAGCATGAGCTGCCCTCAGTGCTGGGAAGGGTACTTGGTGCCTGCTCCATATGGTCCCAGCTGTGGACAGCTGTGTCTAAGTGGTAGCTCTCATGCCCCTGGGTCAACCCTTCCCTGTCTGAACTGAGAGAGAACACATACTCCCAAATACAGACAGCTTCACCACCCACTAATAGTACACCAAATGGCCTGGTTAGGATGTTCAGCCCTTTCCAAAAGAGAACAAAGCCATGTAGACTTACTGTCCTGAAGGTAAGGTTGTAAATAATGACTCTGCCTCATGGCAAGAGGGGCAGGCACAGTCTAGGATGGGCTCCCAAGATGGCACAATGACCTGCCATCCGTTTCTGAGACTGTTTCTGCTGTCCCTTTAATAAGGAGGCTGAAAGCTTGGCTCTAAGAGCAGGGTCATGCCCTGCATGGAGAAGGGCCAGGCCTGGGGACTCTGCTGAGTGGGGCTCTGCTCCTGTTGTGGTCTCCTTCCCCCTCAAGTGAGGTTCCAGCCCTTGGGGCATGGAAGTACTGATTCAAGGTCAATGCATAGAAAGAATGGGCTGGACAAAACCTAGAGGCAGAATGCGTTCAGCTCAAGGACCAGGCTGTGGGGCAGGAAGGAAGATGCAGACCAGAGAAGCACATGCAATGCCACAGGCATGCAAGGGGTTTCAGAAGGGGCCATGGGCCTGAGCACCCACCCACACTGCCCTCACCTTGTAGTCCGTTCCCGTTGGCGCTGGTGCAGGAAGGAGGAGGTGAGGCTTGGGGCCGGACCACGGGCGCAAAAGCGCTCTTCTGTTTCACTGCGGAGATGACATTGGCAGGTGAGAATGAGAAAATGCCGTGTGTGCTGCTACAGTTTGAAGGGAGGGTGACCGAAGAGGCTGCCATGGTGGGGCTGGACGGCACTACTGCAACAAAGCAAACATGGTCAGCACGCGCGGGCCGTGGCGCAGCACCACGGCGAGAGCTCTGAGGGCCTAGCCTCGCACGGGGAGGGGCCACAAAACAAGACACGACATGCTTCGGCTCGGCCACTCTGGATAACAGGCAAACGCTTTGGGGGGGCCGGGCTTTCTCTTCCAATTGAGCAGCCCCGTGTGGTTCAGATTTTATTTTGGTGGCCAATGAGATGGCGTTGTGGGGGAGGGCTGAATTAGGTCAATTTGTAGTTGTCGTTTGGACGCCCAGCCTCTGGGGCCACCCTTCCTTTTATCCAGTAGCTCACATCACAGAACATCCAAGCAATACACACACTCGACTTTGTAGTGAATATGAATCTGCGTGATGACGTGTGACAAAAACAGACACTTACTGCCGTAGGGAGAGTTAGCGGAGGAGCCATTAAGAAATCCAGGCGAGCCAGGGACCCCTAGATTGGCCATGGCGCCACTTCCATATCCATTCATGCTAGTGCTGACTGTGTTGTAATTGGACTGCTGGGGAGTACTGCTGGGGACGTAGCCTCGCGGGGACACGCTGCTTGTATTGCGACTGTAGCCGACTGTTAAAATGCCCCCCCCCCGGCCAAAAATAACATTATTATCAGTGACAGACACTTGGGGGGGGTTTCCCCGAGAATCTATATCATATATTCAACATTTTAAATCGACTTTATGCTTCCTCTCGCCCTGGTGATTCTAGCCAGCTTGGATAATCTTATCGCGCCAACCCCTACCACTAGTAAGACCTGTTCCATCTCTGTTGGCTTCGACGGCCAGCCAAAGCACGCTTCGATCTAACCTTCAGCTGTTTCTACACACTGCTTTAGAAGCAATTATCAACAGCTTGGATTCCTGACCTGCTACCCCACTCTCTCTGAACTTACAGCCTCAGCAGACCTTCAAATGCCATGGCTGACAAAGAGAGCTTATTTGTGGCCATAACTTCCCTGGAAAGACTGTTTTTTGGGGGGGTCTTCATTTTCATAGCTGCTGTCTCTGTGAGCAGGGGTGGGGGGAGTGGGCGCCATAGCTTCTTGCCTGCTGCAGTGTGGGTAACTGGGAGCCAGCAGAATAGTGGGGGGCTCTGAGATGGCTGCCTGAGTCATTTTTATAGAGGATGTGAACTAAACTGGGCTCAAAGAACCTGCTCAAAGGACACCAAATTGTGACTTCAACAGCTCTGGTCACTGTTCTGTGGGATAAGGTACACCATGGGGGAATGGATGGCTTTCTCCATGGATTCAGACCAGGAAGGGAACCCAAATACCACCCATGACACATCCAAGAAGGCTCCTCCTGGCTTTCTGTATCATAGCTGCCCTTTGGCTCTGCCCATTCTTGTCAAAGAACACAGTCACTTACAAATAAGCTAAGGGACACTTCTAGCAATACCAGGGAGCTGAGTGGCAGCCGATGGAGCTACTGTCACTAGGACTGGGTTCTCTGAGTGTTCTCTGCCCAGAACAGCTGGAAGATGTACGGCAAGGTCTTCCCTGCAAGAAGGAACCAGCCATGCCTAAGGGCATGGAATATGACCAGCACTCCCCAGCTGGGCCCCAGCACCTCCACCTGTAACTATGGCCTCAACCCACCCTGGGGAGGGGGCCAGGGGAAGGTCCACCTGGCGCAGTGGCCTACCTTGGTCATTGGCTTGTGAGGTCTCTGACACATTAACGGCTAGCTGGCTGCTGAAGGAGTTCACACCCATCATGCCAGTGTGTGCTGGAGTGTTGCCCAAGGTGGGGATCTGGTTGTGATTGCGGGGAACGCTGTACAACGCCTCAGCGATGTCAGCGGCTCTCTTCAGGATGATCTCCTACAGCCATAGGAATACACGTGTAAGCTTATGATGTCATACAAGGCCAGTTTACGATGGCCACATCCCATGCACTATGGGCCTGTCCTCTTGGAGGGGCAAGCAAGGATTACATGGCCCAGACTATGACAAAATCCTTAGGAAGATTGTCAAAGGATGCTTCTAAGTGGCTACATCTTGTCCTTAGACCTGTAGCCCTAAGCCCTAGGACAGGCAGAAGGCAGCAGATTCAGAATTAAAGAACTGGCCTCCCTGCAGAGGAAATGAGCATCTCTTCCCTGGGGTATCACAGCCTGTGAGAACAAACTACAAGGTGCCCACATGCCTCTCTGAGCCCCAGAAACACCTACCTCACTACTGAACACTATAAACTTCAAAGATCCACCCCCTCCCTTGTGGACCATCCTCCTCAACTTGTCTTATTTTACATGAATATTTAGTGTCAGGCATGGTTCTGGAGCGGAAACCAGACATTATGTACCTAGGAAGCCTAGGATGCCTGTCTAAGCTGAGAAGACTGATTACAGGGAAGGGGTAGACAAGCAAAGACAGGGTCCACCTACCTGGTTGTTGTGAGGCATCCCATACAAGGCTTCCACAAGGTCTGCCGCTCTCTTCAGTAACACTTCCTAAAGGGAAGCACACAAGGTCTTACGGAAGTGCTTTGAGGGAAACCTCACTCATCTAAGAAAGCACAAATCAGGGCTACAAGAGAGCAGCTCCCACCCATGGATCCTGTCCCACTTCTGCCATGAACTC
>JANHMN010000003.1:124708696-124728696 GCA_030674055.1 Rhabdomys pumilio
AGTCACTGCCGTTACATCATCCACTGTGCATTTATCGCATGCTTACACACAGATGTGCAGTTCTTTCCCCGTATGCCTACACAGAAGCACCCCTGCATGTTTGTTCAGCCTTAAGGGATAGACTCCCCCTCCCCACTTCTTTTTGCAATGATTATTTCTAATCTATAATTAGACTGGAAGAAAGTCAAAGGGTGGCTCAGTATATTGTAAAAATGGCGGTGCAGTCCCGCAGTGACAGGTCTTGAGGCCATATATAGCCATCACCACAGCCATGATGTGGCGCCTGCATCACACGGTGCGTTCCTCACCAGCCAGGGATTTATGGGAAACTGGCAATTATGACATATGTCCGGCTATTGCTAGCCTCAGATTTATCCCTGTGGTCCTTTTTTGTCTAGCATATTGCCTGAGCACAGACCAGGCAGGAGGAACACTTACTCTTGCAAAGCTTTAATAATCTGTGAATGGCTGACTACAAACTGATATAGAGCGCTATCATTCCACAGCTGCAATCCACCAGCCCCACGAAATTGCCGGCCACAAATAGTAATTAATCTTTTTATCCCTCAAATTGTAATTTTGACTATGAACTGTGCGTGGCCATAAATCAGAGGCACATGCACCCTGTACAGTGCATGAATCACAGCCCGGACTCCATTCGACTGCACACACTGTGTTTAACAAGCTTTATAAGGAGCCATCGGGCTTTATTACGGCTCTGCCTGACTCCAACAAAAACTGAGCCCACAGGCCCGGGGACACGAGTTAAGATGAAAATACTTATTAGAGTACATTATTTCTTGATGTAGATATCGTTTTCTGTGGAGTAACTCCACGGCGCACGGCGCGACATAAATCAGGAGGTTTTCGGAGACTAATAAGACCTGCCGCCATCTATTCATTACTCCGCCCGCAATTTGGGCCATCACTCATTAGTAATTTGATGATTAACGCCACCCAGGTCTGCGGAGTGTGGGAGAACACAAAAGGCCATAGCTTCCTGAGAGGAAGCTTGGGGCTGCCTTGGAAAGTGCTCTCCACAATAATTGGTCACCATTACCCTCGAGTGCTGAGCTGTCGGTGCGTCTTGTAAGCAACCCAGGATGCCTTACACATACACTCAATAATGCACCCGAAAGTTGAGGACCGCAATATGATTTGACATTCCATCATACATCCCGGAGACAAAGGTCCGCACAGGAATGTGAAGTAAGACATTTTCTTGTTAATAAAGCATTGATCCGATGTATTGATTTTACATGACACGGCTTTTGCTGGGATTTTGCCCTCTTTTTTTCTTTGCAAATAGTAAAACCCTTCAAAATGCCTCGGTGTATGTGACATGGCAAAATTTCTAACTCTCTGTGATGTAAATTCTATATGTGTAAAACCACTTCATAATCAGACCATTAATCATCAGAAGCTGTCAGTATTGACTGGGGGGACAATTTGTCATGTCTCTGCCTCGGCACAGGCAAGGGTGTCAGGCAAAAATGCAGTGTGGGCATCAGGGAGGATGGGCTCCAGTCCCAGCAAACGACTTGGTCCAAAAAGGGTAAGATGAAGTATTATGTTTCTTGATCGGGGTGTTGAAGGGGGAAGGTGGCCCAGCATGCATTCCTAACATGTCAGGTTTCTCCTCTCTGCCAGCTAATCACCACGACTGTTTGACTTAATGAATCGGCCTGATGAAAGGTGATCAGAAAAGATAGATGGGCAACCATTATTGATTTCATGCAAATGCCCCTGACAGGTGATAGGCGCTTTAATGCATGCTCTCAGAAGCTTTATGACTGTGATAAGCATATACTCACTCTGGGAGAGACATCCTCCAGTGTCTCGATTGAAATGATACTCTTATGTCCCAAAGTGTCACATAAACAGTATAAATACGAGGGCACCTTTCATCTCTCAATTCAAACCAACAGGCATTAGCAGCGTGAATATACCATCAAAGTAAGTAGGTGTGGCATATCAGGAAAGTTCAGGCAGGATAGAAAAGTATGCCAGGGTCAGTCCCCACCAGACTGGATGAACCACACAGCAAGGGACATAGTGCTGCTCTTCCAGCCAGAAGATGTCCCTCCCCCAGGGGTCTGGCTCCAGAATCTCAAATGTATTTATGTAGCAAAAGTGTTGGAATCTGTCTTCTCTTTAGTAGCAGGAGCGTCAGCAGGCCTTTACAGTCCTGGAAGTTTCTGCTTCCATGATGGATCTCCCCATGTACCTCTGGGTCCCCTGGAGCATTGTCTGGTCCCATTGAAGGCCAGCAACCCCTCAGATCCTCAAGGAGCCCATCCCTACCCATGGCTGGTGAAGAGTGGCTCAATCCTCACTGGCCAACTCTGCAACTAGAGGAGAAAGCAGGAGACTTCTCCACACATCTAATAACCCCTCAACATGTCGAGTTTACTGCCTAGAGCCCAGCCGAGCCAGGGCAAGGCACTGGCACGTCCAGTCACAGAGCCCCGAGCCAGGCCAATCAATACCACTTTCCTGTTTTAGAACTGGGTAATTATGAGGGGGAGAGATTGCCTGACCTTTCACCTGCACTGCATTACTTTGCTGATATTAAGATAAATTGCCTGATTTTGGGTAAACATATGCTGCAATTCAAACTGTCAGCACTGGTTTGCTCAGGGATAATTTGTATTGATCTCCCAGCTTCTTCCCAATTTTGCTTACTGACCTCGTGGATAATTAGAGAAGGAGCCCTGGGTGAGCTCAAGTCGGGGATGAAGAAGAAATATGAAGAAGAATAAAGCAAATTTGTTTTATGTTAATATTTGTCGGTCCGCCCCTCACATCTGTCAGCATCAGCAAAGCCATAAATTAATGCATTTGGTTCCCGAGCAATTTATTCCAAGGAATTATTTAGCAGCATGCTTAGTCTCCGAACATGTGTCACTGGGTTAAATTAATTTAAACTCTGCCTTAAACACAACAAAACAAATGTTATTTTCTGCTGAAGGGGAAAAAACAATAACGTTTATCAAAAATGTATCTGTAAGCTAGCACCTTTCTGCATGGATTTCCGTCAATCCGTGAAAGGGAGGGTGGGCTCTCTAATAAATCCCCCCTCCGGAAGTAATTAGCACCCATTATTTGTCCTGAATTCAAATTTCGCTAAGATGGCCTGCTGCCTGTAGGAGATGAATGTATGTGTGAAATTATATCGTTTAAGATATGTCAGATTACAAGGCTGTTGTATCAAAAGTCATAAAACAAATCTCCCCTGTGAAATATCTCTTTATTAACTGTGCCATAAGATATTAACATTCCTCATTTAGTGGAGGGCCTTTTATCTGTTTCAAATACATTATTCGTCCTTTTGGAGATAAACTGTATTAATATCCATTTGAGTAGGCTACTGTGGCCTAATGCATAGTAATTTTTGTTGGAGAGCTTTTATTTTAGAATAAGAAAATTACACAGCAATAAAACCTGAATGAATCAGAAGCTAGAATGGCTGGGAATCACATTCCATGCCAAATGAGGCAAGCAATCAGGCAGCCTGTGAAAGGCCAGATATCCGGCTATCATATGCAGGCCAGTCTCCAGTGTGGGTCCTACAAATAGAGCCTGACATGGCCACATAGACTCGATTCCACACGCCGGATAGCCTGCAGCTCAAGAAGGACGCATATTTAAATATATTCAAGTGTACTGGAGTTAATCTCGTTACTTTACATGCATTGAAGTCATAACAGAAGCAGCGTTCTAAATATTTAAGTCATGCCCATGTACTGGGGGATTAATCATAGCGCAATTGATAAAATTTTAACGGTCTGTGATGTCGGTTCAAGTTGGGATTGCCAGAGCTAATGTGGCAGCCGAAAATGGCATCAGGCTTTGAGCTGCAGCTGGGGCCAGAGCAGCTCCAACTGGCCTGCTGCAATTAGAAACGTACCAATGGGCAACCGTGCTGGGTTTTTCTTTCTTGTGACATCAGTCATTGGAGTTTACATTTTGATGGCTGAACTGTCTTTGTCAGCCAGCCCTGCTCAGGGTTCTGTGTTGTTCTCCAACATCCCAAAAATGTAAATGGCTTTCGTCAGACTTCAATGGCTAATCCATTGGTGTGTAAACCCCATTCACTCGTGTGAATAAGGGGACATGCTCCTGACCACAAGTGACATGCAGAAAACATTGCAGATCAAAAAAAAAAAAAAAAATCAATGTTTAGGACTAGGATACTTTCCTACAGAGGACAAGGCCAACCCACTCACCAGAAAGTTTTACTAAGCAGCTACTATGCTTTCGGGGCTCAACTGTATACCTGCGTCCCAGTGATGTGAAACCAGCCTCTAGGGTAGCAGTCAAGAGTCGAAACAACGTTGCTGTGGACAGCTCCCCACACCACACCACCACTACCCGTCCAGGGGGCTCCTTGGTGGTAGGGGGACCATTGCATGAAGGAGGGGCCACAGTGACAAAACTTAATTGTGACAACAACCTCCTGAACACCTTCCTTCCATTCCAGGGAGACCTGGATCCGGCTGCCAGCCAGAGAGCGGTGGCCTGCCTTTAAGAACTCCTGGAGTAATTGCTCTTGCAGCTCAGTTGTATCTTTAAAATGGTGACATTAAACACACGAGGGGAAAGACTCCCAGGTAGGACACAGCTGCTTTTAGCACCATCTCTCCACCCTGGAAGCCCAAGCCCAAGCAGGTTGCAGTGCAGCAGTCTCCTGCCCAAAAACCCTGACTCTAACAGTAACAACAGGAAGACATTCATTTGCTCCATTCCAGCTGCTGGCTGCAGCTATTAAGTGAGCTCCAGTTTCATTTCAATAATGATCGGCTTCCTGTAACTTCCCAATCATGCATTTGTCATAATGCAGTAATTTTCTTGCTACAAACAGATCCTCATAATGAGGCCGTTTTTCACATTAGCAACATAACTACATAATAAGAACATCTGTAGTTCCTTTTCCGAGGGACAAGAACGCGCTTCAATTAAGGCAATGGGTTTGTTAAATAAGATATAGTATATTTTACTAACAGGGATACCCAGACCCTGCCCCAACAGACTACAAGCCGTCAGTGTGCCTGAATGAACACAGGTTGTAATGTGTAAAAATTAAATAAAGTAAAATTAAATTGCTCAATACAAAGACATTCCTCTAGAGGGTGTTGGTGATTTTAGTGACAAAGTGCTATTTGCTGACAAGTAGTTTACACATTAACCAGCCGAATCCAAGGGGGAAAAATGCCAATAGCAATTATATCACCTTGAGGTTATTAAATGTCCCACTGATAAGTAACTAGGTGAGCTTGACCAGGTGATAAAGACTGCTGTGAGCAAAGGATTGCTTGTGAAGAATGCCTCTCTGCCCCGCTGTTTCTCCAGATAGCTTTTCTTTCAAAAATGACTGTATAAAAAGTTGCATTTAAAAATGTGTGGCTTCGGAAGTCAAAATTGATACTTAGCACCCCCCTCGGTGTCCCCTCCACTCCAGCTCCAGCACTTTCATCATTCCACCTCAAAACACTACACAAAGTCCCCAAATGCCTGGGTTTTTCTCTCCCCCTTTTTTAGGCTTTAAAATGATGCTAAGTTCTCCACTTTATCATCAACTGTCTGCTGCAAGCGCATTTCATCTATAAGAAATTCAGATGCTCGGGAAATTAAAATTTCAAAGATCTGCTGCAAAAAAAAAAAAAAAAAATCAATGGGGCAAGATCAATGCTCATAGAAATTTCATGAACTTTGAACTGATCCGGGCATGATGATGAGGGGTGGCTGGAGTCGCAGGCAGCTGACGGCTCTTAGTGTGGATGAGAAGCAGCCGGGCAGCAGGGAGGAGTGCTGCGGTTTACACGGGCTTTTGCTTTCATATTTTGTTGGACAAAAATTTTTAATTTTTAGTCTATTTCAGTAACAAGCAGAAACTTGGGGAGGGGGGATCCACCTTCCCAACCCAACGTGTGGCTCTCTCTGCTTAAGAGCACCTAATGCTTTGCACACTAACGCAGCCACAAAATGAAATCGGTTCCCTTTGCAGCCGATTGCAGGTGCAAATTAATATTGTAAAATGAAGATCAATACATGGACAGGGCCAAATCAATAGTGGCTAAATTATTGCTGCATTTTCCTCCTCATTCAAGATGAGTTGTGTTTTCCTCTCAAAGTCAATACTTCGCAGCTTTTCTCATTAATTTCTCAATAAATTTGGCAATGAATTTCAATCACAGAACTCGGCAGGGTGAGCTAGGCATTGTGGTGTGCATGGGAAACACAAAGGCCACGCGCGGTCCCCACATCGCTCACTGGGGTGCTGGCCTGACTAAGGGACAAACAGTGAAGACATAGGTCACCCTTCTGCTCCTGGAGGCCAACCCCAAATTTGATATCTCCTGTGAACGGCTTGGGGCTTGTCCGGCGTCTGCTCCGGGTCACTGTGGGAGGATACCATTCCCAATGCCAGACCCACCTAGGGTCAGCCTCAATTTCCCATCAGTTCCTCCAGAACCTACTGTGTTCCATCAGCATGTCTTCTTGGAATAAGAAGCACCACAGTTGACTTCTAATTGGGATTTAGAGCCTCCCTGCACACTCGGGGAATACTGTTCTAGTATTCATACAGGCAGCCCAACCAGGCCTACTGCACAGGGACCCACTTCCATTCACCACTGCCTGGCAGCGGATGGCAGCATTGTGATGTGACACCAAATGCAGAAAAGGGGGCAGCCCATCTTCCTTGTTACCAAAATAATACCCTTGCTGACAACTATTGGACTGCATTCAAACACTTTTGTTTACATACCTCAAAGAATGCACTGGATTGTGGCTCGCATAGGCGTGGGGGAACTACAGCAACCAAGCCCAGCCCTGCAGCTAAACAAAACCCAGGCCCTGGAGCCTGCGCTCTCAACACCACACCTGTCCATCTCAGGATGGTCCAGCACAGACACACCCCAGACAAGGTCTGCCAATCCCTGATGTGACACCCTGTCCCCAAAGCTGTAATGTTAACCAGCTCTCTAGGCAGAGAAGTATGTTCCAAAGGGAGGCAGCAGTGAGTAAAACCATCCTCAATATCATGAAACCACCACAAACTTCCAAGTCACTCTCTGCTTCAGGAAAGCAAGTTCCCCGTGTCCTCATCCTCTCAGAGATCTCATGAGAGGTGGAAGGAGGTCATAAAAGCCAAGAGAGAAACACACTCTGTAGACAGCAATGGAAGTGCACACTTAAAACCAGCAGGAAAATCTCCGTGCAGATGGAGTTTCAGAGCAAGCTTAGGAACCCAGTTCTCCCAGGCTACAGACACCCAGGCTGTGGCCTAAGACAAAGGTCTCTCTCGAGGGCTGAGTTTCCCTGCTCCCATGGCCTTGTGAAAACCCCTACTTCCTAGAAAGCATAAGGAGGGTCACTCAAGGTGACCCTATAGCACAAGCCTACCTCGTTCAGAGAAGTGCATATAGCTGGTGCTTAAAGGTGCTGAGGCGCAGTGGCCAGACTTCTGGAAGACACCAAGCCTACATGATAAAGCTATCAAGTGTCTCTAATTCTGAAGCACAAAATGAGCATACTATTTGTCTTACATCTGCACGGATTTGCTTCTGATATCTATATGTCCATCAACCTATACACACAAAAGCAATCACGCGGCACATTTATTCAATGGAATACTACTCAGACGTGTAAAGACATGTCTCTGGACACATGGCACAGTGGAACCCAAGAACATCATAAGCTATGTGAAAGAAGTCAAGCCCAAAGGCTGTGCTTTGAATGATCTGCTCCTACAGGAGTGAGGGTTAGACCAGTAGCAGGGATGGGAGGAAGAGACGTGAATGTGGAACACAGTTCAGGATAAAATCATTGAGATAGGCTGTACGACACTGTGCATATAAAAAACCTTGGTTTCTCAGCTTCTGCTGACCGTTTTTGTATAGCAAACTGCACCCAAGGCAGATGTGGGTCCCTGGTATTTGCAACCCCATGTTGACTGTAGCACTATTCACAATAGCCAAGATGTAGACTCAGTCTGGATTCCATCAGCAGTAATGTGTAAGGAAGAAGCACATGAACACTATGGAGTCTTAGCCATGAAAAAACAAAACAAAACAAAAATCATAGATTGTCAGGAAAATGGATAGAACTGGAGATTACCATGTTAAGTGAAATAAGCCAGACTCAGATGAATTTCTAATGTTTTTCCTCATAGGCAAAATTTAGATTTTTTTTTTTTAAGTAGAGAGGGCATAACTAACAGATCCAAAGGGAAGAGGGAGGAACAGAAGGTGTTGAGGAGGAGGTCAGAAAGACAAAACATCACATGTTATCAGTGTGTGAAAATGTCATAATAGACCCCATTGACTCACATGCTAACTGTAGGTGGGAGGATGGTAGTGAAGGCTTTCATCTGGGTGTGCCTGTGCAGAGGAAAATGCTCTTCTGCATGTTTCCTGCCAGGTAGCACAGGTGCTCCTAGCAAGAGCAGAGACACACACCAGCTGAGGAAGGCAGAACCCAGCTCTCGACTGAGGGACTCCCATGTGGGATTTCCCAGCATGCTTTACCCTTCTGTCTTCCCGCTGGCATCTAATTCCAGGTCTTTCAGGCTGAATACAGAAGGAAAGACATATTTGGAGGCAAAGCCTTTAAAGACGTGGCCAGGATTAACATAAGTACTGGAATCCTCAAAGCTCAGGCCTTGTGCACAGGGTGCTGCACTCTACACGTGTCATAGAGGGCAGCCCTGCTGGCTAGATGTGCTACTGCATGCCTATGACCCTGGCTCTCAGGAGGCAGAGGCAGGAGGATCAGGCACATAAAGCCAACCTGAACTACATAGTCAGATGAATTAAAAAAAAAAAAAGACATGAAAATGGAAGGGTCTGGTTGGGAAGAAAATTGCTTTTAGTAGGAGGGGGAATGGGAAAAGAAGATAGGGAGTGAATGGCCTAAAGTATAAAACATATAAGATGAAGCTGCCAAAGAAATTGGAAGGGGAGAGAGGGGAACAGGGAGGAAGGGTCAAGTTCTGCTCTCGTGCATGTTAGAGATCAGAAGTTGTCTTGTAACCTGAGGTGGCTGGTCCTCACCTGTGGCCTTTATAGCTTCTCACTCCCCCCCTCCCCCGCCCCCAACTTGTACCCTGGAACCTCAAGAGCAGGTCACATTCTTTTTGGAAATCTTCCACACC
This sequence comes from Rhabdomys pumilio, assembly GCA_030674055.1. Lineage (NCBI taxonomy): Eukaryota > Metazoa > Chordata > Mammalia > Rodentia > Muridae > Rhabdomys > Rhabdomys pumilio. The sequence continues at coordinate 124,717,854 of JANHMN010000003.1, forward strand.
CTTGCTGAGCACCTATGGTGCGGCCTCCAGGGCCCTTTCCAGAGGAAATCCCACAGCTCTGCCACCTGCAAGTTCTCAGGGAGCCATTGCTACCCCTCCCCCACCCCACCCCGAATCCAGGATGCGAGAATACTGTTTGCATCGAGGCTGTTTTTATTAACTTCTTTCCACAACTGTTTCTTTCCCACAAGACTGCATCTGTGAAGCTGTGGCAGTGTCCATGCTGGATAGTGTCACAGGCCATGTAGATCCCAGGGGAGCCTCCAGGATGAAGACGAGAGTAGTTTCCCTTGGCAAGAACCCATTGCTGCACAAGCAAGATGTGTTCCCCACCCCACCCCCATCACATAGGGTACCCCCATCCTTGAGCACCTAAAGAGTCACTGACTTTTCTTCCCAAGAGTCACCCATAATACCCTACTGAGGACTCAGACTGGATATGCATGAGATAAACACTGACCCCCTGAAGGCAGATACCAAACCACAGTGACCTGTGCTGCACCATGTCTAAAACTGACACACCATGTTCCCCTTGGTGACCATCTAATCATCTGGCTTTCCCAAGCTCCTGGATGAGGAGCAGTAAGGGAGAAGGTGCATATTCCATGGGTGGATGCAGGGCCCAGTTTCTCAAATGATGCCATAACAAAAACCAAATAGAACCTGGGGCCCTGTTCAAAGCAGAATGTTAGCACTATGAGCACAGTGTCTCCTGAAGGCAGGGAGACCTGTGAGCCTGTGGCCCCTGGTAGCTACAGGGTGTCTCAATAACCAATAGCAAGCTAACTTCACTTGGGGAATGACTGCCGTTTCTACCCACAGGAAGCACATAAGGAAATTCTAAAGTCTTTGACTTAGGATCTACCCCAGTCAGATGACAGGGGCACACACAGAAGCCACCTGCCATAGCCATGAATACACAACAGGAGCCTGGACTCTTGATGTGTATGCCCCCAAGTGCTAACAGACCTAAGCTTTCATGAGGGATTTTGTGTTGGGAGTACTGTCATCAAAGAAAAAACACTGATGGGTAGGTGGTGGATGGCTATTATGCACATATCAGGGCATCTACACTGACATGGAGCCAGGACCAAGGAGCACAGGCCAATAGCACTTCCCTATCCCCATGGAGACCAAAGGAGATATGTCAGTCAGAGATAAGGGGAGTGGGTAAAAAGATGGAACAGAACTCTAGCCGAACCCCCAAACCAACCTCAAAGCTTTACAGACTTGCAACTTCTTTGTGGCCACAGGATGTCTATAGGGACAAATCTGGGCCTACAAAGGCTCAGAGATCTTGGGGCTCCCTTACCTAGCAGTAGAGTTTCCACATGTAGAAGACTGAGAAGCGATGATGCTTCAGGAGAGAATTTTAACTAGAGTCAAAGAAAAGGGGACCCATGATAATACTATGCCTTCAAAACAAACAAACAAATAAAAACTCCTCTGAGCCTAATGTATACCAAGATCTGCAGTGGCTCTTGGTCTCCATGGAGTTTGTGTTTTAAATTGTCACATGATCCCATCTGTACCTTTAACAAATATGTACCACTCCATCAGCCCATGCCTGAAAACCCAAATAGGGCAAATCCCATCTGCTCATCAGGGCCGCAGGAAGCTTTATAGCTATCCAGGGTCAATAGTCTGCATCGCAGACTTCCATTTTGTTGTTGAATTAAAAATCACCCAAAGGGAAGAAAGTTGGATCTTGATAATTTTCTACAACAAATTTAAAAGGCCCAGAAGTCAAGCAATAGTTTTTTGAATGTATCTTTTCCTCGTTGTTTCTTGCATCCCAAGTCTTGTTCTACTCTGCTGGGCATGGACAAGACTTAAGACCTTCTAGAAATATAAGCTTTCTATGGAGACACATGGGTTGGTCTCTGTCCGGATGTCTCAGGAGCCAGCCTGCACAGAACATTCCAGAGTAAAACTCTCTCCCACCATTGTCCATCATACATATGCAAATGGACTGTGTGGGAGGAAACTCAAGCATTAAGCTAGGAGTCTAAGAGGCAAGGAGTAGCCACGCCCCTTGTCCCCATGAGAGGGCCAATGGGCACCTCCCCCTTGGTGTCAGAATCACCACTTCCTTTTAAAATTCTCCACCAAGATGTTGGCTCTGCAGCTGCACTGGCTCTCATGCTCAACCTGCTGGAGGGTTCCCTGGAATCAACTGCCTGCCATCTTACTTTAAACCTATTCTTTTGCCCTGCTTATTCTTTGCTTGGTCACCTTCATTGTGTTGTGCTTTTTAAATGGCCATTAGTTCATGTCTGTCCCCCACTCCCCTACTCCCAGTGTCTTTTCCAGCCAGAACTGGAAATAAAACTTCCCTAGATAGAGCTGCCAGGGAGGAAGGATAGGAGACAGGGACCCTGCCTGTGTCAATGAAAGAGGGTCAGGCCTGTCTCTCCCATCCACAACCTGCCTACCCTAAGCGAAGCCAACGACCCTTTTGTCCTTTGTGTAAGACAAATGGCCGTCTCCTCGAAGCCACGTCTTGTCAGGTGGGCTGCGAAGTCAATACCTTCACCTTGGTATGGAAACTTTGTGATTTATCAGTCCGTCTCCCCTCTTGGGTTCACGCAGCCCCCAATATACACAGCCAATCGGGCACATGGTACAGAACTGGTCACAGCCAGTTGGAAAGCAACCAAAGCCTCTGTGATGACAGACAAATGTGTCTTCTTAGCAACAGCCCAAAAGCACTTGACTTGTACTAATAACAAAAAGGCCACGCTGGTCACCGTGGGTCTAAAGACGAAGCACCCTGTCACCAGCCTGGTTGGGAAATTAGCAAATAATGTTCTTTTCCTTGATAAATGGGTGACAGCCCCGTCTCACCAATCATTTTTAACATTTTGATGCATGTCTATGATCCCACTGGAGGGGCAGAAAAGTTTACTGGCCCTCAATTTTCACATGATGAATGGAACTCTCTAAATGTGCGATTTCTGTATGAGGTATAGTTCATTTTAAGCAATTCTGGTAAATGGGTGTCACTGATTAGGACAAATTGTCTACTTGTGCTGTGCCTCATTCTCCTGCCCTCCTTTGAGACAGGAAAGAGGAGACCGCAGGGACAAGGAGCCTTTACACAACCCTCTTTAAAGGGGACCTGTTCTCCAGCCATGGCCCCGGCAACCTCTTGGCACGCAGCAGCTTCACTGATTGTGGCTCAGGTAGTGCCATGTGCCACCCAAGGGAGGACACCAGGTGAATGCTACCTCCTTGCCTGAGGCTCATAGAGACCCACCCACAGTCTTCAGTCCATATTCCCAGGGAAAGGGGCTGAGACCAGGAAGCTTACCACCTAGTCCTTGTGAAAAACATCACAAAAGTGACCACCGTCAGCTCTCCATGCTTAGACATGTGGCACAAGCAAGAGTCGGGAGAGCCTGGGAGGAAGGTGGTGCTATTTGAGTCAGAGAACAGCTGGATAAAGTTTCAAATTTGGGAACCTAAAGATGGCCTGAGCTGACAGTGCAGCCCCATACTAACCTTCAAGACTAGTAACTTGACATAAGAACCAATGTATCCGGGGTATACATTACTAGGGGGTGGCTGGGTATGATGAGGACACAAACATTCTAAAACCCCTGACAGGAATCACCATCATGAGTGACAGGTGTGGCCACGGGCACACCCACTGGAGACAGGAAAGGGAAGTAGGGTGTCTGGCTGTCTTGGCAGGGGAGGTGAAATCTCTGATGACTCCAGGTCAAAACCCCACATTCTCAGAGCCAGTAGGATAAGATGTGTTCCTGGATTGTACATAGCAGTGACTTGGAATTTAGGGCTGAAATAATTGGGCGGTTTGTGTTTAACATTCAGTTTAGCAGAATTTAAACATGAATCATGGGCGGCAATTTAGAATCATTTGTTCTGCAGATACAAGTAATTTGTTGGGAGCACCACCGGCCTGGAAGAGAGGAAACTGGAGCTGTCCGGCTCTGGTGAAGGGTGTTTGGAATCCATGGTGTGGACAGAACCATGTCTAAATATTTACAACCTTTCCACGTGCCAGAAACACAAGGGCTTTCCCAGGTAAGGAGAAATGACGTGGAAGGTGGAAGCCAGCCAGGAGACTCAACGGGAGGGAAACTCTCTCCTGACAGGTGCAGGATGGAGCTGGCACCCCTCAAGATGGAGCCAGTTTTAAGACACAATGTGACCTCTTTCTAAACAAACAAACAAACAAACAAACTTAAACACTGTATCAGAGAGAATACAAACTGCAATTACTGACTGAGGGATGGTCTCCCAAGCCTGACATCAAATGCACATGTTTGTATGAAAATATTCCCATCCAATGAACACATCACAGACCTGGGGCCTTTCCAGATATCCACTGCCTGTCCACTTTAGACGGATCTATGCTGCCTGCCAGCATCTTGTTGAGTGACTGGGCTCAGTCTGTTACTGGCGACATGTTGACTCCCAGTAATTTGTGATAATTTCTTTAATTGAGCAAAAAAGAATTCTCTAAAATGAGGGTGGGTCAATCAAACTTCAGAGCAGGAGGTCAGCAGAAAAAAAAACCCAAGTCCCATTCCTGGTGTCTCCTGAACTAGGCTTAAACCCAAGTCACACCAGCAGCCTCTGTTTCTTTGTTAATCAGGAAACATTTTGCCAAATGTCCATTTTGAGGTCTGCCCCTCTCTCTCTCTCTCTCCCCCTCTCCCTCTCCTTCTCCTTCCCTCTCCCTCTCCCTCTCCCTCTTCTTCCCTCTCCCCCCTCCCCTCCCCTCTCTCTCTCTCTCTCTCTCTCTCTCTCTCTCTCCACTTCACATTTGAGAACAGGTCTGCAAAAGGCGTTTTCATGAGAACATAATCTCAATTAGAAGCATACAAATTCCAGCCCAACTTAATCAGGTAATGCCATAATGTTTCTATTCTAATTAAAAAATAATTTCCTTTATTACTCTTAACAATGCGATGTGTTTGTAGCAGTAAAAATATGAGAGTAAAAGCTGCTTGATTTTGCCTATATGGTGAGTTCCTCAGGTAGGCAACTCCAGGACTGTTTAATTATTATTAAACAAGTCAATGGTATGCTATTAGACAAATATTAAAACAAGCATTGCACTTGGTTATTAATTTGAACTATTCACTTTTAAATGCAGCAAATATCTCATTAATTTAATTTTAGGTGCCCACCAGTTTATATTGCATTTTACAGTCTGAAGGCAATTTACTATTAACTGGCAATTACATACACAGTGATTGTTAATTCTGCTCCTAAGTGCTAGCCGCTTGAAAATTGTTCTCTCTCTCTAATTTCTGACCTTCTTACAGCAGGGGTGAGGCTCGCTGGGAATACAGAGAACTCCTATGGAAGAGCTGGACATGTCATTTGTGGCTCATTCTTTTAATTCACCGTGCTAATCAACTGAACCGCCACAGTCTCCCAAGGTAATTGTGACTTGAGAGGGACTATGAACAGCAGCCAAGGGGCTAGATGGATGGGGCCTGGCCAGCCTTCCCCTTCCAGGGGCAGAGGCTGAGCACGACCACTCTGGGTTGACTAATAGGGTCTGGTTTTGAAAAATCTGGTGTTTCTCAGGTCACTGTAAACAGCTCATTTAGACCTCTGCCAAGTCCCTCCCAGCCTTTGGCAGGCTAGTGGCAGCCCCTCCTCCAAGCCCAGGTTCATTATCCAGTGGCCCTGCGGCCCCACAGCTGGCTTCATGCCGGGAAGGTTAAATGTGAAGGTGTCCCAGCAGCCTCCGGGGCCTGGGCACACTGATGGGAACCAGACGCCCAGGGGATGGCGCCCATGTTGTGACATCCAGAGGGGCTGGCTCAGTTTTCATTGGGGAGAGGGAGTCCCTGTGATTACCTCATTGTCCCCATCAATTTCAGGGCAATGCAAATCAGACAGAAGCTTCCAGGCCAGACGGGTTATGACCCCACCTTTCCTCAGCTCCCTGAGAGTATAGAGTCCTGTATCCGTTACACGCATGTGAAATGTATATTCCTGCTAATGATCACACACACACACACACACAAGCTAGCTAGTTAGTTTGGAAGGGCTGAGCTTGTATAGCCTTGAAGCAAATGCTCACACATGAGAAAACAGGAAATCTCCAATCTCGGGGCAGGAGGACTTGAGTCTTGGGGTCTAACAAGTCCAGTCAGCTTGAAAGTAGATGCTCCCATGCAGAATGGACAGTAAGTCTCCAGAAAGGCTCATGAGGTTAGAACAAGCTCAGGAGACACTGCGTTCCTTTGGGAAGCAATGAACACTCTGGCCAAGAAGGGCATTCCATCCAGCCAGAGAGCAAGGAGCTTCAGAGAGTCCCCTTCCCTACCCATCTGCCCAGGAGAGCTGATAACAGAGACTGCTACCACATGGGCACTGCCAGCCAATGACAAGCAACTCCTCCTACCCTTCACACCTGCGTTTGTTCACAAGTGTTCAAACCAGAACCTATGTGCAGCACTGGAGACTGACACAGGCAAAGGAAGAAAATCAGGACCTGGGCCTCTCTGCCATAAAACTGCTTGTAAAAAAAAAAAAAAAAAAAAATTTAAATGGGAGTGGCCACTTCTAAAAATCAGCCATCTTCAACATTCCAACAAAAACCCCGAGAATACAGAGACCTCATAACAATCTCACTAGAGAACAAGGAAGGCAGGGTGGTGAAGAGCAGACCAGGCTTGCCAGCTGTGGACACAGGCTCACTTGGGTGCCACCAGCCAAGCCAGGCCACATGAGCAGAATAGGAACTCACTCAGTACACCCAACCCTGACACGTCTCCCTTAGCTCGCTGTCAGTACAAGAGCAAGTGCGAATAATTTCCACATCTAAGGAGTTCATATTGTCAACAGGCTCCCATCGACCTCAGTGGAAGTCCAAACTGTCAATAACTCTCCACAGCTGATACTATTTACTAAGTGCCCTCAGTTGTCCTTGAGCCTTGCCAAAACCCCATCCATGAGGAAGGGAGGAGAGAAAACTGATGATCCAACAGCCAGTACCCTGAGGCATAGGGTCATCTAGTTAATATTCTAGGTTTTTGCATAGGGCCTCTATAGCCTGAAATTTCTGGCCAGAGACTCAGCCATATATTGTACCCATACCAACAGTTACCTTGACGAGGTATGTTGAATGTATGTATGGGATGGGGTGGGTGGTTAGTTCATTCAGACACATGACCCCAAGACAAAGATGTCGGGAATGCCCAACCAGGCCCAAAGTAAGATTCCAACTTCTTATCTCCCCAAGAAGTGGACATCCAATATGAGTACCCTTCAGTGAACAGCAGAGGCACTTATTTGAAGGAATCTGTAGATGTTCCTGAATTGGCTATGGGTTAATATTTAATAATAAAAGCTTAAGTTGAATGTGAATTCAAGACACCGAATGCAGTAAACATCATTGCTGAGCACAGCCTACCTTAACTATGGACAGAGCACTTACAAAACTACCCAGTGTGAAGCCCATTTGGTAACACAGTGAGGAACTGTACACGCTCAGTGAACAATGTGCTGGAGGTAAGAAGACACTAGTGGTGCTGATGTGGGAACATCTCCCCGGAAGAAAATCAGAAATAAGTAGAAGTTTTATACTTTGGGGGCCCCACCTGCACACAGTTTTTGTCCCATTTTTGTCTTTTTGTTTTGACACACCCTCAAAATCTAGAGGAACTTTTCTTTCAACCTTTAGACTTTCCAGAAGGCCAAGAATATCCAGATCCCCAAAGTAACTGGGCACATCAACTTTCTGCTATGCCCACACCCCTGTATCCCTTCAGTTCTAGGATCCTGGTGCCCCACATTTACCAGGTCAAGGGCTGGATGCTCTAGAGCAGTGGTTCTCAGCCTCCCTAATGCCACAACTCTTTAATACAGTTCCTCATGTCGTGGTGACCCCTGGCCATAAAAATTATTTTCACTGCCACATCATAACTATAACTTTGCTGCTGTTATGAATTGTAAATATTTTTGGAGTTTGCCAAAGGGATCACAACCAGTAGACTGAGAATTGCTACTCTAAGATAAGGCACTGAGCCATGACTTGGGTGACAGTAGGCCTACTGAGGGGCAGGGAGTCTATATGGGGCCAGTCTGCTCCTTTAGTACTTCCTGTAAAAGGAAAGAACTTGTCACTTCTGTGACTTCATGAACCTTAAGGTGTCAGGAAGGGGCCTCAGAAACCTCCATGTAACCTGTCTGCTGGATAGAGCAGAGGATGGCATCCAGTGGGATACCAGCCCAAGCCCAGGGCCCCTTCAGGTGGTAATAGAATGGTCAGTCCCAGGGCTCCAAGCCCTACAATGTAGATGTCACCAAGTCCCTGCATATCCTCAAATAATCAACAAGCATCCATCCCTTCCACCATCCCTGGGCTTCGGCAGGTGTTGTTCTGCATCAAAACCATTCCTGGTGCCTTACAGCCTTTGAAACACGCTGAGATTACAAGTCAAAACGTAGATGTGTGAAGTAAACTTAAGGTGAAGCTTATTTGTGGAATCTATGCCAACCTCAAACAAATCATGTCAATTAAGCACTTGTATGAGCAAAGCAGGATAGAAAAACCTTTGATGTCCCACTCATGAGGGCCACATAGGCCATCCGTTCTATCTATCTGGGCTTGAACTACTTGTATCCTCTGGAACTTTGACCCCCCTATAAGCAACAGCACCCTGCAAGGTCTAAGATTCCAGCCTCCAGCAAAAGACCTGGCTTCCACTGGAAGCCTAGGTAAGTGACAGGCTGTGACTTATTCCTTCCTGGTCACAGCTCAAGCAACTGAAAAGCAGTGATGAGTCAGACTGACAAGTGGGTGGGAACAAGGTCTTGCATGCAGCCAGGCATGAGGCAGCCACTCTCAGGGGAGTTGGAAGCTGCTGCAGTTACCAACAACACTCCATGCTCCACTTTGCTCTGCTGGTGAGAGGCAGAGGCCTTCAGATGGGGGGAAATGCCAAGGTCACACTGCTGCATCTGTCCAGCCATCATGAGCTGTCTAAGATGTGGGTGGGAATGTGCACCTGATGAAACTCAAGAGCATGCCAATGGTCCTCAGTCCTCACTTGTACCTCCCCCACAGGACCCCTGGACACCCACCCCCAGGAGCCTCCCACTGAGATGGAGCACCCACCACGACCCCACAGAGGCTGGAGCTGCGTACTCACCAGTATAGACAAAGCGTCCAGGAGCGCCTTTGCAGAACTGCTTCGACTTGTAGGAGAGGGTCACTTCAACAACTCCAGGGATGTGTCTCGGGGGTGTCTGCACTCGGATGGCGTGGGGGGTTATCAGCTACAGAAACCACACATGAACAAGCGCTCAGCGGTGCAGGCCCTGAGAGGCAGACACTTGCCAGTTGGATATAATTACAAAACGAGCACAAATTGGCCCATCGTCTTGGAATGTTCCCTCCTGTCACCCAGAGACTCTGGGCCTATGGTTCTTTAAGGGAAAGATCAGCAAATGTTCCAGGGTTTTAGTTTGCAGGAAAGGCCACAGGGCATCATTCATATGAAAATCGCCACCATATGTCTCCTTAAACCTGTTTCTAGTAATTCTAGAACTAATTGTTCCAGGGTACTGGAGGACCTCCTATGGCAAGTTTTAAACCCAAAGGTTGTGGGAGGAGGGGCAGACCCACCCACAGGATGGCCCACCACAGGCAAACAGTAAAAGGGAACTTTGCAATAGGCGTCATATCCCTACACCAGAAACAACTTGTCAAAACCATTCACAGAGGAGGTGACTGCTCAAGGCAGGCCAATTTCGCAGGCTTACCTCACTCCACACCAACATAGTTCCGAACACAACTTGTAGACCGTCAAAGAAGTTGTCCCCGATTATGATCACAGTGGCGCCCCCCGTGGTCCAGCCTTCACTGGGGCTGATGGCCTTGATGCATGGAGTGGCTGTGCGCACAAGACAGAGGACAGAAGCCTTAGAATATAACCTGACATCATGGGCCCACCCAGCCCACCTCAAGTCCCCCTGGCAGCCATGGGAGGAGAGGCACGCTGTTCCTCCAGTACCCACAAAGGGCAATCGTAGACCAGCATGTTGATGTGTTTAAAGCAAACTATTAAATGTTTTATAAAGCAAAGGCCAAGCCATGGAATACTAGTGAGCCAGAAAAAAAAAAAAAAAAAAAAAAGGCTTGATATAGCAAATTATGTGTCAGGGCAAATATGACTATTACAAATGATTAAGCTTCGTGTGCATGTGCCACGTCGATTTATCTGCTTTACTGTACAGATCTAAGCAGAGTCAATCAAAAGGCTGTTGAAGGAGATGGAAGAGCAAACGCCTTGGATTTCCATTCCCCATAAGCAGCTAATTGGGTTCGGTTTTTTCATCCGCGAACTTTGCCTTTTGGTTCAAAACTTCATTTTCCTCTGTCACTTCACAATTACGACTTTTCACTTTTCATCAGGGAAGAAAATCAAAAGCACTATATTAATACTTTTGTCAAAGGTACACATTTTACATGTAATATTGTTTGTCGACAGGAATCCCCAAGCTGCTGGCCTGACCTGCCTTTGTCTCCTGAGCCCTCGAATTTGCATGAGTTATTATAATAGCCACAGGGGCTGCCCTGTGGGGGGGAGGGCGGGGCTCACACAGCAGAAGGAGGGTGGGGGGGAGGGGGCCAAGAGGCCACAGCCCCTAGTGAAGTGGGCAGGAGGAGGCCCAGCATGGTGCTCACAGAAGCCTTGAGTGGGGAGGCAGAGCTGAAGACTGCGGCCTGGTGGAGGCCAGCTTTGTTCCGGCTTTGATCAGCCCTTCCTGTACATGGTGCTGGCAGACCTTGGCAACAGCCTCTAGTAGTCCTCAGAGCACAGTGCCATGCAATGGAAGAGCTCCC
>JANHMN010000003.1:124731196-124743696 GCA_030674055.1 Rhabdomys pumilio
ATGATTGGATAATGAGGCGTTAGCTGGGAGAGGCTGCACGGGAGCAGGGATCTGGGCTTTGTGGGGGTGCTTTCTCCTTAACAAACATAGGATTGATTCAAAACCAGCAGCCTGCCCCTATAGCATGGGCTAAACTGGGCACCAGACAGTCAATGGGCTCTTGGAACCAAATGGACAGATCTGAAAATGAACTTCTGAAGTGTCGGCTCTCTCAGGAAGTGACGAAATCAAGGGTGGGAAAACAGTGGTCTTTCGTAGGACACTTGAGAACTAGCCATTGATCGCAATAAAATAAAACAAGACAGAACCCTACTGCTGAAGAGGGGTGACTTCTTGGCTGTTTCTCTGAGTCACTTATTTGCATTTTAACACCCTGAACTGCTCTCTGGGATGGGTCAGCCCTTGCAATCACTGGCAAGAAAGCAACTTCAGTTTCAGTCTTAATAAAACCCTGAGAAACAGACATAAGAGAAGCTTGACCGGCATTGCTTCCACAAACAACTCATGAGGAGACAGGCTCTCTCTGTGAGGCAGCCACCGGTGGCCTTTATTTTTCTAAATGCTACATTTTCTGCTTACAGTCAAATGCTTTTTTCATGCTACTTACAAAAATAAATACTTGTACTTTGCTCAGATCATAATAGCTCATTAGAGGAGGCTGGTTTTTGGACTTAGACTACAACCTAACACCAGAGGGCTGAGGAGGCTTCCTCGAGCCTATCACATTGCAAGCTCAGGCTCTCTGGGGAAGCAAGGAACTGAGGACCAGGGATTCAACCTTCTTAATTGTGAGCCTCATTAGTGACGGTTGCTAAGCAAAACACACACCTACCTCAGTGCATAGGAAGGAGATAAACAATACGTCACAGACTCTAATGACTCTGGTGCTCAAGACGACCTTTAATTATTATATTTTGGTTCCTATACCTTAGTCATTAATGTAGAAAAACAAATTAGTTTATTTTTGTGGACCACAGTAGATTCATAAATTGTCTTCCACTCCTTGTGCCGGCGTCATCCTTCACTGGGATAACCTGCACACGCCCCCTTCCTTGCCCTGCATCTGTCTCCCTCATGTGCTGCTCTTGAATTAGTCACCTTAGGATGGAGGATCTGTCTCAAAACCACTTAGTTGTACAGGATCTTTGCTCTGAAGAATTTAATCCTATTGTTTCGTTTGCACGTCACTTAATAGAAGCCCTCACGCTGCCTTCTCAGTCACTCATCCTGATCAGGGTCTCATGATCACTAAGATGCTTGACAGAGAAAGTGGCTCTTGTACAGGGATGAGTTCTGAGCAAGCAGGAAGAAGGCAGCGCTGGGGGCTCACACCCGAGCAGTTTTTGATTCTACTTGTTTCGCTGAAGTTCTCTCTTAGCAAGGAAAACAAAGAGTCGATCACACGGAGATGCTTTTTAAAAGACTCATTTTATGCTCTCTTTCTTTTTTGACTTTTTTCTCTCACCCCTTCCATCCCCAGTCTTTCATGTGAGTGTGCACATAAGCACACAATATGCAGGGACTCCCACCAAGGATAGTAAATGGTCCACACGGTCCCCCTCTGGGCCAGCTGGGACAGGAAGTAACCAGCCATGGAAGCATGCACAGAGAGTTTGGGGAAAGTTTCTGCATGGGAGTTTGTAACAAACCAAATGAAACCAAACCAATGGAAACTGTGAGCAAAAGAAAGCTGAGAGACAAACCAATAACATGAAGTCCAGGGCAGGTGAGATGGGTGTGAGGACCAAGCAGACAGTAAGGGAGGAGGAGGAGGAGGCTGGCAAGGCCTGGCCCCTCTCCACCTGAGGGAAGCTAGCTCTGCCTCATGGGGCTGAGGAGGTCTGGTCGCCTGGTGAAAGCAACTCCACGGGAATTAACACAAAGGATGGTACAAAGGAAAAAAGAAGCATTGCAAATAAAAAAAAAAAATACATGAAGCATGTGCCTACCATTTTCCAGATAAGAAGGGGCCGTACCTTCTGACGGGTCTAGGCGGCGGGCCCGCCTCCCGTGTTTGGAATTGTTGTGCACAAACATGTTGTCAGACACGGCCAGCACGTGGCCGTCCACGTTGACTGTTGTCGATACAACGACCTGTGAAAACGAAGTGGATTTGAAAATGGAGTTGGCACAGGAGAGTCGGGGTGGGCACCGCCGCCATGTGAGCGAGATAAAAGCCAGCTCAGAGGCTGCACTGCGGAGACTTCACTTATTCTGGAAACTCTCCACTGACTGAAGTGCATTCACAGCTCTCTCTCTCTTTTTTTTTCCCTTGGCTAATGGGGGTGGTTTGTTGTGTTTTGTTTTGACTCAAGATTGCTTCTTTTCAAAAAAAAAAAAAAAAAAAAAAAAAAAGCCCTGCTCCACTAATTAGGGTTTAATCTCTTATTATGCTAACAAGTGGATTCAATTCAGAGAAATATTCTTCTAGCCATTAGCTTCCGAAATACCCCTCTAGCCACTCATTTGAAAACCTCTGTTTTGATTGATCTGCTCACATATTGATTAGATAGTTTATCTAATTTAAATTAGTTCACTTGAGACTAGCTTCTCTTGAAGACCTAAGGGGAAGGATTCACTTGTCCCCCCCAAAAAAAGCTTCATAAAATTAGGGCTCTCACTGGTATTCCCATTCCATCAGCAGATGATCCCTGGGTCAACTTTACAGTTATGTGTAATATTTGAGAAGGTAAATTCTTTGTACCTGAAAAAAGAAAACTAAATTTGAATCGTGGACTATATTTTAATGCAGGAAAAGGATCCTTTCTCAGGCTCATAAGGAAGGGTAGCAGGGGCCCATGAGAGGCTCAGAGCATGTCCAAGGGAGAGAGGGCAGGTTTGTTGGCTATCATGGGAGGAGAAAATGAAGCCACCATACAGAGATGGTGATGCCAAATGTTTTCTTCCCAGTGAGGTCACAGGAAGAGTCTCAGAAATAGCATGCTTCAGCAGACCCAGGCAATAGCAAAAGGCAGCCTGGCTGCAAGTTTCTAACAAGGCTGGCTCAGAGGACCTGGAAAAGCAAAGAGCTGAGCCTATATTTAATGTGGAGTTTGAGTCTGGAGTTGTCATGAAGACATTTGAGCACTTCTAGAGCCCCACCTGGCCAGGTCCTGGGGCCAGCTCCTCCTGAGAGCACTGGGTGGGGGAGGGAGGAGTGAAGCCTGCCAGATAAATTGAAGGTGACAGGCCAATGCTACCAAGGCTACAGCAAGCCTCAGTGAGTAGTAACCATCAGCAGGTGGCCTTCAGATATAAGAATACATTGTACCAAATATGCTTATGACAGGGCAAGGGATCCAGGGCATCAGGAGCTCTCAAAACCACTGCAAGGCTCTTTTATAAACCTGAAATGGCACTAAGAAAAAGCCTATTAATAAAACAAATAAAGAAAATTGATTTTTTTAACTGATGAAAGACAAATAAATAGGTTTCCCGGGCATAGCAGTATACACCTATAATCCCAGCACATAGGAGGCTAAAACAGGAAAAGAGTAAGTTCAGGGACAGCCTGGGCTACACAACCAGACTCTATCTCAAAGAAACACACACAAACAAGTAAACAAATTAAAAGTATGTTATGTGTAAAAGAGAATTCAAAGCTATAAGCTTATATAAGGATGTGTGTAAAAACTTTTTTAAAACCTCAAGCCCCATAAGGGCATGGTGCAGGGGCATGATACTATACACACCCTCAGCTACCTGTGGCATTATTCCTGATTTCTTTCCCTCTTCTGTCTGCCTTGATAACAAGGTCTCAGTAACATCGGACTGTCTGAATGGAAAACATGGTCAGTACTCTAGCTATGGTGCCCACTCTAGCTAACCATCCTCTGTTCAGAAAATCTGGCATTGCTTTAGGTGCCCTGGCACCACTATGGTGTCACCTATGGCCCAGTAATCTCTGCCTAGGGAATCCTGGGGCTGCTCTTGTTTGCCAAGAATCTCCTTAGGGTCCACCTGTATACCCTGCCCTAAGTGCTAAGAGAATTTCCAGGAACACATCACCTGAGTATGGTACAGAGACCTGCCAGTAACGAGGCACAGACTTAACCAGGATATGTTTAAAAAAAAATTAGAAAAAGTTAAAAATAAAAATGTTTAAAGACATCGTCATCTCTGTATAGATGCTCTGTCATACAGAAAACTGTCACTGGGGAAACCAGAAAAAACAAATACACTGCATTGTCAAGTACAGGCCAACCCTGCAGTACACCCATAAGAAGATACAAGGACTGCAGCAACATTGCAAGTATCAAGTAAGCCATGATGTGCCAGAAGTCCAGGTAATGCTTCTGAGAGGCAGGGGAGATTAAAGTGACCGGAATCACTGTGGTCTCACAATGCACAGTGATGGATGTCGTGTTCCATCACTGGTAAGACAAACGGAACCTTGCTACTCAGTCTGGTGTGACCTCCTCTGCCTAGATGGATCAATTGTGCACATGCCTTGTGATCCCCTGTGTTTTAAAACAAAAAGGAATCCAGTCCAGTAGTTTACAAGAGATACTATCCCCAGCCATGAAAGCCAGTATGGGTGAACTAAAGACCTGCTTCCCTAAAGAGCCGTGAAGGCAGAAGACGGGCATCACATACTTATTTCCCTTAAGGCCTGAATTACACACAGAACCCTACGAACACAGTGAGCTACTTGACCAACACACTTGACATCCCAAATAGGACTCCCTCCATAACGTAGCTAATCTATGACTCATTTTCATTCTGTACCTGGTTCTTCTAATTTTCAGTGAAAATCACTAACACAGCCTATCTCATACAGAGAGACCCATGACTCTGACCGAGCCTTTTGATCATCCACAGAGACAAGAAAAGTACAGATGCTGTCATAGCTGGTCCTTGAAGACAGCAAACTCCCCTCTCCCTTGCAGACCAAATCCTCATTGCAGTGGTGCATGTGCTAGCCTAGATCCAGAACAGATTAGTAGTGGCTGGACTCTGAATGGAGGGAGCCAGATACCTGGGAACCTTGGAGGCTAGGGGAACTTGTAGAGGTCTGTGCTAAGCGGGTCCAGACCCTTTATGAGGAGGCTCTAGACACCAAGTGTACTGGAGAGTTTGCATAACGGTCTCTTCCCACGCACTATCCCCATACACAGTGACAGTCAACCAACCAGCCGTTGTATCCCTAAAATGTGCATCTTCGGCCTGGCCAAGTTTTCAGAGCTGATGGCAGGTGGCTGTGGAAAACATGATCCTTTCATCTCCCCTGTCCCTGCACAGACTCACATATCTGGCATACTGGAAACACTAGATCATTTTAAAATATATTTTATTTGTCTGTTTCTAAATTATTTATTTAATTTTATGTGTGCATGTATGTGCCTGAGTATAGTAGAGAGATCACGTGAATGCAGATGCCCTTGGAGGACAGAAGAAGTGTCAGATCACTGGAACTGGAGTTTTAGGTGGTTGTAAGCCTCAATGTGAACCCAGGTTCTTTTTTTTTTTTTTTTGGTTTTTCGAGACAGGGTTTCTCTGTGTAGCCCTAGCTGTTCTGGAACTCACTCTGTAGACCAGGCTGGCCTCGAACTCAGAAATCCGCCTGCCTCTGCCTCCCAAGTGCTGGGATTAAAGGCGTGCACCACCACCGCCCGGCAGCAGTAAGCATTCTTAACCACTATTAGCTGCCTATTTTATCCAGAAGAATCAAGTTCAATGTGTTGCTAGCATTGGGGAACTGAAGAGCTTTCTGAAAAACTGAGAACTCTGAAAATTTGGCAGGACAGACAGGTTGAGCTGGCACTTCAGAAGGGGTGCGTACCTGGAACCTCCGCATGTCCCGGGGGTTGCCCGCATTCTTCAAGCAGTTCTGATTGCACTTGAGGAAGAACTTTAGAAAGAATCTACAAAGACACAAAGAATGAATAGTTAGGGTTAGCCCACAGAAGACAACAACAACAACAATAAAGACACTTGCAAGGAATAACGGTAGACTCCATAGCTATGCTGGCTGCCGTGTGTGTATTGGGGGATGCTGAGTGCAGTCGCAGGGCTGGCCGGGGATGCTCCTGGTCTCCACTTAAAGTGGCAACAAGCACAGCTGTCTGACACAGAACAGAGTCCCAAGATTTATAATAATAACTGTGTCTTTCCAAGGGACTTATACTTGCAAAGATCTTTGCAAAAACTATTAGCTTTTAGAGAGAAATACCAGCATCAGACAATAAAGATACAGAATGCCTAGTAAAGTTTGAATTTTTCGATACGAAACCATTGACTTTTAGCATGAGAGTATCCTAAAGTGAATTTATGAAAAAAAAAATCAAAGTTGAAATTCTATTGAATGTGCTACGTCTATATGATGACCCAATTTCCAGAGTTGAACTTGCCAAAGCAAATACACTATCAAAGACAAAGTTTGAACATTACAGTGGAGCAATCGGAATGAAGTATATACGGGTATAAAACAGTCCAAAAATAAATTTAATTTAAAAAAAAAAGAAAGAAAGATGGTTTCAATAGGCCTAACCTTCCAGAAGGGAATGGGGTATGGAGCTACCATGATTTATTTGTATGGATGGTCTCTATGTGTTTTTAAGGGACTAGCTGGTGGGTTTTGGTATTGCACAAAAAGCTTTGCTCAAACTGAGCACAGGAGCAACAGGCCCCAGACCTAGTGAGGATGAAGAGGCCAAGCATAGAAACAAGCTTCAGTTCCCATCAGGCCTGGCCTTGTATGCAGCAGAAAGATTCAGAAGTCCCAACAGTGTGTTGTGAGGCTTTGATGAAAATATAATCACCCCATCTTTCCTATCCCTACACAGTGACAAACAGATGTGCTATCTCAGAATGAACAGGTGAGCACTGGGCAACCTGGATGTGAGACATCCTCGCATGGATCTTATCCCTGTGCCATCTCTCCATCTCTATTCACAAAGAGTGAGCAGAAGGGGGAGTCCCTGCTAGCACATCGCCACTGTGGCCAAGAGCCTTGTGCGGCAGAGCTGCATAAAAATACCTACTCTGTTTTCTCCCCAAATGTCACCTGTCTTGTTTAGAAGCTGACTGATGTTTTTATGGTACTTCATGAAATTTCCTTGAATTTTGGTCTTTCCTGTTCAGGGTTAGTTAGTGATTATAATATGAGAAAATGAAAGACTCCACAGGCTAAGACTCGTTTCTCTTCCCAACACATCCTGGAGGACCCAAGGAGGGCAGAAAGAATCCCTTTGATGAGTCTAAGAATGGTAGCCATTCAATTAAATTTTCTTACATACCATGAGTCCTTGCTACTTTAGACCAGAATTTACATCTTTTATTAACTCACCTCACCTATACACTTAGCTCACAATGCCTCTTAACACCATCTGCCATCAGCTACAGCGAGTCACTTGATATTCCACCCACCAATTTTTCCTAACAACCACTGTGCAATTAAACTCCACACGTTCTGCAGCGAGGTAAATTAGGCGCACCTGCGGCCACACTGCATTTGAACTGCATCAGAAAGGGCCTAACAAGGTGAGGGCGCCACAAAGTTACCATCCTGTCAGGCAATTAGGTTTTCACTTCAGGGACAGCCACACGGTGCAATTATGCCCCACATTACCACCCGGCTAATCTTCTGAGCAGGCGCCGGCCGAGAAGCTGCTCATCCGCAAAGGTACCTGCGCGGAGCTGGTGTCGGGGCTTTTTTGTAAAATGAAAGATTTCTCCCTGTCCTGAGGAGGTTGCTCTAAATTCCTTGATGTCTGTTTAGCCAGCTTGGCTCTCTTACCTCCAAGACAGTAGTGTGGATTTTAGAGATATCCTAAACATCTTTTGGGCATTCTGGAGTTTAACTATCATCAGTTTACAAACTACAAGAGCTAAAACTGGGTGCTGGATACCACATACACACTGAGCGCTGCAGGGGGTAGCTGGGGGCAGAAGTGGGCACAGACATCACACATGCATGTTCATGCTTGTTCTCTCTCTTGCTGCTGGCAATCACAGCTCTGTTTCTATGCAGAGTGTGTAACAGCAGTGGTCGTGGATACATGAGAAAGATCTACTGGGAACAGTCCCTATGCAGAACAGGATTCTTACCAAGCTCTCAGGCTCCAGTGACACAGAGTACACGACGGACAAGCCAGCACTACCTTGCCAGGCCAGAGGGAAACCTCCAAACACAAGGAGTGCTTATTTTAATCCTGGTTTTACTTCTGTTTAATTCTAGGATGCAGTTAAGGATTCATAGGTGGGAAACAGAGCCCAGCCAAGGCAAGCCTGCTGACACTACGCACTGTTGCGTGGGAGTGGATGCGCTCCATGAGGTGTGCTGTAGCACTGTTTGGGAAAGGGTGAGAAACCGGATGCCCACGCATGAAGTCCAATGGTAATTCCCACACCCTTTACTCAATTACCCTTTAATTGGCTGTTTCCTAAGAAAAATCTGACAACTACTTTAACATATCTCAGTTCCAGAGTCTGGTACACAAAGGATTTAATACTCCTGTTATGAAAAGAAAAAATCCTCCCTATGTCAGAAAATCTTTGGCTTTAGCACCAATAAACTCTTTATTATTGCTAAACGTGGATTTGCTGCTTGATCGCAAAGAGGCTATAAAAATTCTAACCTGTCATTAGTACATTATGCTTAATTGTGTACAGTGTGTTTTCCCTGGCATCTGCTGGCCCAACGTCAAAATGACCGTTATGTGCACTAATTCCCTGACCCCGTCTTTATTTCCCTAAAGACTCATCATCTTTCACAATGGGTACCAGAGTAAATCAAGCTTGAAATATGGGCTTTATTTACTTGTTTCTTACAGGCAGAGGGGAAGACAGTGGCTAAAAACAAACTGCTCTGTGCCAAGCTATCCCGAGGAATATTCCATTTGGAAACATCATGAAAAATTCCAGAAAGTTCTCAGGCAGAAAGTAAGATGCCATCACTATAGAAATAGACTTCCCTCGGTGTTCACAGATGAGGGAAGACACCATGATGCTGTTCTCATTCATTCTTGAAAGGGCTGGCTCCCTCTTCTAGTGCCTGAGATCCCCATGATGATGGGCTGGGAACATGAGAACACACAAAGCCTTTGCCTGGAAGGACAGCAGGACTAGCCCAATAGCCCAATAGTTTAAGGTGGAAATCCTCTGATAGGGTACCTATCGTCCTGCTGTGGAAGGGTGTGGCCCATCGCACCCAATGAGGAGTGCTCAGAGTTCTGCTTTAATGACGTTGTATCAGAGACCCAACAAACAAGTCCAATGGTAACATAAGTACTGGGCAGCAGAGGAACAAAGCTGCTTCCGGAGAGACGAGAAGTAACAGGACCCACTGTTTCTACCAGAGCCCAACATGGGGATCCCAGAATAAGGGGTGAGCAGAGCCCCCACCACAGTAACTAATTTCAAAGTCGGCTCCATCTCTGTGTGTTTAAGCTATGAATTAGTTCATTTATATTTACTTTTATGAAGCTGATTAACCGAAGCTTCTCTATCTGATGAAAATCATTTTAATTGTAGTGTTAGGCTCCTGTGTAATATCCATTACATTATGAACTGTTTAAATTCTACATGGGTATTGTGTAAATTGGCCCTTTGTGAGCTAGCAGGCAATTAGGACCAAACAGCTCTCCTTTAAACGGCTACAGAACTTTGTGGTGGTGTTCAGGACAATCAGAGACAAAGGAGGCTGTTTAATTGTAATTTAATGGAATATCAAGGAGTCCGTGGCATTAGACGCTGGCAACAGAGAGCAGGAGAGAAAAATTAACTGCAATTATGTTTGATTAAAGCTATCCTTCTCAATAATCAGCAGTCCTGACAGGCCATGGGGCTCTAGTGGGCTCCAGGATGGCAAAAGGTGTTGAGCAATATTAGGGCCAATAAAGGGGATATTAGCATAGCTAATTACAGCCCTGCAAAACCTGTAAAGGGGGCCTCTGTGTATTGTAATGTGGGAAATAATTGGCCAAGGCCGTTATCAATTACATAAGGAATGAATTTGGTTTGTCAGAGAAAAGCTGATGAGATGCCTCTCATCTGACACCAGCCCTTCCTTCATGTTTCCAGGCGGCTCCGAACTCACCCACGTCCATCAAGAGTCGAGCTACCAGTGGCCAAGTCACTGATAAAATCAGCCTGCCAGCAAGGGTTAGGTAATTAATACTACTCCCCCCCCTCCCACCCTGACACTGATATTTTTACCTAACCGAAGCCACTAATCATGCAGTAATGATTTCTTTCCCTCTGGTCAAAGGAAAAATAGATCCGTTCTGTAGAAATGTGGCGGGCTCCGAGGGTGTACCCTTGTGACTGGGGAGGACAGGGGAACTTGGAAGAAGTCTCCCTCGGAGCCTCTTCAAATACCCTCAAGCCCACATAGTTTTTACGGCTTATTTGAAGGGTGAAGGTCCTCTGAAGCTGTGCAGTGCCGCTCTGCAGGGACTTTTATTTAGCTGGCTTTTAGTTGTCAAGGAGTAGACTGTTCCAGAGTTTAGTTTTGCCAGAGTTTGAAGACGTGAGTGAGCTACAGAACACTGGATGCCCTAACCCTGAATGTACTCATGAAAGACACGTGCTCAAGCTAAGAGGTCCCAAAGTGCCCTGGCCTCTGGAAAGTTAAGTAGTGGAGTGCCAAGGAAAGAGTTCTGGTGTCTCCAGATTCCCTCCTGCACCTGCTTCCAGCCTGTCTCTAGAGGCATGACCTTCTCCTAGCCCAGTCATATGCAGCCTGAGAAACTAGAGACCGAAGGAAAAATATGGGTGCTTTTTCATGGGACTGAGTGGCTCACTCTGAATTGCAGGTCTGAGCCTTTAATGAGCAATACACCCAGTTGATGCTAGGTAGGGCTCCAGTCCATCAGCCAAAACCCCAAAGCAGTCCTCCATAGGTCAGGATATGATGACACTTCGGGCTTCTGGGAGAGACACACCCAGCAGCTGCAGATAGGCCCCCACAACTTTAGTTACTACTGTTTTAATTCATAATAGCCTGAGTGAGACAAAACAGATAGTCTGACAACCCACCAGAAAACTTCAAGGCAGCAGACACCATGTAGGCTGACACCGTGGTGCCGGGTGTGGGGAGGACGAAAAGCAACTGCTTCAGGTTTACAAAGTTTCCTCTGAGGGTGAAGAAAACTTTCTAAGCTAGAGAGGGGCTCAGTTCCTGCAACCTTGTGAGTGTGCCAAATGCTTCTGAACTGTTTACTTCCCAAATGGTTAATGCTGTGTTGTGTCAATTTCATTTCACAAGTTCCCGCCCCAGAGGAGAACAAGCAGGAGAGGGGAGGTACAGAGAGCTCTAAGATGGGGGCGGCTGTGACCCTCACCTGCTATTGAAATGAAATAGTTAAAGAGTCAAATGAAAAGATAGAGCCTTTAAGAGACTTTCCCCTGACTGATAAGAGAGTGGCCGAGTGATCCTTGAGGTTCCTGCTAATTGCTGGCAAGTCCCTGAAAGCAGTGGTCGCAGCTGTGGTGTGTGCACGCCGGGCCATCAGTCGCTTGAGTATTGACTACAGAGCAATTCTAGCCGATCGGGTCCAGGCGCTTCAGAGACAATGTGCCTCCCTCACAAAACCTGTAATGAGCAGTTCCTATACACGACTACATTCTGCTGACATCAGATCTGTGCACTGAGATAGTACACAGGTCAATACGTATCGGATTTCCAAAATGCGAGGGTCTTAATGTCAGGCCTCTTTTTTCCTCTCACTCTTGCCATTAGCGATGACTGGGCTCATGTTCTTTAATGCCATACGGGAGGAAAATTCTGCTCCATTAGTCTGATTTATTCTTCAAATATGCCATGACAAATTGCCTTAACACCAGACTTATTAAATTCTTGTACATTTCAAGTTATGGGTCTCACAGATGTGTAGTGCCTCCGTGACGTCATCGGGAAGGGGCCAGAGGGTGACAGCACTGAGTTTTACAGTGCTGACATAGATGCTTTGTTGGGGGACACCCTCCCCAAGTTTCCATGCAAGAGGTCAAGGTGGCCTGACCGCCTGCTGGGGAAGACCTGGTGTCCACTGGATGTGTTCTCCCATCCCCCAGCAAGCACGCTCCTCTATGTAAATGCAGACGGAAGAGGATTGGGGAATATCCATGGCTTGACTTGCAGTTCAACAATTACTGGCCTTTGTCTGGGGATTCTGGCTCTGGTGTAGCAGAGCCCGTCTCTGGTGGACTCAAGCTATTTTACTTCCCTTCGCCGTAGTAACCACACCGCATTAACAATATTTGTACTACAATCGCCAAGGGACCCACCTCCCAGATTCTATCACTTCTTTATCTCCTGACAAATACCTCACTATCGAACATTATTAGGTTTAGAAAATTAACCCTTCGAGCTCTACAGCCAGACCAGGCCCCACCATCCCTCCGAAGAGCCTTATCGCTAAATTTCTGCTATAATGGTTTTTCCGTTCATCACAATTTCAAGCGCAGCTGTCAAGAGGCACTTACAGATACTGTGATCTTGTACTTTGTGATGATTCTCATTAAAATGATGCCAAAGAGATCTGATGGGATTTAATAGT
>JANHMN010000003.1:124746196-124748696 GCA_030674055.1 Rhabdomys pumilio
GGCGAGTGGGCTCACACACGCCAGCCCTAAGGAGAGAGAAGCCCAGGCCTTATCTCCTTTCAGAGTGTTGACTATAAACCTGGAGAATGGTAATAAGCAAACAGGAAACAGGCTAGCCTGCCGGCATGCCCACTCCATGCTCCAGATAGGCACTCAGTCCCCAAGACACATGGCAGGGAGGCGCTGGCCCAACGCATAATGTAGACACTCTAGAGGTACATTTCATAAGTTTGGCTTAAAGGGATTTCTGAATCTGCACCCAGAGTACTTCATTGTTTCAACTACTCAAACTATTGGCAAGTGTAGGCTGGGGTTTCTCCATCTACAGAACTGATCTGAGCTCAGGGGCAGAGAGGAAGATCAGTGCTGTACCCCAGTGAGTATCTCCAAGAGCATAGAATTGCTAAGTGCAAGCACCATATGCTTTCAGCACGGTCCTCACCTTCCTTTCCACCAGAACCACATGCTCTAGCTCCTCCTGAGTGTTCAAGGCCGGAACCTTACATGACCAGGGTCCACTAAGGAGCCGAGACCATGGCTCCCACATCCATGTAGGCAAGCCACAGGCAAAAGTTACTGTCTACATTTTTGAAAGTGGGCACAGAAGTAGGAATGGATAGGAGCAGTTACCGATCCCTGAAAGAATGGTTTCATCTGTTAGGTTGCCTCCAAATGTACTCCTGCCGAGTTGCTAGAACAAACAACAACATTGTTTGTGGCCACCGAGGCCCAGGCCCACTGCTGAATAGCCATTGTATTTGTCCAGCTACTGATACCTGTGCCTTTGTGAGGAAAAAAGGCCGGGCCGTGACATCAGCCCAGTACAAGTGCCCCTCTGTGCGAGTCCCAGCACAGGCCCGCCTGCCACGGTGGGAACTCAACACAAGATCCCTCTGAGAAGGTTTTCTTTAAATCCAACTCCGATGCATTGTTTATGAAAACAAGGCTATTAGGTATATTAATAATTTGATAAATAGGGATTTTCTCTTAATTATTCATGAAGAACATTTGGCAACAGTAAAATTATATGCGCAGAACAGGTTTATAAACCAGCTAATTATAAATTAAGTATGCAAGAGAAAATTGCTAACCTTGAAATTAAAATATTTTATGATTCTGCAATTACAAAAAAAAAAAAAAAAAAAGGTAGAGAATTATCAAAACCCCAGTGTGAGCAAAGAATACCATGGCTTTGTACAGATGGTAGCGTGCAGGCCAGCGGAGTGACAGCAGAGGTGGATGGGAAAGGCCCCGCCTCCCCCAGCAGCCCCTGGAGAGGAGGTTTGCTCTTCCCAGGGCAGCTTTCCAAGAGGGTAGTATCTGGAAGGACACCAACTTCCCTCACAGAGAGGCCCTGTCTGGTTTTTTGCAAAGACAGGGCACACCTTTACTTGCTGTCAAACCCCTGGCCCCTGTTCACAGAGGCATCTCCTCTGTTCATACGGCTGGATTGGGACCCACGATGAAACCTGCTAGCTCTCCCACCTCACTGCTGTCATGCTAGGATGAGGTCCACAGTGGATGTGGGGTTCAAAGGACAAGACTGGAGCTGATGACGCAGAAGTGCTGTCCCACTGATGCCCACTAGAGGGCTTCTGCTCTGGGGAGCAGGAGAATACCATTGTAGATGGACACCGGGTCAGGCCCCTGAACTGTATGTGTAAAAGAGGGGACAGAGACTCCCCTCCGAAGCAGGTCTATCTCATCAGTCGCCTCAGCCCTCACTACAGAGCACAGCTGCATTGTCAGGGCCTCTATCTACTTCTCCCTCCAAAGACCTCTGCCCTCTCCTCTCCCCAGCCCTAAAGGGGAAGGGCTAAGCGACCAGAAGTATGTGCCCAGTGAGTGGTACCCATCCACATCTTCCTTTTATTCTTTAATAAGTGAAGATGGGTGTGAACTATTCTCTTTTTAATGATTGGCTATCCTCTCCCATAGCTTAGCAGGACTTCAAGAAAGCAACCATGATAGATAATTAGAGAATGTGCTATTGGAAGGATGGAATAGACGGGATTTCTTAACTTCTCCCAAAACTTAGGGATGCAGAAGGCAGCCCTGCCCACCTTCCCTGGATGACATAGCTCAGTGACTCTTACTGAAGTCATGAAAAATCCACTGAGGTGCCCCGCCTCATGTGCCCCTCCCACATCTTGGTTATAAAGAGTCTTGACTTCCCCCAGAGTCAAAAGCACTATTAATGGTTCACATAGTAGAAAGAACAAAACAGGGAACATTCCCATGCCAGAGTCCCTGACATGGAGACGCAGCTGCAGGTCAGACAAGCCAGCCAATCGGGGAGGTCTCCAGGAACTCAGATAATGAAATTTTTTCATGTATAAAATCCTTAATCAAAATGCTAGCGGTGTCATCTTGTACTACAGGCATTACAACTTAAAATTAATATACAACAGGGCCTTAACAGGACAATCACCCACCCACTGTATGAGACACAAGCTACCAACTGTGGCCTGACCCCAGCTCTAGACACCAGCTGGCAAAC
>JANHMN010000003.1:124756196-124782975 GCA_030674055.1 Rhabdomys pumilio
TTACACATGCAGCCAAAAGGGCAGAGCTCAGAGCTCCTGTCGGGCTCCCAGAGACAAGCATTTTCTAGCTCTGCATGCATAAAATGAGCTACGGTAGGTGTCAGTAATTAAACGATCATGTTTCAAAGTCTTGACAACAGTACAGAAGCAAGAGAACAAGACATAATTTCATTAGTCTGAGAGCTAAGTCATAATTAGGTGCCTTTCACAGAGTAAAAGTCACGGACAAAGGTACTGTTCCTGCCTGGCCAGGTCTGCAGTGCAGGGCTGAAATCCAATCTGGGATCCTAGCTTTACAGGATTCACCATGGCAGGAGACTGCAGTTAAAGTCTGGCCCGAAACAATTGGGCTTTCTTTGGAGAGGCTGAGAAAGGAAGTGATATAGAACCGGCCTGAAAAAGTCAGGAACAATTGGAATACGGTGGGCTATTGTCATAAAGAAACCTGAATTCTGCCCCTTGTCCTGGAGGCTGAGAGGGGAGGCTGCCCCTTGGAGAAGCCTGGCGCGGCTAGCCTGGGCTCATGGGCCCCACTCATGTCACAGAGTGGTGTTTATTTAAAACTAAACTGTTGGGATGGGCACTTCGTAGAATCATTAATGTGCAGTTTGATGTTCCTGTCAGTTTATTTATCTCTGTCTTTACTTCCTGGGGTATTTGCATATTTAATTGATCAATATGCTCTCGGCTCCTCTTGCACATCTGCCAAGCTGGTCCCAGCCTCTTACACCCCTCATTTCTCAAACTGACAGCTCACTGCCTGCCACCTCCTCCCAACACCCAGGAACCAGGAGTGCCTCTCAGTAGCAAGGCTGCCTGGCCTGACGGCCGGCCAGCATCCCTTCCTGCATGCCTATTAATTTTCTATCCCTGGATAACGCGTAGCCTGGAGTAAGGAGAAAAACATTTTAGGTGTCTAATGTGTAGAAAGTTCTTCAGACAGATTTTCCACATGGCTACACGGTCACAGTGCGAAGAGCAACATGTGTTCCTCGTCCCCCATTCAGCATCTGTCACTGTCTCGCTCCTGCCTCCTCACTGCCTTGTATTGGAGCTGCTTATCAGCACAGTGTCAGAAACCTGCGCTGCCTTCTCTTCCTTGTTTAATCTTTTATTAAGAGCTACATTGTGGGCTTCTGATAGCAGTGTCTTCCACTTCATCATTCATAAATCGGAGCCGGCATCAATAAGGGGGCGCCCAGTAAAATCAAAAGTGGTGTGGGTAACTGCCAATGGAAACATCTTAAATTTTCTACACAATTCGCTGGCATTTCTTGATGCCAGCAGAGTGCCATGGAGCCCCGTGATGTGTGTTGGATGGTTAAGAACACAAGGAAGCCGTTCCTCTTCAGTCCTCTCCTGAAGATTGATTACACAGAAGGATGTGGAGGCAGAGGCCATCACCCTGAAACAGCTTGGGTAATTTCAAATGGGCTAAAAGAGCTACCAACCATTTGGTTAAAACATAAATAAATAAAGCATTCCCAACATGCAATGCAAGAGCGACCGTGGTCCAGGAGGGAAAATGTAGGTTTCCTGGGGGCTCCTTGGAATAGCCAAACAACACATACAGCAAGAAGGGGGCGGGGGGAGGGGCTAGAAAGACGGTCTAGTTCCAAGGAGGATGAGAAGGACACAAATGTCCATGCTACACACAGCCAGCCCGTTGTCAAGAAAGTCGGGGAGGTAAGTTTCAGGAGGGAACCGGCTTCTCTCCCATGTTCTTTGGTGATTGTCTTGTTATTTCTCTCTTCTTTTGATTGATGCTTTAGTCTGAGCTGTCA
Source organism: Rhabdomys pumilio (assembly GCA_030674055.1). NCBI lineage: Eukaryota > Metazoa > Chordata > Mammalia > Rodentia > Muridae > Rhabdomys > Rhabdomys pumilio. Next base: position 124,757,981 of record JANHMN010000003.1, read on the forward strand.
TTAGTTAAATTAATTTCCCCTCAAAGATAGTGGAATAAGGTCCACAAAGCCAAACCTTGTGAGACTGTAAAAATAGACCATAATTTGGAAGGGATTCAGATGTGTGCCCGGCTCTTGTCATCACAGCAGAAGAACACTTTAATTTGATATGAATTCCTCAAGAGAAACTTTAAATTAACTTAGATTTAGCTGTGTTTGAGGGATAGCAATTCAAAGCAACAAAATAAAATACTATTTGCTGACTCTGGTGTTTCTATGTTCATGCTTCTGTATGTTCTTTTTTATTTTCTGCTCAGGCTAAATAAATGCCAATATTCACCTTGAAGGAGTCATCATAAAGCGTCTCCCTTGGGATATAAAAATATACTTCTCACATCTTCCATCCAAACAGTGTCAGATGAAGTTAAAAGACCTGGTAAATGTGCTAAAAAAATCTGCTTATGTGAATTATTCTTTTCCGGGGTTACTGAGCAGCCACCGCTGGAACTGTCAGGATGCAGCAAGAAACGCAGGCTGGGCTGGAACTCAAGGATGGGCGGGAGGTGAAGGTAGCAGGCAGGGAGGAGAGATACAAAAGGATACTTCAGCGCCAGGGAAGACCTTGGAGACATCTGGTCAGTGGAGACCTGGCCATGGTCAGAGAACCAAGGGACTAGAGCCAGCCTGTGACCCGCCCCTACCTCCAGCCCTCTGGGTCCCCTGCTTGGCACCAAATTGTTTTTAACACTCCAGGAAGTGTCACTAAGCCCTCTGTTTCACAAACCAACACCTATACTGACTGCTGTGGTCAGGCTTGGCCTCAGAGGGCTCCTGAATTGTACCATGAGAGGTGTTCTGTGTTACTCCATGCTGGTATTACTCCTGATGGTAGACTTCTAAGCTTCCTTAATTTACAGCCACATATCACTATCACCATCATCACCACCACCATCATCACCACCACCACCACCACCAACATCACTCCTGGGCAAAGTATCTGGGTTTCAAGCCACCTCCGAGTGGCCTGAGGACACACCTGTGACCAGCGTCAATTCAAGGTGACAGAGCTTGCCTGGGTCCCAGTTGCAAACCTGGAGGATCAGGAGCCATCAAAAGTATACATCATTGAATACACACAAAAGGCAAGTTCAGAGTCATGGGAGCAGTCAAGAGTAGGCATCATCTCAACACTCATGAGGGGCTTGAGAGCCAATGGAATCAGGCAGCAACCCAACAACTATTGAGAGGAGTTCAAGGGCAGGTTCTATGCATAATTCTTTTGGCTGTGAGTCTCTTTGTGGTACACCCTCCAGTGAGAACTATTCTCAATTGTAGGATGCTCTTGACATCTAAATAAGTGGGTCCTTCCAGGTCAGACACTCAAGTACATCTGGAGTGTCTCATCCAAGTGACTCTGGTCCTCTTGGCTGGGAGCAAGCCAGAAGCTGCAGACACAGGCCTGACATCTTCACGTGACTTACCGCCACTCTGCAATGTCATAATTATGACGCCTAAATTTACCCTGTTTATTTGCAGGCTAGAGGAATGCATGATTGTTTATTTTTATTACAAATATTGATGGTAACTCGCAGGCATTTACTTCATTGCCATTTCAAGTGAAATTGCCCATCATAAAATATCTCTAGAATTTTGATCCTGATTAGCGTCCTGAGCTGGTCCTGGGTGCGACCCTACCATTTGTCTTAATTTTATTTTGCTCTCCCTAACTGCACACACCACTTCAGGAATATCTGGAATTTTGTTTTAATTGTACAGCTTTCAACTCCACCACATTTCTCTTTGTGTTGAAAGCATCCCGGTGATTTATCCTCATTATTGTGTAAATAGGTTTCGGCAGTTCTCAGTAAATAAAACAAAGACTGACAGGAGGAGAAGAGGGAATTTGCTTTCCTACCAATTAGAGTAGCCTTAGGCAGTACTTTTAAGAGGAGATAAATCCTGCAAATCACTAAAATGATCCTGTCACATGCACCAAATATTAAAATCGCACAGCGGCGCCCTCCATACAGTTTGCTCTGGTTTAATGAGTTGGGGTGGTCCTCCTGGCTAGGGCTGCAGCGCACAGTTGGGGACCCCTCACTAACAGCAGAGCTCGCACCCAACTACGGCCTCCCAGCCCGTGTGGCCAGATAGAAAATCAGAAGGCAGTGGAATCTGCAGTTCTCAGCTAAGGAAGGCTCCTAAACTGCCCTGCTCCCTCCTGCCCCAAACGTCCTTAGCAGAGGCAACGCTCCCTGACCCTGTTTGGTATTCAGAATCAAGCATTCAAGTCTATCCTTCTAAACAACCTATTAAGTTCTTCAACCAGGGAAGTTTCCAGGAAATTGAAGGTAGGTTTACATAACCTGGTGTTATGCTGTTCCCAACAATAGCACTTCTATTACTTGCCCTCATCAAAGCCTCCAACATCTCTTCCGAAGTCTCTTTGATTCACATATTTACACAGGCACCATCATCCACAGACAATCCTGCTAGGCTTCAGCCCACGGCTGAACCATTTCCCCAGCCTGGGATGTAATTTTCGACCAAATGCAGTCCACATTCTGTAGTGTGGAGGTCAGTTAACCACCATCGTCGTTAGAAAATGGCCAAGCCAGAGCACCCAGCTAGGCAAAATCAGAGAGCAGGTTAGTGTTTGGAGTGAAGCCACACCTCCAATGCTGGTGTAATTTGGAGGAACCATGGCCTTCCCACAGGTGGCTACAGCCTAGCACGGGATACTAGGTCTGGAGAGGCATCTGTCAGGGACCATTTATGTGAAGCTGGAACAGACAACATAGACATCTCCATGGAACCCCGAGCTATAAAAGGCCCTGGGACGAGCATTCCAACAAGCGGGTTGGTGTTCTGTATTTTCCGATAACTACCCTCCCTCTCTCTGGCACCATTACCTGGTAATGGTGACACTTGGTGTCTTAACAACTGTTAGCTTGTTGTGATATGCTTCTGAGCTCTTTATGAGTGTGAATTACCACAGTTAGGAAAGCCCCACAATCCGAGGCCCTGTCAACACTGTGCTACAGCAGAACAAGACACACATGACTCCTGAACAACTAGGGCTCATGTGGGCAAGATGTCAGACAAGGCACTACACTGGCCACAAAGCAGCAGAGCACCGCACACCAGCTTCAGCCCCCTAAACGTGAGCCTACCAAACTGCCCAGCCTCTTGACCTCTGGAAGATCGAAGGTTCACTGATGGTTCTCTATGAATTCTCCACCAAAGTCTTTTACATGCAGACTGAAAGATACTAATGAGCCATAGAAGCCACAGCACAGCAGAACAGGGAGTCCGAGTTCTTAGCGTCTAACTCCAGCACCACTCTACAAGGTGGGCATGTGCTCAGGTACAGCTGCTAGTGTGAAGACCACCAATGGCCATGGTCTCATAGTATCTCACTGGATTTGGCCTGATACTTTACGCAAAGGTAATGCCAACTCACCATAAGGTCAGTTTCCAAAGTAATATTATTTTGTACATACGAGCTTTTTGTAAGGCCTGTGAGCATGAAGATACCCAGAGCACTTGTTTGTGATTATTTTTCCCCATACACTTTTTCTCTCTTCTGTCTAGGATTCCATAAGCCATTGTCCTCTGAGTTAAATTCTGTGAATAAAAGATCTACAAAGTTGGCATCTCATCTTCACAAGTCCAGACTGAACCCCACCAAACGAGGTCAAGTTGAGCCCTGTCCCTCCCTCTGAGCACGCAGATTACAGAAATTTCTTAGACTGTTTTTAAAGTGTTGATGAGACCATTTGCTAGTAGTTCTTTGGAAGAATGAGAATCTACAAAGTTAGGGTGAAGGGCACGTTGAGTCTGAAGAAATATGTGATTTGTGTGCATGTATGTTCATGTATAAGGAGTATGATACAGGCACATGTATATGCATGTGGTGTGTGTGTGTGTGTGTGTGTGTGTGTGTGTGTGTGTGTGTATGTGTGTGTGTAGACACCAGAAGACAACCTCTGGCATTGTTCTTCAGGCTACATCCATCTTTTCTTAAGACAGGGTGTCTCCCTGACCTGAGACTCACAAAACAAGCTTGGCAGTTTGGCCAGGAAGCTTGGGGGACTGCCCTTAGCTGGGATTATAAATCCACATAACCACATCTAGCTTTTTATATGGGTTCTGGGGCTCGAACTCGGAACCTTAAATTATTTGCCAGCTGAGCTTGACTCCCAGTCAAGAATGTGATCTCTGACCAATCCAGTCCTCACCCTCAAAAGTACTCTGAAAGGCACATACTGTCACAGAGAGCCCGAGGGCATCAAGAGGGTCTCAGGAGCACAGTTTAATGAAACCGTACCTGCTACACCCACAGTGTCTGAACACGTTACTGCCAGGAGCGGACTCTAATGAAGGATCAGCAAGTTGATCAGCCACTAAGCTCTCAGTTTCTGTCACACTCAAACTCTGTACACAAGGCTGCCATGATTCACACCTTAACTGAAGCCTCCCTTAGCTGGTGAAGGATACCCTAGGTCCTTTCCCCTGCTTGTGAATTCATGTCCTTCCATCTAAAATGTCCTTCCCTGACTCATCCTCAAGGGAGCACAAACCTCTCCTTTTGAAAGCCAAGGATCTCACACCCACAAGGTCTCTGACCTATTCCCAGATCAGCCCACAGTCTCTGTGCCAAGTCTCTCTGTCCTGTACTCTATCCAATCTTTCTCTCGCATCCCTCCAGGCACACTAAGGGAAGTAAGGGTCACAGAGCCAGAGATGGATTCGTGGAAGGACAGACAGACAAATGCAGCTGTCTGCAGCTACACTATATTTAATATGTGATACAAGTGCAGATGCTCCCCCTCCCCCAGCCTCCACAGCAGTAGCACTATTTTGACCATCTTAACTCAAACTAATAGATTTCCAATAAATATTTCCTGAGTGAATAAATGAATGTAAAATTAGTTATTCCTGAAGAAATAGAAGTGGCTCCTTAAGTAGCTTCCTATATTGCAAATGCAAATTTTCATTGAGTAGAGAACAGACTACAAGTTTATAATAATGAGATGTTTCTGAAACAAAGCCAAATTCATCCATAAAATGAGGCTCCTACCTCCACGAATATGAGAGAAGCGAAAAGGGGGAAAGCACGCCGTTCTGGGTGAATTCACTCCACACAAAAATAGGTTCTTTGAGTTGAGGTAACACTGAACTCCTGGTCTTACCCCATCACTTGGGGCTTCACCTTGCTTGTCATTCTTAGACTTGGGGCTGGAGAACTCAGGGAGAGTACAGTTCTGTCTTAGCTTGGATGTCATCCGGGAGGCTCCCCACACACATTATGCAACATGGTGGCCCCGAGCCACAGGTAGCACTTGAGACATGAAAGGTGGCTAGCCCCAATGGACACTGGTTAAGAATATCTAATACATGACAAATTGTAAAACTTGAGCCAACAGGAGAAAACAGAAATAAAAATCTCAATAGGTTTTTTTAAATGTTAGTTTCAATATTAATATATTTTGACCACATGGAGCTAAATTAAAATATTAGTAAAATGAAGTTCACTCATTTCTGTTTATTTTATTCTGTTTATTATATAGTGCAGCTGTATCTATTGCTTGCATTGATACTTAACCTCTCTGTCCATTGGCCAATGCTAGGTTAGAGAGTGGCCAAGTTGTTCCACAGGGGCAGCCCTTCAACCTGGCCCCATGCAGAAGCACCATGGACGAGCTCTCACACCCAGCTCACAGAATGGTGGACCCATCCCTCCTGCTGGCCTACAAGGAATCCCACACAGCTCAGTGAGAACCCAGGCGTAAGGAAGGGCAGACCCTAGGCATCTCAGGGTTGTTCCCACCCATACCCAGTGCAGCAACCTCCCTCTTCAGGCTGCCTTGGTGGGTTGGACCCCTGAGGCGATATTTGTTTCATTAATGTGATGCTCAGACACTCCAACTCTGCTCCACATTCCACAGTGATTCCAAAAGTGATTTCCACAATATGATTTACATACTAGCCGAGTGTAAATTTAGAATAATTTGGCCTGAATGATCTTTACTAGAATAGATGGCCACAAGGAAAGAATGGTGAATAAAGCAGCCTTACTCAGAATCTAAGCAATTTGCTGGCAAACACAAGCAGCATTTCCCCAGATTATAATTTACACTGTATTAACTGTCAAGAGCGCTTTTGAGAAATATAGATAACAATTCAGACGCAATCGATAGGGAGTGACAGTTGATTTTAAAGCTTAATGCAAGACAAGAAAGAAATGACTGGGGCATCGGCTCTGGAAGAATAAATTTGTTTTGTATTTGATTTTTGTGTTAAATTTATTACTGCCAAGAAGAGCTCTCTTTCAATAATATTAAGAACAAGATTGTGAAATTGCAACATGTTCGTCTCCTACAGTTTCACAGCATTTCCAATACAGAATGACGCCCCTGCTCAGTACCATGTATAGATCCCTTTAAACTGCCCCGGATCCTTCTAAGCTGATGTTTCCGCCCCCACAAGGCTCTCTTTTTACTCCTATAGGGCAGCTGGAGGCTTAGTGTGAGCTGCCCAGGTGGCTCCTCTTCAAGGAGCTGTTGAATCTGTCTTGGAGCCTGGGATGGGTCCTTAGACCCCGTGGGTGAGGATGAAGTCACAGTCATCCTACAAGCTCATTGCCGGACACCGCACACAGCTCATTGTTGCTGACAGTCAAGTGGAAGTTGGGCAAAGACAAAATGTGAACCAACGTCAGACTCAAAGAAAGCAGACAGTTTGATTGAGGAGGGGGGAGGCTGGTATATCCTTGCCATAGTTACTGAAGCTTTTTCAATTCTGTCAACATGTCTAGTGTATATAATCTTAGGGTTTGATGTTCCTCTCATGCCCTACCATGAGAAACTTGACAAATACCAGGGAAACAGATTTTCCCTTCTAGCCCAGCTCTATTACGCCTTCCTCTTCTCGGCTGCAGCGGGGGTGCCGCTCATAGCCCTGTGCTCTCAAAAACCCACCAGCGTGGCCAGAAATGAAATGATGGGAGTTGCTACAGTTCAAACTTATCCATACCTCTCACTTATGACATGATTGATTTTCCTTCAGCATGCTCAAATACGAGATTGTCTCCTTTCTTTTTCCAGTGTGGAAACAGCTAATGTATACAGCCTTGGCCTGCCACAGAAGGGGAAGCAGTTGACATGTAGAAGAACAACTGAAATGAATACGGATGAAATTTGAAAGTGCAATTTTCCATCTGTCAATCACCTTTCAAAGGGACCCACTAACCACCAATCGGAAGACCCTTGGCGAGGGCGTCCCCATTTGTGGTGCTCCATGAGACAGACCCTTTAGCCTCATTAATCAAGATATTAGCTGCTGATCAAAGTTTTGCACAGGTACTCTGTATCAGCTCCAGGTACTCAGGGATGTTTGATTATGTCCCTCCAGTGCTATTGGTAATTTATATTTTTGAATGAAAACAAATGGTCTCCTCTTAACCAGAATTTGATTAGGTGGTGACAAAATCTATTTCTCCTGCTTTGGTGATGGCACACCACGGATCCCCACCCTGAGTGGCTTCAGAAGACAATGTGAGGTACCTCCTGCATCAATTATACATGGTCACCCCAACCCTTCCCAGCCACAGCACCAAGACACCTCGAAATACAGCCAATTAAAGTTTATTTAATTATTAAGGTTGAATAAATAACAGCAAAACATGTTTAAAATCTTTCAGTTTCAGTCAATCATAATAAAAAATTAATGAGACTGGATAGAGAGCCATAAAAACTGATAGACTGCGATCGTGAATTATAAATTGGTATTGATTTTTTCCTTTGCAATAACACTCTCAGGTAATCGTACGTTGTCACATGTAAAGTGCACTTTTCTGGTTGAGACTAATATTAACTATCAAATATAGATGAGACGGAGGCATTTATGACACTTCAGATTTCACAAACAAAAAGCAAAAAATACAATTTGTGGAATAACAGCAGTGCTGAACAGAGAATCCTAGGGCGTTTATGGGAGCTGGCCGGGACCCCACTGAGCCGTGAATTCATAAGACACAGTTACCTTATTCTTTTCCTGTCATTTCTCCTCTGATATGTTACCTTGTTAGTATCACTAAGAAAAACATAAATATTTTTTATTATTTGTGAGGCTCATCCTGTCTTGCTTAATAGACAGGCCACATGGAGTTAAAGCCATATTATATGACCTGGTGCAGAAGTGATCATTCAAAAACCCAAAGCACATATTTTACACTGCCTGGCTTTATTAATTCTAAGCCCCCAAGAAATAGCGGACGGATTTTCCAGCTTTCTGTTTATTGAAGTAACATGGAAACAAATAAGACATTTCCCTAGGCTAGCTCAGATAAAGTGGACAATTACTATTGGCATTCCACATGTAAATATTTAACACTTCACAGCTAGTTTGCACCTAAATACCCATTAGATGTAGCTACAAGCTTAGACACCATCTCCCAGCAGAGCGACATGGGCCGTCCTGGGCAATGGTTATCAGATTAGGGTGCACACAAATCTTGTTCTAAACAGAGCTAGGAGTCTCAACCAGGAGAGAGGATATGCCTGAATGGGCAACTTCCTTGACTGACACAAACAGACTCCACCAAGAAAACTCAGCCAAAGCCAGTCTAGGGCCACTCCCCCTAGCCTGCTGGTTGATTCCCCTTCTCTGCAGCTCCTCAGTCACCTGGATCAGAGTTCCTTCATTTGGGAAGAGACATGGGGGAGGTACCATAGGAATGGGCAGCTATGAACACATATGCCAGCCTGAGTTTTTCTCATGGTCACCTGGCACACTCATGGCCTCGAACAAACTCCAAGATACACAAGGCTGCCATCCTTGTAGACTGGAAGCACAATGGATTACAGCCAATACATGTGACCCACAGGGCAACTCCTTAAAGATTCCAGAGCAATGCAACGGTCTCTTTAAGTAATCTCCTTTCATAAAGGTATATGTTTAATACATAAAATATAGCCAGAGTTAAAAACACAGCTGTTACCCGCCCACTCTGGTCTTACAGACAGATGGTTAAGATTTTCTTTCTAAATTAAAAGTTTCTCTGTTCCTTTGTGGGCACACGGAACTTGAAAATGAATGGGCCAGTGTTGCTTCACCTAGAGGAAACTTTTTCACCCCCTGACCTTCCCAGGACTGGGAAACACTACTGCCTGGAACCCATGTGCCTTCCCACAGATGTCCTGGTTGTTGAGACCAGACATTGGGGCTGATCCCTGTGCACTAGCCTCTGTTAGGAAGAAAATCACAGACCAGGCAGCAGCAAGATCCCAGCTTCCCACCTCGATGCAGGAGATTCACACCGGCAGGTTGCCTTGGTCCTCCTCAGGGTGTACACACCACGGATCACTGAGAGAGCCTGTGATTACTTCTCAGCAACCCTCTTTGCCTCTCCAGGAATGCTCCACTCTGATACCACCTCTGGATTCTGAGAAAAGGGCACAGTCCTGGGAAGACATTATACCTAGGAGCAGAAACCCTGGGTGGGGCACTTGGTTCTCATTTACCTGGCCTAGGAAGGCCCACTGAAGCATTAACCAGCCCTAAAACTCAGCCCAATAACTACCATGCATACTCTCAAGCCTATCCTGAAAAGCTAGACACAAGAGTGTGCCCCAGGGTACTTGGTTGCCAAATAGAGCTGGGCACACTGGGCACTCACTGACATCCTCTCCAAGTCTGCAAGCCCCTGCACCAGCTGGTGACTCTCCATGACACACTATAAGGTATCAGGAACTGTGGGTCCTACAGGACCCGAAGCGCCCACCCCTGGGCTCAGAGCCTCAGAGCCCAGCTCCCAGCCCTTCCCTCACAGCACTGACCTCTGCGCTCTGGAAACAATTACTCCTGGAAGGCCTGTCAATATCATTATTTTTACAAGAAATCAATACGCCTCACAAAGTTAATGGGGGATTCAGGCAGGGAGCATTTACCTCCTCACTGTCAGGGCTCCAGCTCTGCTCAGCGCCGATGACAGATCCGCCGGCACCAGCAGACAGTGAACAAGCACGGAGGAGCCAGCGCGGCAGGCAGGCGTGGAGGCCAGCAGCGGTATGTGCTAATGAGCCGCCCGGGGCTGGGCCACGTGGGCCATAGGGCCAGGGGCCACTTGGGCAGACACCCCAGCACTCTGCCCAAATGAGGCCTGGGTTCCCTCTGCCCAGGGAATCTGAGCCTTCAATTGCTTGACACAGTTTCGTTATGCACACACATGCAGACCGTATGAATGTTCAGCCCCCCTAAGTCAGTGCAGAGCATAGCGGAAGAATGTCAATAGCCTTACTTACCTTAAACGAAAGGGGGTTGCTTCTGCCTACCCAACCCATCATACTGAGAGTGCAAAAGTAAAATGAAATGTGATCACACACATGCGTATGCACATACACACACTTATTCAAGCATATTTGATCATAAACGGCTCAAAGATAGCTGTGCCGGTAATACTAAAGTTGAGCTCAGAAGGAACTACAGACCCCTCCTCCCAACAGCAGTCAACAGATACATACCAAATCTCAATGAAAAAGTCCTCGTGCATCAATGTCAGACCCTGTGCTTTCCCCACCAACCTGCAAGATTGCTCGCTTCATCTCTGCTTCCTGTGGACTCCCAGCTGCCCCTAACAGACCTTTACCTATGCCTCCTCACAAGCCACAGTTCCATGACTACACTAGAAATTAAAGATACAAAGTTTTTCAAGGCATGGGACTTCAGGTTGTTGCTCTGAAAACTAACATTCCACCCTCCACCCCCACCCCCCCAAAAAAAAATCCTTTCCAGGCTCCTAGCCTCTCTGCTTGGCAGCAGTTCTGTCTGCAAGCTGCCCCCTGTGTGCTCATGTGGTCCAAAGGGAAGGCTTCCCAGTGCATACTTAACTGCTGCAGTTCAGCACATCCACTCCTGGGGCCTAGGGCCCAGCCAGGCTGTAGCCAAGGCTGCTAACAGAATGGATTCACCTACGCAGAGCTCAGCTGCAGACTCAGGGCCCAGAGCCAGCCACTAACGCATCATCGCAGGCATCATCATCTACTGCCCACTCCTCAGGCTCCCACAACTGCATACTAGGTCACTCTGCAGGGCACTAAAAAGCAGGATCAAGCCAGGCAGCAGAATCTAGTGTTGCTTGCACCCCTCATGGTAGTGACTGCAGAGCCCTGGTCACAAGGGCCCTCCAACTACAAGGTGAAAAAGGGTGGGACCAACCAAGATACCATGACTCCAGAGCACTAGATGAAGTCAAAGGGACATTCTCAATGCTCTAACCAGCAAACAGCCCTGGAGAGCTATCAGGAAGGAAGCCACAAAAACCTATGTATTACAGAGCACCTTCTGAATTCTCTTCTTGACCTATCTAGCAAGTATCCTAAATGCTCCTTTCTCTTACCATGCCCTCCCCAGCTTTGCCTCCACGGTCTTTCCAATACTGTCTTCCTGTTCATTTCTTCTCCCACTAATATCCATTTCAACTCCCGTGAGACCTAGGACCCCTAAAGTTGGGGGTCAAATCAGCAAGGTCATCAGAAGAAAGTGCTGGCCTCCATAGCTACTTCAACCTCCATGATGGAAAATGGAGTCCAGGGCCAGAGCTCACAGCCAGGGTCAGGAGAGATGGTTAGCAAGCTTCATGAACAAACCATTCACGCCAAAGTCCACCACAGCAAAGAGAGTAAATAGGGTCCCATGATGGCATGGGAAGAAACAGTGACCATACACAGCTCCTACAACAAACGTAGGCCATGGAAACAAAGCCTAGGAGTCCCGCACCACCCACAGAGATGGCACCCATGGTCTAGAGGGAACTGCAAACAAACAAAGATAGCTGGATTTCAAGCCGGCCTCTCTAAAGAAGCAGGCCATGACTCTTCCTGGAGTAACCCTTGGTCCAGTATGGCAGTAAGCTCAGAACTCACAGGATGTGTGTCTTCCCACATGAATGGATGAATAAATAAAAGGGGCTCTGACTAGGTGTGGGGGAGGGCTGGCCTGCTGCACAGAAAGCCCCCCACATGGTACCAGGGACAAACACCAAGCATCTCAGCTCTTCTGGGTTCCTCATATCCAGTATTGTGCTCTCCACTCCTTGGCTTCAACATGGAGGGAAACGCAGGCCCTGATGGGACTGCTCCCAGCCCTGAGGAAATCTCTGAAACTCTGTCTCCCTGCTATCAACAGCATGGAATTTACACTGGTCCTTACACCACTACCAGACTCTTCACAGCTTCTCAGTGCCTTAATGCAAACCATATGCAGAGCCCCCTCCTCAGCCCAGGCTCCAGCAGCTGCCTTCTGATTGGCTCTTGCAGGATGGGAAACCAAGGTCTCAGAGGGGAAAAAACAACAAACAGATCTCTTGTCTACGAAGCAGAACTCAAAACATTGCTCATGTATTCTCAGCTTCTCTAGAAGCAGCGGGCTGTTTTAAAAAAAAAAAAAATACCTGGCCCAAATTGAGCATTTGCTTGACATGATGGAAAAGCGGGTGCTGTTTTCTGTTATATTGCCCCTATTCTACATCGACAAGAATATATTTTTCCCTGTTCCCAGCTGATTTCACAGTAGTGAACTCCGTTTATGAATTATCTGACACATTTCTTGCAATTCTTCTGACAACAGTGCTCAGTGGAAATTTCAAGGCCCCTCTCTTCTGACAAGTAGAAATATCAATATTTGAATAAATTGTGGATTTTAAACTTCTCACTCTGATGCGCCACGGCGAGGAAGACTGAATTCTTCTTTTACCGGGTCTAATCCCCCTGAGCCTCAGGAAGAAATCTGTACGCAGCGTTTCATTACAAGAGAGCAGTACTGAGTGACATTTGAAACACACATCTAAGTCGCCCTGATGAAGTTTACTCCCATCCAACAACAAATAGCAGCTGGGTACTATTCCCACTTCTTGGGCAGAGATCGGCACAGGCTTGGTGTCTGAACAAAAAGAGCCGAAATGTGGATCTGCAAATTGACAGGCCAATCTTTAAACAAATGTGTTTCTTAGGGGGGAGAACACAGCTTTGTTCGAGCTAAGCATTTTTCTTTTGCCTGACAGAAACATTCTGGGCCTGATTAGAAGGCCCTTGTTAGGGTCCGTCTCAGACACTGTGACTCCACGTTTTAACAAGCATGCAAAGAAAGCAATGCAAAGATAACAAAACATTGTCATTACCATCTCCGGTGACTCCTCGTGTGCCTTTTGGCACTTGCACACATATCTTCTGGAGGCTCACACACAGTTGCAGGCCCAATGCAGGGCCCAGCACCAGCTCTAGAGGTCTCTACATGGGACCTTGTGGGAGAGCAGCATGGAGAGGCTGAGGCGAGCATACACCCTTAATAGCCCATCCCTTCTTCTCTTGGATGAATAAACATACAGTTTAATGCTGTAGCCATACGTGGTCCTAAGCAATGTGATGATGGATGGTCTAGTATTTCCGAGGGAACAGCCAGCAGGGCTGCCGCCTGTAAACCTGCCCTGAGGGCCCTGATGCACGGACCTCCTGCACCCAGAGAGCTGCAGTTCCCTGAGACAGAGCCTTCATAAAGACAAGTAGCATCATATAAGCCAGAGAATCCTAAAGAATGCTGGGAGTGCAGTTGCCACCTGTGAGGTAAGTGGGGCATTGGTGGTCTGTGGATGAGGTGTTCTGAGTAGGGTCAATATAGTATAGGTAACTCTGGGACTCTAGGCAGCTGTAGCTTGAAGACTCAGTCTCCTCACTTGTACAAAAGCATGAACATGGCCAACTTTCAGGGCATACAGGTTTCCTGGGTCTGTCCATGGTGAATACAACAAAGCCAGGAAACATGTTTCTCAAATTCTATACTCTTTTCGTATGTTGACCTTTGGGGCTTCCAGACAAGCCTCACACTCACCCACTTACCACATGCCATGTCTTAAGCATGCATGGAAATGCCACCAGAAAATCATGGGCCCATGACTGTGGCTTCATTGTATCTATGTACAGAGGGGAGGACCTGACATGGAACATTTAAGAACTCACAGCCTGTCTCAAAATTTCTTGTGGGGCTGAGAGTCCAAAGATTGATACATGAAAATCTATGCTAAGGTGAAGACTCCTGGGTCCAAATGGAAGGACTGACTGCCTCTTGCTCTGACCCTGAAAGAGATAGAGGCAAGCAGACTCTTAGATACTCCATACAGCAATACCTGATTCTCCCATGGCTGAGCAGTGTTGCTTGGGGATGTGGTGGCTTTCAGGATGATGACCCCCAGAATGGCATCCTAATGACTAGACTATGCAGAGGAGAAGGTAAGTGAAGGCCAGTCTCCCTGTTAGCAGTCTTGCCTGCAAGGTGCTTTCTCAAAGGCTGGACAACATCACAGAACTCAATGGTGAAATCCAGAACTCAAGCACCAAAAGGCAGAAGTGGAGGAAGAAGAACAAAATCACAGTCTCCAGCCATACCTGACAAGGTTGGCACTTTCTTCTGGGGCACAAGAATAGGGTCACCCCAAAAGTAAGTCAACTTTGCTCCTCTGAAGGCCCCAATTTGAATGAGCATCCTTTCTTCTGAACCTTGCAGGATGGACTCAGGAATTATCGCCCATCTAAGCACACATCATCCAGGGAGGCCCCTGCAGGAATGGCCAACCCTGACCTCTGACCATAAGGTATCAGTCTCCCTAGAGTCTCCCCCACCAGAGAGGTCATGAAGAGAGGCAGAATCCTTGATTAAGGAAGAGCCCAGAGTCACCCAGGCATCTTATCAGATCTGGGAAGGCTAGCAGTTGATTCTGGAAACACAGAAGGGTGGAGTACAGGCACAGACTAAGTTGAGGACTCAGTTACTGCCTGTGAAGCCAGAATAGCATTGCAAGACCGTTGGGCGGAACTCCTAACAAAGGCTTCTGGAATGCACCCTCTGGACCACGGCTCCCTTGTTCTTCAGTCACCTGCAGAGATCAAGTGCCTGCCTTCCCCAAGTGCTCATCAACTGCCCCAAGACAGGGGAAGGAGAAGAGAGACATTTGCCCAACTGCCCAACAGAGTTATGGGGTATCTGTTGTGCTACAAAGTCCACCAGAGGCACAGAAGGATGTTCAGAAACTAGGGCCTGGCGAGCAGGGAGAGCTAAAACAGATGCAAAAAAGAGAAAAAGCCTGACTGACAAAGCCACTATTACTTACAAGAAAGTATACTCACTGAGCAGTCAGAATTTAGAATGTACACAGCCAACACCCAACACACACACACACACACACACACACACACACACACACACACACACCGGGAATGAGGGGCATGGTAACCAAGAAGAAACAAGTGGAACTGGGAAGTCAGTTGGGGAGCCCGTTTGTCCGGGTGTGACGTTCCGTGAAGTTTGTTCTAACGAGCAAAAGCCCAGACATCCATGCTGGGAGCACACGGCAGCTGAGAGTAGAAAAGCTGTGCCCACAGATGGCCGAGCATTTGGAGAGAAGCACAATATTTTATCTAAATACCCAAATACAAACACAGGATGGCCCACATACAACCACCTGAAAGTGCTGGCAGCAGCTTGCTCCATTCCCGCCTAGTCTACAAATGTATAAAGATGAGAAGGGACCAGAAAGGATGGTAGTTTCCTCCCTCTGGGGAACTGGCACCTTCTGGGGTAAGCAGAGGCAGATGGTTGCCAGGGAAGCAGGAGAAGGGGGTTAATTCCTTATTCTACACAGTTATTTCAAATTGAGGGTTTGGAATTGCATCTACAGAACAAATTTTTAAAATCATCCCATTTTTCAGATGTAGGAGGCAAAACTCAGGAAGAGATGAGGGGACACAGAGGGGCTTATATAAAGAAAGGAAGGGCTAGTGTGGTGCTCCTGGGGCCAGCCCAGGACAGGAGCCACGGGCTGGTCCTCTCTGATTTCCATACTTAGGAAAGTCAAGGCAAAGAGCATCCCCAGGTCTGCAGCACAGACAGATACCCAGGCTGAGAGGATATCCAGCCTCCTGCACGTTCCCTCAGCTCAGGGCCAGACCCTTTCCCTGAGGCAGCCTCAGGCTCTTTATCTTTGAAGTAGGAACGCTGTTCTTCTCTCTGCCCAGTTCCTACATTCAGTAAACACTAAACACAGCATGGACACACAAAGGAAGTGCATTCAGTAAGCATTAAACACGGCAATACATAGTAAATGCATTTCTGCCTTACCTCATCCCCAGTCTACCCTGTGCATGTGAACCCAGTGCTGTATGGTTGTCAGAAACAAACTGCAGGCTGGGGATGTGGCTCAATGATAGAGAACTTGGCTAGCAGGTGTGAGGACCTGGGTTCAATCCCCATCGCTAGGGAGTAAAGCAAGCAAACAAACCAGAGAAGCCTTCCAACACCACATTGAAAATCTTGTGTCTCCTGCATTGTTCTAGAACTCAGGTACAGTTGTTTGATGAAGTAAAAAAACATACCTGTGTTGACTCCGAGGGGCAGCAAGGGTATATATAGTAGCTTAAGCTCTCCTGGCTCAGGGGCCAGCAGGAACAGCCACATGCCAGAAGAGGCTGTACACAGAGGCGCCACCCAAATCTAAGGCAAAGCTCAAGGCATGGCCACTGAGAGCCCTAACAGTGTCTGCTGGCTAACATAGAATCTCCTCCAAACACTAGATCTCAGGGTTTCTTCTGGACAGAGGTCAGCACAGCTAAAGCCCTTCTGAGAGGCAAAGCAAGTATGGAATCCAGGGGCTGGGGTTTAGGGGAGCTACCACCACAAGGAAGAATAACATCCCTGTCCAGGCAAGAATTGGGTTCTTGTGACCTCAGATCCACATCCAGGCCTGAGCTTCCAAATGGTAGCTGGGAAAAAAATCTAGATGTTCAAGAAGAAACACAGTCCTACTACCAATAAATAAAATTGATTTGTAAAGACACCAAGAATAAAAACACAGCTACTTATTAACAGTTAAATGGGGGAGGGGGGCACACAAGAGGTGTGGAGAAGCAGAGGCAGGAAGATTTCCATGAGTTCAAGGCTAGCCTGGTCTACATAGAGAGTTCCAGGACAGTCAGAGTTACAGAGTAAGACCCTGCAAGAAAAAAAAAAAAGAAAAGAAAGGAGGGAGAGGAGAAGGAGGTGAGGAACATGAGAAAGAAGAGGAGGTAGAGGAGGAGGAAGAAGAGCACACAAACAAGGCACAATGTGAGGGGCACAGACCTAATACACATCACATGGTCATTTAGTTGACACAAAGACAAATGCCACTAAAGGTGCTCAGGAGGCAGGTCCCTCAGCCAAGTGTTTTTGGATCTGAGTTTGATCTCTAGAACCCACATTTAAAAGCCAATCAGGTTGGCATGTGCTTGTATTATCAGCACAGAGATGGGCAGATCCTTCAGGCTCACTGGTCAGCTGGGCTAGCCTGCTGGGTATGCTCCAGGCCAAGGAGAGATCCTGTTTCAAAAATAATGTGGGCAGCACTTCTGAGGAACAGCACTTGAGGTTGTTCTCCGGCTTCCTCATGCACACATGCACACATACACATGTGCGCATGGGTTCACACATACATACACAGGATCTGCTTCAGCATGCTCCCAGAGGGTAGTCAAATGTATATGATCTGGTGTCTATGAGAACCCCTTTAATGGGCTGGAGACCCCAGAGTGGACTGGGAGTACTAGGGGGGTTGGTGAGATAAAAATCCAAGCAACCAGCCTGGATGGATCACACTGGCAGCTCCTATGATAACTACCTTCTATCTCCATTCCCAGCTCAAAAGGGATGAGGAGCCATCAGAAGAGGGACCGGTACATACAGCAGAATAGACACACTTGACCTTAAGCCCGCACTGCACCATGGGATGTGGAGACTTGGAACTGCCCCAACAGCATTCCTGAGGCCCAGGGTTCCAGCATTACATTTCAGAGACAAATTCTGGCACAAATTTCTCAAGCAACCATGTTTCGGCTTGGGTCTTCAAAAGATCTGGTTTGGGTCCAGGGGCTCTCGACTAGACTCCCACCTGCTATGGATCCCACATGTACTTAAAGATGAAGCCAGGTTAGAGGAGAAGTCAAATCTTCATAAAGCCTGAGGTCTACTCAGGCACCAAGAAAGACCTAAGAAAAAAGTCAGAGCTAGAGAAGGATCTAAAAAGTCAAGTGGACCACTGCTGAAGCAGGGAGAAAGTGACCAAGTGGCCATTTCAGCTTTCTTCAGCTCAGCCACCCTTCTCTATACCACTTACCTAGGACTGACTCAGTGGAGCCTGCAGGCTCATGGAGCTGTTCATGGGTAATATGGTCAGGATTAGAATCATCAAGAAGGAAAGCCCACATGTTGCCACATATAGGCTGACTAGCTTCTGGGACCTGACCACAGTGACCTCTTTGGGTGAGGAACACACAAAAAGACCTGTTCATTTCTCATCCCTTTGGCCAGTACCATAGATACACACAGTCCTTGCTTACAGAAGACAGTCAAGGTGACTGACTTCCATCATACCTTCCCAGGTAACAGATGTGCCAGGTACCTGCCCCTCGGAGTCAGCACACTGGAGATGTTCAAGGCAGGACACAGGACAGATATGAGAGCAGACATGCAAATGAAAGAATATACTGAGTTCAGGGAAGAGGAATGCCTTGTATTCCAAGAAGATGACTGAAATGCTACAGGCAGTGGGAGCCTTGTGATTCGAGATTGAGTTCTGGAAGATGCAGTATCTGAACTGAGCTCCAAAGTCACATTAAGAATTATGTAGAACAGAAAAAGGAGATTGTCAGTGAAGAAACAGCACAGGACAGCTCTGTGGAGAGATCCCTACAAGAGGGGACCAAATAGAGAAGGCTATCCCTCTGCAGCAGCCTGAGGAATATTCCAGCACCTAGGTCCTGTGTCTCAAAGGGTGGGCCACTTCTACCATGCTCCAGCTATAGGAGCCCTGTGGAGTATCTTGGGATTGGCTTAGGGCTGACTGGACAGTAAATGTACTCTATGGGGCAGTCCTGAGTGCTATGACATGAGAGACTACATGGAGTCAGATATCTGGGTGCCCAATAAATACTGCTGGACAAGCAAGAACAGAAGAGAAACCTAAAACACACTGCTGAGGCCTGCAGCTATATAACCCAACGGCAAACATCTGCAGGAAGGGACCTGGCCCCACACAGGGAAACACTGTTGTCCAGGGGCCATTAAAAGCTCCTTAAGACTCTGCAGAGATGGTGTGGATCAGTGATAGGACAGAACTGCAGTCAGCCATCCTGGAATGTGGCTAGTTCTATGGAGTAAGAAAACGTAATGAGGGAGGGGGAGCAGGCAGGCAAACGAACACAGCCCAGATTATTAACATTCAAGAACCCTGGAAGGTTGTGCTTGCAAAAACACATGACTGATGACTCCCACAGGGGAGCTGGAACCCCAAACTGCATACATGGCTTCAGAGAAGGGACACGTAAACAGTAAGGGTCTTGTTGGGCTGGCGGGTGTCCACTGACATTGTCACTACTATCTGTGTGGCAGGGGCAGCAGCCTACTGTGAAGAAATCCTTGGGCCTCCCAAAGCCTCTCCAGTCTGTTTTTTCATCTTCAAAGTGAGAAGCCTCAAGGCCCCCAGAAAGCTGCTATGAGTCAAATGTGCTCTCAGCATGAAGGGACAGGGAGGGGACAGCTAGGAAGAAGGCCGTGTACTGGGGGATACAGTCAAAGGTATCCCTTGTAAGCAAAGGGCCAAGGTACCACAGGAACAACAGCAGAAAAGACAGTGTCTTATTATCAGAAGCAAGTATCTGTGATCTCGATGGAAGGGTTCACCCTGTGCCTCTCCAATGGAACACTGATGGGGCTAAGCTGGGCAGAGCAAGATGAGAAGATGTCCCTGGTTGCCGCTCACCAGATGTCAGCAGCAAACCCTCTCCATCATCTCAGGATCACAACCCACCCAGAAGATCTCTGGACATTACCAAATATCAGCTTGGAGACTGGGTTGGCCTGAGTCGATCACCAAGCTTCCAGCACCCACTTGGCAGAGGACACCCCATACATAGGGCCTGGCTGAGCCTGAGAAAATGGCCAAGGCCTCTACCTGTGCAAAGGGTGGCTGCTTTTTCCAAGCCATTGGCTTCCCTTCTAGAGCTCCTGCACAATTCTTTTTCATCCCAGATGTGGAGCTCTGGTGGAGGGGCCATGCAATTCCAAGCACAGGCTGACTCCTCTGGCTACCAGGCTAGAGAGCTTAGAGTGGCTCTGACCACAGGCCGTGACACATTAAAGAGCCTGACTGTGGCTGGCCGCTTGTGGTATGGGCAGCAGCACCCTCGAACACACAAGGCTGCAAGTACCTACTGCCTGCCTTTCCAACTCCACAATGCTCTTCATCCCAAATCAGTAGCCTTGCTCCACTCCTCTCTGGCCTGGCATAGGATCTAGGCTACTGACTCACTGTGCCCTCACATACCAACAAAAGGAGGACTGGCAAGCCTGTCAGAAAACAACTTTGGCCCCAGGACAGAGCAAGAGTGTGTGGTCTGAGTAGATACTTTCTGAATGTACTGTGCTACATGCTCCCAGCACAAGGCCACGACAGGGGTTTGGGGGAAGCTTATGCCACCCCTCCCATTTCACTGCTGGATTTCACTGCTTCTGAACATAACTGTGGGCATTCAGCTCCCTACTGCCGATATCAGACTCCTCCCTCTCCACCCAGCCATGACCCTCCATGACCTCTTTCCTTGCCAGAGGTCAGCTGACTTTTGCTCATAAACAGGTGGTGCCCAAGAGGTTGGATATGGGCCCTAAGCATAGACATACAGAAATGAGGTAATGTAGCTGTGGGGCCAGGAGCCAAGTCTGCCACACTGCTTTGTGTCCGTGTGCCATCACATCTGACCTACTCACCCAGCATTTACAACTGTGTATGAATTCAGACTTTGCAGAAAGGAAGGGGATGTCAGACACTTACACCTTGGCTCCTCCCAGGCCCTGCGGCCTCTGAAAGGTGAAGCAGAAAGACAGGAATGAACTCTGCTCTTGTCCCCATGCTAGCCACCCAGACAGAGCCAGCTGCAGTTGCAGCCTGACAGTAATTCTCAAGCATGCCAACTGGTGCTAGATCCTGCCAAGGGACCAGGCCCAGCACCATTCACTGTGCCTCTCACAACAGCTTGGATTCCAGTGTGAGTCCAAGGATTCCTGAGGTACCAGGAATTGTCACATCTTACAGCCAAAGAGACAAAGACCTGCAGGGCAGAGGGCTAAAGAGCACCAGGGGCAGTGGGAATAGAAGAGAAAGGTGGGAGAAGTTCTTCTCTGCAGCCTGTAGACATGGAGGAGGGTCCCCAGTGGGCTTAGGCAAGATCACACTTGCCATGGGACCAGTAAGTATATAGGCCGTCCCATTTCCCTCGGGCCTGCAGGCAGCTGTCCCTACACTTTCTGGATCAGTGTCTCTATGAGCAACTAAGTGAGAAGCTGGAACATCATAGCCCAAACCTACAGACACGGATGAGAGGGGCTGGTCCAAGAACATCCCGTTGATAGCAACGGCAGAGACTGGTTTTGTTTTGTACAAGGGCATCACTGGCCAGGCTTCACTCTATGCCAGGGGCTGGTGTCACAGTGTCCACCATGCTTCCTCCATGCCAAAAACCCTGTGCCATTATTCTGTCAACAATGTTCTCTCCATGCTAGGGGCCCATTCCACTGTGCCTAACTACACTCCACTCCCTGCCAGGGCCCATGCCACCCTGTCCCACAGGTAGACTAGCCAGTCTACTTATCCCTATCATACAAACGACAAGACTCAGAGATCCTGAGAATTTAACTGTCCAAATCACATAATTAGTAACTAATGGAGCACAATCCAGGTCTTGCATCACTATAAACTTCCTGGAGTCATGCCATGAGGGGTCCACCAGATCCAGGGTGAGTGGTTCACTGACCAAGACCAGCTGGACCTGGAAAGAAGGTGATACCCTAAAGATGCATTTCTGATGAATGCTTCTCAGAGCTGCCAAACCCAACCATACATAGTCCATTGTGCGGCCATGGGCCATGTGCCCTTTCCTCTCTTCTAGAAAGATCATGAAGGGCCTGCTCAACCACACATGACCTACTCCTTTCCCTCAAGATCTAACGCCCATGCATGTGGGGACCAGCACTGAGCACAGATGCTTTCTCACACACACATTTATCATCAAAGTCTTCTTCAAAGGAGCAACACTGGAGGACTCACCCTCCCTGGTTCCAGTACTTACTAGCACACTAGAGCAATCATAAAGACAGATGTGCAGACCAGCGAGACAGAAAGAGAGCCCAGAAACAAACCCTCACCGTGTGGCCAAGTGACTGAAATAACGGTGGGAGTGTCGTTTGATGGGAAAGGGCATCTTTTCATGAGCGCTGTGGGAAAACTGGATGTTCACGCCGAGGAACAACACACACAAAGCCCAACTCAAGAGAGACCCAAGGTCTAGATGGAAGATCTACCAAGCACAGCTCTTAAAGGAAAACACAAGGCTGGAGCTTCAGGGTGCTGGCATCAGCACTGATTTCCTGACTCGGACTCCAAAGGCTGAGACAGTAAGACGAAAACATTGCGTTTCAGGAAGATGTTCAAATTTTTAACACCAAAGCACACTAGTGCATAAGTTAATTTCATGGGGCTAAAATGAAATACTTAAAGCTACTAACTTAGAAAAGAAAAGAAAAAGGCTTGTTTTGGCTCATGGTTCTGAAAGTTCCTGTTCTCAATCTGGCAGCACAATATTTGGGGCTGTGGCGATAATAGCCTATCACAGCAGGGCTAGGATGGAGCCAAGATGCAGAGGTAGCCTGAGAAACTGAGGTACCACTGTCCCCTGGGAGGAAACTCTCTGGATAACCAAAGTACCCCTACATTAGGCTCCCGTCAATGCAATCACCTCCCCACAGCACCATTCTGGGGGACCCAACTTTCAACACATGAACTTCTGGGAGTCACTCGTCAAAAATAAGCAACTGTCCACAGAAGACAAAGGCAGCTCAAGGGTTGGAAGGAAACCCTCAAATCTGGTAAGAGATTCATTGCTACCATAGACAGAAACTTCACAAGGGTCAACCACAACAAAGCATGCCCACTGAAAATGGGACAAACCTTTCATTTCAGCAGTTGGGAGACGCAGGTAGGCAGATCTCTGTGAGTTCCATGGCAGCCTGGTCTACATGGTGAGGTCCAGGCTAGCTAGGGCTACATACTAAGACCCAGTGTTTAATTTTAAAGAAGAGGGGATGAAAGAGAAGGAGGAAAGAGAGAGAGAGTTGGAGAGAGGGGGAAGGGAGGGAAGTAGAGAGGGAAGGCAGAAGAGAAGGAAGGAGTAAGGAAGGAGGGGGGACAAAAAGACCTGACCAAACATTTCTCCCAATTACATACACACATGTCCAATAAGCACATGAAAAGCTATTGACAATCCCTGACCTCTAGAAAACACAAATCAAAACTACAATGAGATAAACTTCCCACCTATCAGAATGGTCATTGTTACAAACAGAACATGGGTGAGTATTCAGAACAACTAGATACCTGGACATCATGGGTGGGAACAAAATACCTAACTGTGCCACTGTGGAAAATAGTCTGACAACTCTACAAATAATTAAGAATGAGATTGCCACATGTTCCAGCCACCAAACTTCTACAGCTGTGTATAGAAGCATTAACAGGGGAATCTGAAGCAGTGTTGCACCTATGGCCACTGTGGCATTATTCACAAAAGCCAAAGGCAGCACTGATGACTGGCAGGACAAGTGGGATCTGGTATACTCAGACATTGCAGTATATCCGGCCATGCCATAAAAGACTGTGTGACACATGCTTCCACAGAGAAGAAGCTTAAGGATATTAAATCACCTGCTCCATTCACAGGAAGTCCCTAGAGATGACAAACTCACAGACAAAAGTGTAGTCGGGACTACTGAGAGCTAGGGCATAAGTGGGGAGCCAGTGTTTGGAAGGAATGGCTCCACTTCTACCAGATGAAAAGAGGTCTGAGGGCACTGGTGGTGAAAGGCAAGACAGCACATGTGCCTCACACTGAATGCATGTTTACAAGCTAATGGCTACTTTCATGTCGCCTGTATTTTCCTATAACAGAAATAGATGGGAAAAAAAATAAAACAAAAAAAGCCATTTCCCTAACATCTTCTGGATGGATGTACATCCCCTTCTCAAATTAAGATGCTTAAGGAAAGTTGCCTGTGCCTCTATCCTAAGACATAAATGTACATTTTAAGGTATATCTGGAATCTGTGTTGACATCAGTTAAAATATTTTGACAAGAAACAGCAAGGGCACCATTGGTGACACTGGGTCACTGGATCCACCAAGGGATGGAGAATGAAAGTGCTTTTGAATACAGACAAAGATGATGTACTGTGTCCTTGGATGCTGCATCCATCCATTTGTTCATTCATTCATTCATGTACTCATTCATTTCTTCATGATGACTGTGAGTACTGGACAGGTCAAGCCTCATGTGGAGCAGAGCAAGGATGCAGAAGTAACTCTGGCATCTGCCATCAGAGTATGTGCCTCAGCTGGGAATGTGACCACAGAAGCAGACAGTGCAGAGGGACAAGCTGCACAGACACAGGTACCATCAGGCTTGGGTAAGGGTGAAGGCACTAAAGGACATCAGAGGCTTCAGTGTGGCTTGAACACATAAAGATAAAAAGATTGTACCACAGACCCCCAACTGGATTCCCAGCATAATTCAGGTTCAAGGCCACTGAGTGCAACACAGCAAAGCCCTTAAGCTCACCAGAAAGATTCTAGAACTAGAGGGATATACATAGTCTGAGGCTAGGGCTCCAGAGAAGAGGCTGAACAAAAACCATCAGGCATGGCCACCAAGCACAGGCTGGACAGGGTCACTCACAAGACCAAGAAAGACCCCAGATAAATAAAAGAAAATGAGCTACATTTCCTCCCAAGGAGGCTACATGAACAAATAAAATACTAAAGGGAAGAAGAGGGGTTAGGGTTGGGGCTGGGGCTGGGGCTGGGGCTGGGGCTGGGGCTGGGGCTGGGG
>JANHMN010000003.1:124782985-124846297 GCA_030674055.1 Rhabdomys pumilio
GGGCTGGGGCTGGGGCTGGGGCTGGGGCTGGGGCTGGGGCTGGGGCTAGGTAAGAAAACTAAGGTGCTTAAGGGAACAGACAACATGGGCTGCAGGACAAGGCACCTTACCCCAGGAGGTGTGTGAATGAGTGCGTGAAAAGCAAGATGAAGATGTAGAGCAGACATCATGGCTGTCTGCTGCACTGAGGCAACTGTCTGTGGATCTGTATTCTGGGAGGGAATCAGAAATCAACTGAGGTACCAAGGAAGGACACCCCAGTGCAGGACTTCTCCCTGCTCTGAGGCACAGTCCCTGGATCACCGAGCCTTGGGGGATGTCACCAAATACAAGAGACAACCAGAAGCATCTTAATGAAGCTTGACCAGCCAAAGACAACAAGTTCAGATTTTCATTATCTGAGAACTAACTTCAGCCACATAGCAGCTACTCTGGCTTCATGACTTAAAAAACAAACAAACAAACATTAATTTGTTCATTCATTTATTTGGCGTGTATGTGTGTGAGAGAGAAAAAGAAAGAGACAGATGGAGACGGACTCAGAGACACTGTATGCATGTGTGGAGGTCAGAGGACAACTTGAAGGAGTTTGTTCTCTCTTTCCCAGGGGTTGAACTCAATTGTCGGGCTTGGTGGAAAGAGCTTTTATCTGCTGAGCCATCTTGCTGGACCTGGCTTTATACATTTTTGAAGTGGAAAGCGAAATCAACATATCTCTAAGTTTCATGGGATGGACAAAAGTTCTTGGTTCCCTGTAATACTATGAAGTTAGAGAGACAGGATTGCCATAGCTACCTTCATGCAATTTCTATCCACCTCGCTCTATGGGGGCACAGAGGCTGTGGGGCTGAGGGTCCTCCCTGCTGCATCGTCCCATGGACCTGTCTTAGGGATTTCCAGGTGGCTACACTCAAGGAAGGACAGGAGTTCACTCTTGTCTGGCAACCCCACTGCCCGTGCTGACAGGAACTACCATGAGCTGGTACCTCTAGAACCTAGAGATTAGGTATTTCTCTGTAGCTTCTATTTCTCTGGTCTCTATGTGTTCTGATCCAACACATCTCCTCTGACACCTGAGGACAGTCACCTGCTCCATGTGCCCATCGGGCCCTGGCTGCTGAACCATTAGAAGAAGTCTGAGAGAGAGGCCATGGTGGGCCATCCTACATTGTGTGACGCACTCACTGTCCACTATGGGTAGTGGCTGCGGAAGGGTGCAGTAGTGGGTGGGTGGCACAGCAGTGCTGTGACTTTGTTTTCACACCATTATGTGTGCATGATCATGTGCCTTTGGAGAGTTTGAGATCTGCAGCCCGAGGCTCCACTGTGTCAGCTTCCCTGACTCCCACTAACTCTGTGACCAGAAATAGAGAGGGAAGCAGAGGAGCTCTTCCCACCCAGAACAATACCACCCTGTCTGCAAACTAGTGCTGTCTCAGCACAGGACAGGCATGAGGCCACAACAGAGGCTTGCTCAAAATGCTAACCCACATGTGACAAGCTGAGTCACTAAAACAGTGGGCAGTGAGAATGGTAACAGCCATAGGAAAAGTGATATGTAGCGTGGAAACTTCCTGAAAACACCCTACAGCATACAGAGACAGTGAAGCTGACCTACAAGCTCACCACCGCAGCCAGACACCACTCTACCATGATTCTCTCTTGGCTATCCCTTTTTTATCTTTTTAACAAAAGCTGGAACACATAGCCAGTGCGTTTTTCTATCCTTCCCACCTAGCTTTATGTAATAAGAGTGCTTCTACTTTATTCAACAGCTTCCCTTCCTAAGTTCTGTGAAGCCACCCTTCTTAACTGACTTCACTACTCTTTCAGTGACAAATCATGCCCACTGGGTCTTCAGAAAGTCCCCACTGGAACCTGAGTCATGATGGTTTCAGAGGAGGACTCAGCCTCCTCTCCTGCAGTCAGGAGTCCCTTCTCTTCTGCCTCCATCCTGAGAATCATTGTAACACTCACCACCTAGATCTCGCA
This sequence comes from Rhabdomys pumilio, assembly GCA_030674055.1. Taxonomy (NCBI): domain Eukaryota; kingdom Metazoa; phylum Chordata; class Mammalia; order Rodentia; family Muridae; genus Rhabdomys; species Rhabdomys pumilio. Next base: position 124,784,978 of record JANHMN010000003.1, read on the forward strand.
GCCATGGTCACTGTGTTCAGCGGCCCTTCTTCTCTTTGGCCTCAGGTCAATGCTGGTCTCTTCTGTGATCTTTTTTCATGTTTCTTGTTCATCTTTATTTTTTATTTATATCTTTTATATCTTGTGGAATTTGGGGGAAATACAACTAATCCGAGGAATTAGGAGTGGCATGGGCCAAAAGTGCTTCCCCTGGCAGAGTCTGAACAAAGGGTCCCTTATGTTGTGTCCAGGGACATCAGAAAGATGAGATCCTTTTTGTTACAAACTCTGCCAAAGTGGAAGGGAGATGATAAACATGTTCATGACTGTGTAAACATTGTAGGTGAGGACTTAATAATACAACGTGGGGGACTTACTGATGAGGCGTTACTATCGGTAAGGTGGAAACTGAATCTGAAGCAGAGGTTCAAATCACCAGCATGCCTGTGTAGTGGACTCCAGGCTCACTCTAAGAAGGCCACCAAGCCTGACACTGGGCACCTTGTTTATCCCATGAGGGACATGTGGCTCCCTAAAATGCACAAACACAGTGTCTGGGGGCTTGCATTTTAACTTGGGGTACTGTGTCTGTTCTGACTGAAGAAAAGGTGTTACTGTTAAGACATCCTAAATACCAGAGCCCACAGAAGGACAATGGGGACCCTTATGTCTTGGAGATACTTTGAATGTGAGATTGCTGTGGGAACCACAGAGGCATCTTCTGGATCCATGTATGTTTGGTGTCACACCTTGAGATCAGATGATGGTCTTAGTGTTATCATGAGTCTCTGCCAGGCACGCTACAGGCATGCAACAGATCCTGAGAGACATAGGGGACCAAGCACAATGTAATCATGTGTCCTGAAAATTGTCATTCCATTCTGAGAAGTGGCCTTCTACATGTCCCTTGCCCAACTTCAGACTTCACTGTCTGAGTCTGCCAGTGAGCTTCCTGCTAGGCAAGACCAGGGTCTGATCCAATGTTCCTGAACAGTTCTAAATGGAGCCATTCCCTTCCTGCACCCCCACCTTTGGCAACAGAACCAGTTTGTGTCCTCTGACTTGTTCAGAACAGGCAAGGTACATTCTATTGTTTTAACAATACTGACCACAGCTCCTGACCTCTTTGTGTCTTCTTCATACTGACTTGGGCAAGGCCACAGAGACCTTTATTACCCTCAGAATATATGGCAACAGGCTATGTCCAGCCATCCATGAGAGAAGAGAGGGCTCTGTCCCTCTCTCCAGGTGCTAAAACAAAGCAGGACCAGCATTTATTAGAGACAGAGGGTCATAGGTGAAACTCTGTGGAATGTGGGCAGGAGTGCCCCCCACACACAGTGGGTAAGTCCTCTGACTTTCTAAGCAGTCTCTCCAAAGCAGAGGGCATTATCCCAACTTTCCTAACAAAGATGGATAGACACTAAGACAGAGGCCTTAGTAGATAACCTAGTCTTCACTGCAAGTATTTTCTGCAGAAAAGATAAAGAAATAAAAGGCAAGAAGAAAGGCCCATGGCTTGGAGACAATCCCCAAGCTCCATCCCCAGTCCACAGTCAGCCTCTGCCTGAGCAAGGCCACCTGAGTCCCTGACTTGTCGTGGGGAGGAGCATTTCTCCTCCCCACACCAGAGCTGCCACAGATCTGATAGCACCACTCCAAGATCGATGGCCGCTCTCAGAAGAACACGAGGGCCGCTCTCACAGCTGTGTTTATCTGTCGCCTTCACAGTTTATTCCACTGCCTGAAAGATCAATACGTCACCATTTCCAAAGGCCGTACAGTGAGCAGGGTTGTGAAGAGCCAGCCCTCTCTTGCTGCTGTGACACCTCACAGGAAAAGCACTTCCTGCTGCGTAATTTGTTGCTGCTGCTGCTGTTGTTGTTGTTGTTGTTGTTGCAAATGTCTGTTTCAGACCCCAGAAACAGACTGATACAAGGTCAATGGAGACTCATCCACAACCAAGATGTTAAAAGACCATCGAAGAGGATTATCACGCCATGATGTTATGAAGAAGAAGACAAGCCATCCAGTTAAACACAGCTACTGTCCTCAAGCAACCTGCCATCACGTCTAAGCAAGACAAACAAACTTCATCTAGTTCCTTTTTTTCCTTTCCTCCCCCCCACCCCCCATTTCAGAATGCTTGGTGCAGCAACGGGGCTGGGCTGCATTTCACTCTTGACTGGGTACAGTGAGATTGCTAATCAGGATTACTTGATTCAGTCAACACTGATTTCAATAAAAAGACCAAAAAAATTATCATAAATATAGAGAAAGTGCGGGCGGAGGTGACAGGTGATTAAAATCTCATTCGCTTAGAATCAGCCTGACTCATAGGTGCGGGGGAGGTGAGGCCCAATTCTGCCACGGTGATCATTATCCAGCTCTCCATAGCTACTTCTGAGCACAAGCACAAATGTACGTACATATACACACATACACACACACAAACACACACACACATATACACACACACCATACACATCACACACACACACACCACATATACACACCATACACACCACACACACCACACACCACACACACAAACACACACCACATATACACACCATACACACCACACACATCACACACCACACACCACACACACACACACACACACACACCACACATATACACACCATACACCACACACACACACACACACACACACACACACAGAAGATATCAGGTCCATGGACTAAGTCCCTAGTCTACCCCCTCTTAAACAGAGGCTGTGGCTAAGACTGCTGAGGAAGGGCTGGTAGGAGCTTCAAGGAGATGGCCTGCATCAGCAGAGTTAGGTGACAACAGCTGAGCAATGCTCCAGTTGTTAAGAACTGCAGCCTGCACACTGTGGAATGTCAGCATCAATAGTGCTTAGAAATAACTCCAGGCCAGAAGCAACCTGTCCCGCCATATACACAGCATTTGGAGGTTGGATCAGGGAATTAAAGACAGAGACATATTCAATGACATAGAAGCAAAGAAGGCCTCTAAGTCCTCATATCTCAATGGGCCTTGAGTTAATTGGGGATCCTGCATCCTGTCCCAGCAGCCAGCAGCCAGCAGCCTCAGGATGGGCTATGGCACCCCTGAGCATCCTCTCATCTGTGTCTAGTGTCAGATCAGGTATGAGAAGGTGAACACTCCCATTCTGTCACCTCCTTAGGCTGCCAATCATCTGGTCTCTGCTGGGCTGCCCAGGCACCAGTGTTCTGAGTGTGCTCTGCCCACCTCATCTCTTCTCACCCCTCATCCCACTCAACTTCCTCTCAGGTGGACCTATAGATTTAACCATAGCCTACCAGGGGCACAGACCAAGGCCCTCTGCTTCTGTGCTCTAATACAACAGAACTACCAGCTTTGGTAAATAAAAAAATAAAAGATACCCTGCTAAATTTGCATTTTTGCTAAACGATAACTTATTTTAGGATATGTATGTCTCAAATAATGAGGGAAATGCAGTCTTTAAAGTTACCTGTTGCTTGTATGAAATTCAGGTCTTATCGGGCATCCTGAACATTGTCAGGCAACCTTGTCCCAGATGTCAGAGCTTTGTACCTCCCTGTCTAACCTCGTCTCTCTCCATGATCCAACTATGCCTGAAAGCAGACCCTTTTTCCACCCTCCAAGTCCCCAGTGGTCTCTCAGTTTTAGGTAGAGACACCCTTTCCCTGGGTCTGTTTAATGGCTCAGAACAAGCACATACCCCCACATGTCTGATTCTAGCTGCGAGTTCAGGGGGTACTGAAGGATCCTAGTCTAGAAGCAGATGTGGTCCTATAAGTCTACTCTGTCCCCACCCACCAAGAGCTCAGCAAACAGCAGCAGCTCTAGGTGAGGTCCTCAGAGCGCACAGGGACCTCTGGGTGCTCTTTCTGATGGGTTCTCCCTACACCATCCTATCTGCAGTCTCATCTCAGGGCCAAATGCAAATGAGTCACTCTGAGTGATTATTGAGTATTAGCTCATTTGCATACTATTAAGCTGCATGCTTTAGCAGTGGGGCTGGGAGTGTCTAAGTTCAATGTTCCCTCCCCATCGTTTCCATTCCCTCTTGTGATCCTGATGCTCCACTTAGAAGAGGGGAATCCTGCACACTGGAAAAAAAAATTGAACACTCCACAGGCAACAGGCAAGTTGTCATGTAATCAAGGCAGGATTTCCATATTTGCATCTCAGCTGTTCCTCCCATAAACAGATCTAAAGTTAGCAGGACATGCAGATACAGGCCAGGCCTCAAAGATGTAAGCATTAACTATGCAAAACTGAGCCAATGGAATATTCTAGAACTTTCTGAACTACTTTGGAACACTCCAGTGTGTTCTAGATCAGTAGGGCCTGCTTCGTACCTAGTGAAAATCTAACCAAATAAACACACTGATATTTTTAGGATAAGCATGTCTCAGTGTCCTGAGTACTACATTAAACATACTTAGTAAAACATGTTAGCCATAAGCTCACAGCTGTAGGCTTTGTACCGGACAAGCTTCCATTAACAGGGACCTCTCTGAAGGCATAACAACTTCTTGTGTTTTTGTGGCCCAGCCCTCCCAAGGATTGGCCTCACAACTTGGCACCTATCAATGAGTGGGGCTGAGCATGCTGACTGAATAAGGCCCACAGCACAGGTCTCAACATGCCCAAGACAGGGATATGGAGTGAGGACCATCGACCCAGAGCCTGGCCTCCTGCTACACAATGGTCTGGCCATGGACAAGCTTGACAGAACAAAGGGTGTGGTATGTAAGCAGGTGAATAGAGAGAAACCAGAATCTCAAGAAGGGCCACACTCAACCACAGGCAACACAGACAAGGAACTTCATAGAAAGCAGATCCCAGAGTGTTTCTTAAGTACTAAGAGCCCCTCCTCCACCACCGTGCCACTATAGGGAGAGGGACTTCCTGAAGTTACCCCACCCCCAACCATGCAGCTGGTGCCTGAGGCCAGCTAGAGGAGGCAGCAGGTGCAGTCCTAGAGGCCTGTGTGCAACAGCAGCATCAATTCCAATTACAAAAATCATTACATTATGGAATTATATAGAATTCTACTTATGGAATTACAGAAAGCATCACAGACTGACGCTGGTATTCCATGGCAGTTCTCAAGTCCTCTTTGTTTATCCTGAGGATAACAGTCCTCTAAGGACAGTCTATAGAAGGCAAGGACTAGCCCCAAAGCCTCCTGCTTGCACCAGATGGGCCAGGGACACAACCCCAGTGGGTACTGCCCAAGGGACATAGAAGGGCTGGGGATGTCCCTGGGGACAATGTCAGCAGCTGAGACTACAGAATACAGCCAGGGTTACCCAAGGCTCAAAAAGGAGATGGCTTCAAGTAGCTGGGGGCAGCCAATGGAAGCAGGGTAGCCTTTGTGTAAGGGATGATCACGTCAAGGTCCCGGAGGGCAAGGCTGAGCAGGCAGAGTTTCTAATTTTGTAGAAGATTTTACTCTTGATTCCTTTATGCCCTAGACTCCATACAATTCACTTTATAGGGATAAGGCTCAGACCTATCTAGAATTGCGGGGAGGCACTCATCAAACCACCAAACTATCATGCACAAGGAAAGGCTGAGTGAGTCCTTGAAAACTGAAAAGGCATCAGGGGTGGGTGACCTATCTCACAAACGCAGTCCTGCCCCAGGACAGGAGTCCTGTGTCTTAACTAAGATCAGAGAACTTGGTCATGACCTCTGTGGAGAGCAAGGGCTTTTGTCCCTCAAGGGATAGGGTCCAAGACTCTTAAATACAGAGAAGCTCTTGGTCTGGGTGGAGACTGGGGTAGTTTTAGAGGACAGTCTCAATCCCTAAGTCAAGGAAGGAACTGGGCACCCAAGGGCTCAGACAGGCTTTCCCCCTGGGGACTTTTAAAAACAGATGCCAGGAAAAACAGAGATCCCAGAGACCCTTGGGAGAAAAGGTGGTGGCAGTGCACAAGGCGATTCGGACAGATCCTCTCATTCTTACAGTTGTGGTTAAGGATCTGTGTTTCTATCCAGTTTTGCACAGTGTGTATGTGTTGGTGTGGGTTAGTATGTACGCATGTGGATGCTCATACACATGTATGATTACACATATGAAGGCCAGAGAACAACCTCAGGTATCTTTCCTGAGGTGCTACCATCTTTTTTTTTTAATTCTTAATATTTATTGTATGATTGGTTTTGCCTGTGTGTATGTCTGTGTACCAAGCACATTCCCAGTGCCCAGAGAAGTTAGAAGAGAGCATCAAAGCCCTTGATACTAGAGTCACAGATGGTTGTGAGCCACCATGTGGGTGCTGTACATTGAACCCTATGTCTCTATAAGAGCAGCAAGTGCTCTTAACCACTGAACTCTCTCTCTGACCACATCCATCTTTATTGTTTGAGGCAGTCTCTCACTTGGCCTGAAGCTCAGCAAGTAGATTAAGCTGGCTGGTCAGTAAATCCCAAGAGCCCACCTACCTCCACCTCTTCAGAGCTGGAATCACAACACTATGTGATGGAGACCCCACATGGCCTTTTTCGGTGGGTTCTGAGCTTGGGTCCTAGTGCTTAATGACTGAGCCATTTCTCAGCCCCTTGTCTTGCTTGCATGTATTGGTTTAGCCACAGTTGGGGAAGAGAGAGTTTGAGGGCATCGTAGACAGAGCCAGCCTGCCCACTGTAGCATTCTCAATTCTGCTGAGGGGTCGGCATTATGATGTTGCCTCTCTGGATTTTTCCTGTCATAGAGCTTAATCAGATTGAAACCCTTTCAGCACTTCTCATTGATAAATGGAATTAGAATTCCCATGTGGAACTGGACATCTCCGAGTCAATAGCGAACTTCTGTTGCACAAGCTGAGACTAGGTCTCTGAATTGTTTCAAGGCCTGAAAAAAGGGTATCACCCTTACAACCACACTCCAAAACAATATTTCCAAACAGCCTTCTGAGAACTTGAGAAGCCCTGAGATGGTGGAGCATGGGGTCCCTCAGGCAGCACCTCCTATACATATCAGTACTTCTGCATGCTCCCCCACTTACATCCAGAATATCCTTAATCTCTGTTGTCTTTTTTGGTTTTGAAAAAAAGGTTATCATATATATCCTGGGCTAGCCTTGAACTCTTTATGCAGTTGAAAATGACCTTAAACTTCTGACGCTCCTACCTCCACCACCTAAGCACGTACTGATGTATCCAGTGTTCTCAATCTCCTTTCTAAGCTCACACAGCTCTGAAGATCTGTAGCCCGACTCTCACGGGAACACAAGTGTCCCAGGGCATCTGCTCATCATCCACAAAGCCACACTATGTGCACATAGGTCCTCACTTACATAAACCACCTGAGCAGCATAGAGTCACCCACAGCATTCTGCACAGGATACTTGTCATCACAAGCTGTACATCACAAGAAGCCTTCTCCTCTCATATCATGGACCTAAAGCGTGAAACCTCTCCAGCATTTCCTGGAGATCAAGAGAGAAAAGTACTCTCAGAGCCTGCTGGCCACTATGGGCACAGCAGAAGGGGGTAAATGAAGGGAAAAACCCCAACAGCTCAGGTTTAAAATCTCAGCTGCAGACCCTCCCAGCTGAAACAAGCTTCTTAATGCTCCAGGTTTGAGGAGATGGCAATAATTAACGACTTAGTTGTGCAGACACGTCTTACAAAGACACTTAACAGCTGTGATCACCCTACGACCTCTCACATGGATGAACAGGGCTTCAGTGGTGGGCTCCCATATCTGGCCTCCTCTTATACCTACAAGAAAGTAGAGACTGGCCAAGAAGGAGTAGCCATACCCTTACTCCTTAGCTTAGAGCCCTAGAACTTTTTCCATCCAAGGCCACCAGTCTATCCAAGGAGCAACCCAGTGACAAGAGAAACATGAAGGTGAAGAAGAACTCACACACCGTCAACTATCACAGAACTGCTCTGGACCACCCATCACATTTTCCTCCCTGGATGGTTTGTCCAGACTCTCCTGGATCCCCATGGACTTAAACTGCCCCAGGTCCTATCCACACAAGGTCTTCCTGGCTGTGACTTTTTCAGAGCTTCCCAGGTTTCAGGAATTAGTGAGGGAAAATGTTGCCTGGTTCCCACATGCCTTACAGAAACTTTGTCACAAGCTATGGGGAATGTTTATATTTTACATTAAGAAAGAAAGCATTTTACCTGAGTGTCTAGGCTAACAAATGTCATCACTCAACTCAGCCTGTGGCAGGCACCAAGTTCAAGGTACCAAAGTATCCCCTGAGGTACTCAGCAAGATATAGCTGTGAAAGGACAGAATAAGACAGGTGTAGTAAGACAGGTGACTGACTATTCTGGGCCCTTACTCAGAAGCACAAGGCATAAGTACTTGTGCTAGGACATATGCTAGGGACAGCACTCATTTCTGCTCTACCTCTGCCCACTGATGAGTGTTAGAGGAATTGAGTGCCGGAGAAGCAGCCGGGCTGCCCACCTGAGGCTTGCCACTGGCCCACTACCTGATTCCAGGAAACAGATCCTGAGAAGGGACTCTGAGGTGGGACATGAGTGAGTGTGACAAGGGACAGTCTTGCAGGCATCTGATGATGAGGGCCATAAAAGTCAGGAAAGAAAGGTGGGAAAAGAAAAGGAAAGCAGAGCTATGTCCAGGGCCCTCAAGGTCAGAGGACAGAAGGGACATGTGGAATTCCTTCACAGTATAACCCAGGTGGTCTTAGCAGTGAGGCAAGAACAGAAGCTGCCAGTAACAAAGTTGAGCTTCAAGCTCTATACCAGTGACCCAAGCCCTTGTGTCCTTGTAGCCAGCAGAGAGGTACTGTGGGGAGCCTGACTCCCCTAGCTCAGGCACAGGAATCACACACACTCGGCCAACACAAATTCTCATACATTGTCTGTTTTTTCTCTACTTTTTTCCTTTTGTTTTTCTACTACAACTTTTACAAACCTAAAAATGACACGTGAGCATTCAGATGTCTCGCTGAAGACTCTGAGTGAACTTCTAACACTCTCCTCTTTGAGACAGCCCTGCCTGGAATCAGTCGGCAGTCTCTTGACACTGTGTATGGATGTCTTCTTCCAGGGATGGCAAAGCAAGATGTTGCTGAGAAAACAAACCTCCTCCCCCAACCCTTAAATCAAAAATCAGATTTCATGCTGACACAGGGAGAAATGGCTCTCAGCACATAAAGACCAAATCAAACAGAAACAAGCCTCAGATACCCCAGAACACACTTTCCTAGAACACAACACCATATATCTGACAGAACGCCCGCTACACCGCAAGAACAACCATAGAATCTCAGAGAACAAGCAGAAAACAACCAACATAGTGGGTCACCCAGAGCCTGAGACAATTTGGGGAAACTGAGGCTGGCCTCCCACACACAGAAATATCTGGGGATGAAGATAAAGCTCAGTTCTTAAATATCACACATCTTTTTACAAATCATTGGTGAATCTCATTTTCAAACAAAACTGAAGGCTTACTACGTTCCGTACTCACATTTGATTTTAGGCGAACAGAACAGACCCTCTTCTCGTACCATCCAGGGGGAAGGAAGATACAGCCTGTGCAGAAGAGGAGCCAGACACCTTGGTTTTCCTGATACCAGAGCACACAGTGACACTAATTCTGAGGACCTTGAAGTGAGATACATTCTAATTTAAGGTATTTACTTATTTATTGCTTCCTAATGGGTGTTTCCCCTTAGAGTGCAAAAAGAAAGGCTACAGAGAAGATGGATTTGGGTCCTCCTCTCAGCACTGCTTTGCAAGCATGATAGGAAGTAGCTGCTCAAAGAGCCAACCATTTCTTCTACACAAACAAGGCCAGTCAGAGCGCCTGGAGCCACCAGGCAGTTCTTCATTACGGCCATGCCTGACCTGGCCTTCCCAGTTGGAGGGGATTCCAGAAGCTCTCCACAGACAAATAAACAGCAAATAATTCCAGGGGACAGCCTTGTAGAACTGATTCCTTAATCAACAGTTAAAGAAGCAAATTGGATTTGCCCTATCACAAAAAAAGAAATTAATCCCAGACCGTAGTTATTGTCTTAAGCACAAGAAGGTTGTCTTAGAGGCTTGGCTGGATAATTTCATTTTAAAAGTATCTCTAAAATTTGACATCCCCTGGGATTTGTGGTTTTCTCCATCATTATATAACTGTAAACTTCTGTATGTTAGAGATTGGATAATTCCTTTCAGCTGGACCTGGCCTCCAGCATGCTTGGATGCTAAGGATGCGTGTTCACGGGTTGCTAGGGGTTACTAGCCGGTCTTGGGAACAGGACGGCTTCCAAGAAAACATATCAAAAGTTAGAGTGTTCGAGACTCTTCTAATTTATTTTCCTCAGTTCACTTTTTAAATCTCTATTATTAATTAGAAGATCTGCTAGAGTTCCTTTTCTCAGGCTGCATCTGTAGAAACAACAAAATCAGAACAGAAACAAAGGCCCAGTCTCTCTGAGGTAGCCAGGTTCACTCCTGTTGAGTAGCTCTGTTAGGCTGAGCTCTCTGGAGCCATATGTTCTTGAGGCATTCTGCAGAGGAACCAGCCTTCAAGCACACTACAGTTGTGTGCTGGTCTGGTCACACAGCACTAGCTGACAGGGTAAAACATTCTGTAAAGCCAATTGTTGTCTGGGTTTCCCCCGCTGTCTCCACACGTGAACTATCTCCCTGGACTTTCCCATCCTGTGCACAGTTTCAAAGTTGATTAACATTTTGTCTCTAGGATTACGTTATTACAGCCTTTATGTTTTAATCCATTTTTTACACCATGGGAAAAGAAAAATACCACTATTTGAGTAATCAAGTTATTCCTGTAAAATCCTAAATAAAATGAGAATTTTATTAAAGATATTTATCTCATACAACAAGAATAAAATCAATTTGCAGTGTCGGTCCAGCATCCAGCTACAATAACATTAAAATATATTGTTTACTTGCGGGTGGGGCCGTTTCTCTTTTCAGATTGGTCAATGAGGGGGACGATGTAGCGTCCTCCTTTCAGAATGCTGGCTTGGCGGCTGGACATGGAGGAGAGCATTTTTATTGTTAATCAATGCCAATCAATTCTGAGCCTTGATGTTAAATAGGGATCAATACCACTGGGCTGCAGATGAGATCTGATCTCAATTGCTGAGCAGACCTGCAGAAGTTTTTAATCATAAGGTAAATCAAGACTGGAACATAAGTCAGATGAATTAATATTGGTGGTGGAGGACCTCGCTTGCCACTGATCCAGCACAAGGAAATTTCTGTCATATTTCATTATCACTCTTAGGGCAAGCTGAAGGCAGCGTTTGGGGAGCATTTCTGAGTGGAGGCTGGAGCGCCCCTCACACCACACGGTGAATCCTCACTGCAACTGCAGCCAGCTGGTCCACCGAGTATAGTTATACGTATGCCCCATGAATCTCATTTTATGCGATTAAGATCCATAAAAATTCAATAGCTTTTCTTCTGCAATTCACATTTTACCTGGTGAAATATCATAAGAATTTCATTATCTTTGCAGCTGTTGCCTGGGATCAAGCAAAGGTTATTATCCTCTTCGAAAACACTATAGAATATGTACGAAAATGTCAGGAGAACTGGGCATTTAAAGCTTGATTTTTTAAAAGAAAAACACTGTCTGAAGTTTAGAATAAACTGCACTTGACATTTATGTACCATGATGCATTTCTTGGTAAACTGATTTTGCAAGGAAATTCTTTGAATTCGACTCTGTGACCAGATTGTAAAAGGAAAAGGGAAGATAGGAGGAGAGGGTTGGAGAGAAGGGAGGGGAGAGAGGAGGGAGAAGAGGGAAAAGAAGGAGAGGAAGGAGGGGAGGAGACGGGGAGGCCAGGGAGGTGAGGAAAGGCAGCACAGTGGGCCTAGAGCCCAGCTCTGTGTCTCCCATCAGTTTGTATAGGATTTCCTAACCTTTCAGATAACCATCCTTGGGAAGATAACTCTAAGAACCCTGACCAATTGGAGTGGTGTGATCCTAGGCTGGCTCAGGCCCCTTTAAAGCGTTTGAAGAAAAATGGTCAGTGCGGAGAAAGTGATTGATCAGAACGCTCTGTAAATCACGCGGATTCCTTACTGTCCTCCGGCCTCACTGCTAGGGTTCCACCTATGATGATAAATTAGCATTAGATGGGACCTAATGAGTTTACTAAACATTTGGGATTTGTGCTAATAAACTGGCTGGCTGTGAACTAGCAAAGGCGATGAGCAATCCCGCGGCTCTCTCTTATCTCTGTAACATGACAGTTGAACCACGCTTCCAATCTGCGATCAATTCATCATCCGACACCATTGTACATTCCTCACAAAAAGATAATTACTGCTTCCCTGGATCAGAACAGTCATATTTCCTTGGAATTGCAGGTCCTGATAGCAGGCTCTGTCACTGCTGCCTTGAGCCCCACTGTACATCTCTATTTATGATCATTATTTTCGCCTAAACAAGCCTTTTTCCTCAACTTGATAACGAAACCTGCTATGATGAGGCGGAGCAGTGACGACATTGTTTCCTCTGTGGAGTGCTTTTACATTTAGTGGGGGCCGCTGGCAAATATTTTATTCAGGGTATTAGTAAAAGTCTCCACTCGTTAGAGAGTATCACTACCATTTCCTTCAACAACAACAACAAAAAGAATCCTGTTTCCAGCTCTGATTTGTTAAAAAACAGAGAGTAAGAGTAAAGCCAGCCACGTCACAAGGAATAAATCAAAAACGTGATTAAAAAGACTGTAGCCGGTTTAAAATCACAGACCCCTTGCCTTCCTTGCTCCTCCTTCTGGGCTCTCCCTCCTCGCCTTACAGGGCTCTGCCCTGCCGACTGGTCACCTCTGTGTGACCCCCGCACACGCAATAAATTACCATAACACATAACTCTGAAACAATGTAAATTAGTTACTGTGCACAGCCTAATAAATGGGGACAAATGAGTTTGGTGCTGGAAAGGGGTCTGGATGCTCTAATTGCTGGGAATAGTTATCCTAGGGTCTTACCAAACATGGGCCATGACCACTACTTGTGACAGATACTCTGAGCCCAGCAAGCACACTTCTCACTGAATTTTTGTTGTTGTTGTTGTTGTTGTTGTTGTTAGGTCTGGAAGCATGAAAGAAGTATTTTCAAACTACAGGGCATATGTTTGTGTCGGGATATTCTGTCCCGAGGCAAGCTTGTTTTCACATGAAGCTTTTCTAGGAATTGTGAGCAATAAGACAAGCTCCCAGAAAGGCAAGACCAGTGTCCAGGACAAGTGCCTCGATGGTCAAGCAGAGTAGGAGAGAATCTGACCTTGAATAGGGAATGGGAAAGGGCAGGATCTGCATCTGAGCCACACAAAGGCCCAGCTCTGGATGGGACCCTGGCTGTGTAGTAACTTGCATGACTCATTATTTGTTCAAAGTAATGATCTTTGGGAAAAGGACCGTTATATTTAGAGCCCGCTTGTCACGTTTAATAAATGGCAGGGACTGCTGCTCCCCGTGAAGCACTCTCCCAGGTCCTGCTTCTCTCCCTGGGGCCTCCCCTGGCCGGGGACCCACAGCAGCCGATGTCTGGGTAACTGATGGCTGCTGCCCAGTGGCCAGCTCAGACTGGTGACCTCTCATGGTGGGGACACACCGTTCATCCAATCCAATCCCCAACTTGTTTCCTGACCCAATCTTCCGGGTGTCATGGGGCTTATCGCTTCATTGAGAATGTGGAAGTGGATGGGGAACCATCTCTGGCCACATGCCCAACAACCAAATATCAAGAAGAGAGGCCACCCGGCCACCCCATCCCAGCACTGATCTGATTTACAAACCTTCCCTAATGTGAAACAAATGCTGTTGGTGTGAATTCATACTTAACCGTAAAAGCCCAAGCATTACTCTGTCTCGTATTAAATACCACATATAACTCTCAGCAGGCTTTATGTTCTGTTTTACTGTCAGCAATGGCTAAAGCTGGCCTAACATTTTGTTTGGCAATTAGGAAAATTTGTAGTTTAATTTATTAAACCAAAAAAGCCAACAACTACACCAAACGTTGAATTCATCCCGTTTTTTTACGCCATGGGGCAGCATGGTTGCCTTTCCAATAATTTAATCATTCTCCTTTTATGGCCTCTGTGATTTAAATATTCCAAACAGTATTATTTAGGAAATAAAACCCTAATAAGTGAAATTGAGCTGTGCCACTTCAATAAATGCTTAATATAAAGTTAAAAATGCTTTAATTTTTTTGTAAAGGAGCCAAGAACTTGAAAGGGGGGAGGGGGGTAGCGAGTGAGACATGCAGAACCCTGCAAACAACTCTCCACCCTAACGGGCAGCACACAAGCTCAGGAATGAAAGAGCTGAACAGAGAAGCAGCAAGACTGGGAAGGAACAAACTTTCAAAAGTGACAAAAAGAATCACAAAGGATTAGTAGTACATAATGAGAGGACAGGAGGAAAACTTCAGGGCAGGCCACCTCTGGAAACAGCTGGTCTGAAAAGCCTGCATAGTCAGTATGACCCGAACTGTGTATCCCTGAAGGGCAAGGATCCAGGGACAAATGGGCAAGTGCCATGGGTTTGGAAAGGGAGGGGGACACAGAATGGGATACTCGGGACAGAGGCCAGGGCAAGATACACAATGAGAGATACATGCCACCAGACATTTGTCAAACTCCATGGGAGGTATAACACCCTGGGTGCCCTCCAGTCATTTGCAGACTTTAGTTAACACATATCAATATTAGTTGGATTGTAACCAGTCTCCCCAGCCACAATACCTAGTGCAAAATCTCCACACAAGGAGCATAGGACCAAATGGTAAGAGAAATTATGCTTTCGGTTCGGTTTTCTGTCAGCCTAAAACTGCTCTGGAAAACAGCCTGGATGCACAGAGAGGCAGCGCACATTCTGTAGCTCCAAACTCTGCCTATGGTCTCTGCTTCCCTGGGCATACCTGTGATGCCTATCGTCCCCTCCTCTGTAGAATGTAGGGTGTCATTCTACAGAAATGGGCACAGGTCTCTCAGTGGTGAGGACTTGACACAAACACCTGTCTGCCTTACCTGTTGGAATGTTTCTTAAATCCCTACCTACTATACCACCGAGCATTTTGGCAACCTTGAAGCATGCTCAAGGAGAAAGCTTGACCTCAAGCCAAGGAAGAGACCGGCTCTGACTCCAGAACCAGAAATATCAAATTAACTTAGCTGGAAGTGGCACCCCTTCCACTGGGCTATAGTCATCCTGTCTCTAATGACAGGCCCTATCCCTTGTCAAAGTTGGATGACCTACTAGCTCATGACACCTGTACTCCCAAGGAAGGGGGGACACCCATCTAGGACTGTAATCGAATCTCAGGCTGGTGCTGCACATGTGTCACCCTCAGGGAGACCGACCAGGCTTAGGCTCTACCTGTTTTTATAGTCTAAAGCATCTCCTCTGTACACATGTGTACAACTTGGACTCTTGGTGAAACCCTCCAGAAAAGAAGGCCCTCAGAAAAGCCTATATGTATAGGGTCAGCCTCCAAAGTGAAGGACAGCTTCCTACTTTGTAAATTCGTCATCAGGAGGGCAAATGTTTTGAGATTCTTGAACACTGCCAAAGTTGTGTTTGGTTGTGTCGCTTTAACATGGCACCCTGCCCTTGGTGCTTTCTGCTGAGAGAAAGAGCTAGGAATTACAAGCAGGGGGTGGGGGTGAGGGGTAGATGTGGGGCAAGGCTAGAGCCTGTCGGGCAAAGGAGGCCTCCTCCCAGATGTGCAGCAGCTCCTGAGTCTTCCAGCAGAGACATGCTGGAGCCGACTTCTTCCGCTAGTGAGGCCTGGGCTCTGTGTCCTGCAACAACACCACCCGAGCCCCTTCCTTTCTGCACATGGTAAACTCATTTCCTAGTGAATTACCGGGAAAGCACTCAGTATGGCCCTGCTGCTTTCAGGGGATGCTCACCATCCACAGACCCTTCCTAGATTTTGAGCATTTTCTAATTAAGTAACCTTCAGTGAAGGAATTACAGATAGACAGGGGTTGTTTTTCTTTCTTTTTAAAGGGTAGGAGCAAGAAGTGACACAATAGCAAACTGAAGTCAGCGTTCCCCTATGCCCATGCCCATAAACATAGTTTTCTTCATCCAGCTGCTTGGCAAATTTACAGCATTTACCATTTTGACAGATGCGTTGGGCTGTTTTTGGAATAA
Source organism: Rhabdomys pumilio (assembly GCA_030674055.1). Lineage (NCBI taxonomy): Eukaryota > Metazoa > Chordata > Mammalia > Rodentia > Muridae > Rhabdomys > Rhabdomys pumilio. The sequence goes on from JANHMN010000003.1 coordinate 124,801,111, forward strand.
AGCGTTTTAGAGAGCGTTGTTGAGCTTCCAAAACGCAATGAACATTAGTTACCCCCCAAGTTTGAGAAGCTTATAAAATACAAGAAAACCCTTAACCCATAAAATCCCTCCACTTATTTTTCTAAATGATAGCCGTATTTTTATTTTAAAGCATTCATAATGCCAGCATAATGTCTCATTATATAGAGTTTTAACCACAAACATTTTGGAGAGATTTGCTACTAAGATAAACAAACAAGGGGAACGTGTGTTCTGGCAAGCAGTCAGGAGCGGACGGGTGAATGGTTTTCATTTTCTCGGAGTGCAAGCTAAGGCAGCTCTGCCAAGTACAGGTTAAGCTCCTCGAGTTCTCACTTCCTGTACCCCCACTTGTCAATCACTTCCTGTCTGCCACGACAATCTCCATCATTAGAGCCTAGAATTTTTATCTCCTCCAACATGCCTCCCGTTGCTACTGTGAGTTTGAATTCTGATAAATTATTCACCATCTTTGAAAAGTAACCGAAAATTATAGCATCAACTTCAGCCACCTATATCTGGGGAAGATCGCCCTCCTCCTCCCTCTGTGTGTCCCACATGCTTCCATGAAGCCGGCTTCTCCTGCGTTCTCCAGCGTCATGAGAAGGCCTCTGGCCAGCCCCAATTATCTTCTGGTGCACAGAACGTAATTATTTGCTTCCTGTAAGCATGCGTAACAGAACTCTGAGTTTGGACGGCTTTCCATACGGTAATCCAATTCGTCCATGCTGTCCTAACACGATTACAGGCACTGGCTATATCTTTGCTCTTCACCTGATAAGGCTGCCGCAGAGGCGCGGGATGGTCTGCGTCAACATCCCTCCTGGAGTATAGCTTCTGACAGCCCAGCTTCCAGCCCCTCCCTCCAGCCCTGCATTTTCAGAGCAACCAGCTGCCTGCTCCGCCTGCCCCTAGCAGGCAGCACCATACAGCTTCAGCCCTTGCAAGAGCTGATGGGAATCTGAGCTGGTTAAGAGTGCTACGGAAGTCATTGTAGGCCTGTGGCTTGTTTTCCAACCCAATTCTACACTGGTCTGGCCTGGTCACCCTGTAGGCCTTACCCAGCTAGCCCAGGCAGCCATAAATCTCTGTAGGCATCCTTAGCCTAGAGCAGAGATGTAAACCCTAGGCCTGATGCTGCCCCTGAAGCCCTACTCACTGTGACACACAGCATTGGCTTATACAAAGATGCGGCATGCCTGATGCACGCAGTTGTGGCAGGGTGGTGGGCTCAGAAGCATGCACACAAAGTGGGTACTGTTTCTAGTGCTGCCCTCTCTAAATGAGAGCATGTCACTGTGACTCTGTTAAGCTGCTCTTCCTTTTCTGTTTATTTTCAGAAGTTTATGAAAAAAAAATTAAAGGATGAATGAGCATGGTGAACTTTTTGCCTCCCTCCATTGGCATACCAGGGAATAAAACAGCCATTCACACCTGATCCTGGCCGAGCCAAATGGGGCTCTTGCCAACCAGAATCAGAGTCTTTGTAGCCACTCCATTCATCCAAAGTGCATTTTAATATTGCCAAATTTCTAGCCAATATTTTCACTTCTCTGAAGTCCCCATGTATTAAAACAGACCCAGAACCAAAGAGTGTCTCAGCTTTGCAGCCAAGGCCAAGAGGAGGACTCCAGGGTCTCGAGGCCTATTTGATGATAATTATATTCACTTTCAAGAAAACTGAGAAGGAGAAATTAACGGCAAACTATGCTGTTCTTGCTGTATTATGCATACAGAATGACAATCCGTCATTTCAGAAGTTAACAAACGGTCTCCATTCTGCAGGTTATCCAAATGCTACTGAATAGAAAACCTTGGGTTCCCTAAATGATGTGTAATTAAAATTATTTTTAAAATCCTCCTTGACAGGCCGAGGCTTAGCCAAAATGTAAATGACATTAAAGAAGACAATGAATTTAATTTTATTTAATGTCCCTTTTTGCAGATCCTCATTTACATAGCATTTTTAACAAAAGCGTTGACCTTATAAACGCTGGCATTTGTACAGCTTCGCCGAGTTGGATTTAATCACGCTCGTGCAAGGCCATGAGGGAGGGAGCTTTAAGTTCTCTGCTTGGAGATGGAGTAGGAATAAAAACATCGGGACTGGTCAAATGTTTATCCACCCTGCTTCTGAAAACAACCTGACAAGAAGATGTAAGGGGCTGGGGAATAACCCGGTGCTGTTTGTAAGGCTTGGTAATAATCATACATAATCGTTTGGAAATATAGCTAATAAAAAATATAATGAGTGTTCAGCAAAATCGGCATTAGGCCCAAATTACATGATATTAATACTTGAACAGGTGCAGAAAGGAGCTTTAAATGAGGTAAATGAATAAATTGTCCCAGAGCACAACTGTGTGCACTGACAAAAAGTCAATCCCATGAATAATTCAGCAGGCAGGACTGCCAGCAAAGGTCGGCTCTCTTTGACCTTTGTGACAGGAAGTGAAAGGAAACACTGTTGACTAAAAAAAAAAAAAAAAAAAAAAAAAAAAAAAAAAAAAAAAAAAGGAGAGAGAGGAGAGAGAGAGAAGGGAAGGAAAAAAAGAAAGAGAAAACCTTCAGTCCTTTTGGGCTACTGTTCTGCAATCACTTTAAAGGTGTGGTAAACTTAAAACACACAAACAAATCAAAGCGAGGCTTTGAAAGGCTGAGAGGGAGCACAGAGCTAAAATCGCTGGTACTTACACCCTCCGACCAGAGACAGTGTGAAATCGCAGACAATGAGAGGTTAAGCAAATAATGTTTTTCTACAACCCAATGTCAATTATGTATAAAAATCTGAGGTCAGCTGAAAAGTATTTTCAGAGCCCACGGGGCTGAAATTCTGTAACAGCTGTTAAATATGACAAAACTTCATGCACCCCCTCCCCCCCAAAAAAGAAAAACTACAGCCATTCCAAACTCTGTAAGAAAGAGAATAGGATAAACAGATGTCTGGCTCCCAGACAGGAAAGTAGGACAGACTTGGAATGATAAGTCTCCCAAACTCTATAGACTAATGCCAGATTTATTGGGGAGGGGGCACTGCCTGCTGCAGAGATGCCAGCGAGCAGGACGCCAGAGACAGTGCCATCTGGAACTGCCCTGCAGAGTGTGCTCTCAGTTGCACACAGCCCACGGTGTGCAGCCAGCCCGAGTGGGCAGCCGCACTGCCCTGCTCCTGCGTCCTCCACAGGCTGCAACAGTTGGACTCTGTGTTTCAGTTCTCTCAGGCTGACTGAGGAAAGGGAAGGTAAACTGATGTGCCTTCCCCAGGCATTTCCAGAGCTCCTGAGGAAACAGACCCGGATGGCACAGGCGAATAATGTGAGCCCAAGTGTGGTTTTGGTTTAGCAGCTATGCCGACATCCTGTAATCACTTGCAGCCCTTGGAATGTACGGGTGAAACAGGAGAGATTTATCTGCTCATATTTGGGATATGTGGACAATGGGTGTTCCTAATGAAGACCATCTGCTTTTGTATTTTCCCAGAAAACATTATTTCATGAGGAAAATAATACTCCCTTCCTTCTCAGCAATACCATAAAAATTCATGCATGTATATGTGACTGTGTTTGTATTTGCATATACACACTTGCATATGTGAGGTGCCTGTGGTTGTGCCGTGTCTGTGTGTGTGTGTGTGTGTGTGTGTGTGTGTGTGTGTGTGTATGTGTGTGTGTGTGTGTGGTATGAGGAGGTAAGCGTCTTTTTCTGCATCTGGCTCTTTGTAGGTCAATTCAATTCATGCAGATAGCTGTTCCTGTGTCATCTCTCACTTTACAATGTTATAGTCCTTCTCCACTTGGTAAGTTGCTATATTATTTTAAATACATGGAACTATAAAAAATATTTCTCCAACAATGTTTTATGTAGAGGGAAAGTAAGGAAAAACTCCACAATAAACTAAAAGGTTCCTAATAGGAGACATCCTCACTGCCCCCCCCTTACTTTGAGGTGTCTTCCTTGCCATTTGTAAGTATCTAATACTTCTGAAAGATAACTAAACTAAATTGTGTAATTAATTGATTTAAGGCATCAGGGCCTATAGAATGTGATTACCCTGCCAGAGCAGGGGAGCTTCCTTCCCTGTTCTCATAACACACAAAGCGCTTTCTATGTGTGGAAGAGCTTGGTGTGGGTTGGAGCAAATATGGGCCCATTGATCTCAATTCAGGTTGGAATTATTGGTTTATATCCTCAGGACAAATATGCTTTATCTGGTCAGAACCTGCTAAATGTATCCAAAGGCCAGAAGAAGCCAGTGAAACACACTATAAGAATTCTTAAGCCAACTAACCAAGTGACAAGAGGGCTGGTGAGGACCTGTAGACTCACCCATCTGATGGGACATTTGATTCTGCAATACTCAAGGGGAAAGCCAGGCTAAAAACTCAACAGGAGCAACTAATTTTCAGAGGCAGTCCACGCCCTACAGAAATGATCATCACCAGTATGAAACTGAGACAGATCTCTGGTGCAAATGGCCACACTGCTCCAAAGAGATCGCCTGCTGAAGATGAGCCTCCCTCTTTGATTAACACAAGCTGTCCTAGCAAACACTAAATTCATTTTTCCTCTTCTAGAAATATGCCTTAAACTGGAGATAGTGCCAATATCACAATCATTTCACAGGGATTTACAGCAAGCAACAAAATGCTAATAGTATTTTGTCATTACAAGTGACAGCTCTCTTAAGAATGCTAAAAATGTACATCGTATTTGTCAGTACATAAAACTATCCTTACCTTAAAATCCCTAACATGGAAGGTGATTAAAATTCCTATAAAATTGTCATATCTTTGAATTTAGTAGCAGAGCAGATTTTTCATCAATAATTAAGACCTCCAAAGCATTTATGCCAAGCGTAAATGGAGCTTCAATCCTCCTTATTCAAATAAACATGGTAAACCCATTAACCAAATGTTTTTACATTTTTCCCTTCCCCTTGTGCTTCTAGAATATCAATGATCACATATTTCTCATAGGTTATAAAGGTGTGAATGATCTTTGCATATATTTAATTAAACAAATATAATCAAGACCCCCCCCCAGCAGAGAATTAGAGAGTAAATTCTGTATATTGGAGAAAAGCGCTGCCCATCACGAGATTAAAAACTGAGTCTTGGGTGTTACTCACTATCAATGTTCAATAAGTGATTGAAAACTGAAGAAATCCAAAGTGCTTTTGAAGGGAGACTCAGTGTCTAAAATGTGAGTCAAACCAACATGGCCTCTCAATCATGGCATTTTTTTTTTTTAAGCCATGATTTTAAAACAAACCACATTTAAAATCTCCAGCTATCACTGGAGAGATGAAACATCTTTCACAGTGTTCTATTAAGGGCTAATGTAGCTGCTTCTCAAGCATCTTCCACTCAGACAAGATTCCAATGGCTGTTTAGTACACTTCTAGCCCATCCAAAGTAATAATAAAATAAAATAAAATGAGTTCCATCACAAGACAACAACCCGAAGCTGTGTGACTTCCATAGCCACAACACCGAAACAAATACAATTACATTGATTTCTGTAACCCCAGTTTCATAAAGTGTTGAGCTTGTTCTCGACTGCCTGAGTGACGGCCACAACTGGTCAGCCCTATTTGATTACTAATAAGAGAGCTGTCCCTTCTGTCAGATACCGAACATTCTCCACTAAGCAAACAGCTATTCCAGCTAGTTAAACATTAGCAATGCTCCCCCACCGGTGCCTCAGACTTCTTTAGGCTTAACTCGTGGGGTTTTCCGGGTTTAATTTTTCAGACCCTGGACAGCAAAGTTCATGATCAAAAGATAACTTTGTAATGAAAGCTGCTGAAACTCAACCCCTCTTCAAAACAGTCTAAACCTCTGCCTCACAAAACTGGTGTCATATATACACGTCTAACATTTATTCGATTTGGGTACCAATTTCAAAATCTGCAGTCAATCACACACTGGGCCCCTTGCTGCTCCCCATTGTTGGGAAAGAAAGAAATCTTCTCTCCTTCTCAGAATAGCCTGGGTGAGTCAGGAGGGGAAGGTGGCAGTGTTTTTGTTGTCTCCACTAAGGCAATGCCAAGTGCACATTAGCACCATTAGGGCTAATGATTGGTATCTTAAAAGGATGCCACATTGCCCAAGGAACATGATAAATGGCGAGATGAGGAAAAGCAAACCTAAAGAATGCATATAGCTAATCTAGTTATGGAAATTAATGTTGCAAATGTAACCAGCATGTGTAATTAGTTTCAATTATAACAACTTTGGTTTGTTAGTTACATATTTGCTACTTGACATAAAACGACAGCCACAATTGGAAAAAAATTAGGAGACATTTTGCAACTAATTGAGAGCAGATTAAATTCATCCTACCACTGGGTGATGATTGCAAGAGCACCACCACCCAAGCTTCAACTTCAGCGACTATCCGAGGTAAAAGAAAATAATAATAATAATGCAAAAAAGATGAAACACTTGTTAACAAATTAGCAGAAAGCATTTTATGACATATCTCTGGGTTTAAAGCCAGAGACTCTCTAGGCATAAAGTGCTCCTCACAGTGAGAGCAGTGGCAGATGAAACCGCTTCCCTTGACAACTCGCAAGCAATTACTGAATCCCCACAGAGCGAGCCACCGGGTTTCCACGTCAACCCACCTGTGCATGATAACACACGCGGACAAATGGTGCAGTGCACAAGATGAGCCCAACACCAGCCTCAAAGCTAAGGAGCCACTGGAAACCAAGCAAGCAAGGGAGTTTTGCTTGTTGCTACCGTTTTGTTTTGAAAATAAAGAAGTCATCCTTACCTGTCAATGATTACAGGGTCTGAGGGTGTCTCGTTTCTATTGCCACAACTCTTCTTGTCACAGCACCGGCTGTGGGGCAATTGTAAACATGGGTTTCAGTACTCAGCTCAGCTTTCTCTGTCCAACTTACAATTTTTTTTCAAAATCTGACAATGAAGCCGTAGGAGTCAAAAAAAAAATTAGTTTTCCTGCTCAGGCAGCTTGACACATTTCAACCTAGTGAGTGAGTTCACAGGCTCTTCAGTTAAACTTCTGTTGGAACTTTCTGCCAGAAGGAGCAGAGTTAAACTCATCTATTATCACTAGCAGGGTAGCCAGAGCTCCTGTACAAATTATAATGCTAAAACGCAGAAAACATGCTGTTGGTGTTTGTCTTTGCAATGAGCTGAGGAGAAAAGGCTGGAGGCTGGGGAATAACTTTTCACAGCCCCAGCCTTTGTTTACCTCCAATTGTCAAGCTGTTATTTCTGGAAAAGATGCAAGATGCCACCTCTAACCAATATTTCTTTGGAGGGCATTTATTAATTATAAGCACAAAGGCGTGCATCAATCTATCACAAAGTCCTATTGTCGCTTCTTTAAGCCTACCTTAACTCTGTTATTGAAACTTTAATTAAAGCAGAAACGAAACAAAAATGTTATGCTTCTCGCATTTTAAAAAAGCATACTTGTATAATGGTTACATGTCTAAATTAGCTAAATTAACACCATATGGTAGGGAAAGTATATAAAGCCTTTTAAAGCTGACAGCTAAAGTGATTAAAGAAAGTCTACAGTCTTCCACTTAGAGCTTAAATCACATCTGTGCGCTTTCTATGTTAATTGCTGTACATGGAGAAGTGGATAATAAAGAAATTCCACTTTATTGGTTGTAATTTATATTTATTACCTGATATGAGAAAAAGTCAGCTTTTGTATATTGGTGCTGTAACAATACCTCTGCTCAGAAGTGGCATTCAGGCAACAGGGCCCATAGCCGAGGAGAGTATGCCCCTCAGAGTATGGGGCCTGCTACTGTAGGCTGCGAGCCTGCACAACCTTTCCTTATTATTCCTTGCAACTATATTTCACATGCCACACATACAAAGTCAATGATGCGTTTTTATTCGCCATGTAGGGGCGAAACTCTTGTGGTAGTTAGAAAAAAAACAGGTGGGAAATTGCTCTTCTGACAGAGATCTCAAGTAACGGCACGCTATCTAACAACAATATGAACGATGCATCGCTGCTCTAGGGAAGAGGTTAACTGACAGAATCACAATCCAATTCTCACATACACGAGCTCTGTAATAAGTACAAAAGGCTTTCCTTTTTTTTTTTTTTATCAATAACAGACAATTGTACGTCTCAGGATGGAGCGTCGGAGAAGGAAGTAGTCAAATGAGTCCCAGTGAACTCTGACTCCTGAGCGAGGACAGATGCATCCCCTGGTCTGTTTTCTTTCTTTTTCTCTCTCTCTTTCCTTTCCTTTTCTTTCCTTTTTAAACTATACTGCCACAACACGGTCAACATGTTAATCTGCTCTGCTGAGCAGCGGGTTGTACTGACCATCATCACTGATGGGGAAATGAGGCCGGACGCTGCTCTGGGCCGGCCTGGGGCCTCCTCTGGCCTGCAAGGTTTCAATGGACTCCCTCTCACCCGCAGTTGGGCGGGGTGGCCGGCGCCGGCGAGCGCGGCCCACGGCCCCTTGGCTGGCTGGCGCCGCGGCCGCCCGCCTCCTGGGGGCTCACCTGCACATGATCTCGTGGGTCAGCAGCACGCGGCACATCTCCGGATTCTTGTCCTGGCCTTCATACACGATGGCCTGCGTGGGGGACAAGCAGAGAGAGGAGTCACGCAGCGCCTACCGCTTTGGCGCCACCCTGCCTTGGGCGCCGCAGGCCTCCCGGGGTGGCAGGTGTCCAGCCCCCGAGGGGAGGCGACAGGCACACCCGGCCATCCTCCTACTCAGCCACTTCAGTCGCGGGGATGCTTCGCACTGCCCGCCTGCCCAGCTCTTCCCACGGGCGCATGCCGGACCTGAGCTCCAGAGGGCTGCGGGGAGGGCGAGGCAGGGCCTGCAGAGAACCGGGCACAGCCTGCGAGGGCGCGCAGCCTCCCAGCCCGCTCCTGGCGCCTGGGCCACCGCAACCTGGCGGCGTCCACTGGCCATTGTCTTATACGAAGACCGATCGCTCTGTCGGAAGAAGTCGATCAGAGTGCGCTGTGACTACAGCCCTCCTTGCGCCACGAGGCGCTGCTCAGGCCCGGCTCCCCAGGCGCCAGACCAGCGCCCTGCCTGCCGCGCGCACACACAAGCCCCCGCTCCCGGGAGCCGGAGCCGAGGCTGGCGACTTAGGCCGCGTGGTTCGGCGTCCCCGGGCAGCAGGAAGCCGTGCACGGCGGCCGCACGTGCTCGCACCACGCCAGGGAGCTGGTGGCCCGCGGGAGGGCCCGGGCCCGGAGGGCGCCTCTGCCCGCGTGGCCACGTGCTTCTCGCCCGATGATATTTGGAAAGAAAAGTGCTAATGGCCAATCTGGTGTTTATTTTCAAAGTGCTAACAATGATTTTTTTTCTCGGGTAAAAAGGCAGTGTCTGCGCGCACGCTCGGGTGGGTTTTGAGCAGAGGCTCCGCCAGATGGTGCGAAGCCCTAGGTGCGCTCACGCCGGCGCCCAGCCCGGCTCCGCCGCCGGGAGCCCCGGCTCGGCCGCCCTCGCTGCCGCCCGCCTCGCCCAAAGAAGAGGAGAAAAGGCCACTGGGGGAGGGGCGGGAGGCGGGGGCCGCTAGCCGCAGGTTCCGGGCAAAAATTCCTCCAAGGGGAGGGCTGCCCTCTCCGCAGTTCCCGCCCCCCCACACACACCCCCTGGAAATTCTCTGGAAATTACTTCCAACCTCCTCAGGCACTTTCCTGCACTTCCAGGCGGACAAAGCCCTTTCTGCTAGGCGGCCGGGGACTGGCTTCCTGGGAAGAGGGAAGAGTCTCCGCAAGCCTCGGTCCGCAGCCTGGAGCTCGGCCCGCTCGGAACCACAGAAATGGTGGGAGTCACCACAGGCAAACGAGACGCCTGGGGCTGCTGGGCTAGCGGCCTAGGCGACACCAGTACTTCTGAAAGAATGGCTTGTCCTCCGATGATCCCCGTATTTATATTTGATTTATTTTTTATTTTGTAGCACAAACAGAAATCCATAAACTGTCGGTTCAGCGCCATTGACTCTTTGATCAGTTACTGGGCTATTTCTTTACTTCCCCCCCCCTCCATCCCCGTCAGTGAGGAGATTAAATGCCTTTATTTTCTGCACCGTGTAGACTGCAAAGGTACTAGGCTAAATGAACAATAAAAGTGTACTTTAAACGAAGCCTCCTGCTCCTCCCGTATGTGAGGCACAGAAACTTAGCAGCGCCTGCAAAAAACCTCCTAATTAGACTAGGCGTTTCGCAAAAACCTTCTGCCCCACATACAAAGGAAATAAAAGCCGCCAGACAAACAGCAGCCGAGTTCCCCGAGCTTCTGTGAATCGGTGCAAGGCTGGCAAAAGGGCACACCACGGTCTGTGTCAGAAAAACACGTTTACCTGCCAGATCCTTGCTCCAGGAGAAAACCACACAGCTCTGTGGCTGCAGACATTAAAACCTCATGCTCTGGCTGCCTAGGTAAGGACAAACTTTTTCAAAGAGAAATCAAATGTGCAAACTGTGCTCAGAGAATGGGAGGCATGCGTGCCGGGCTGCAGGAAGCTCTTTCCCACTTGGTTCATAATACTGAAAGTTAGCATCAAAAATGAAAAGACTACTTTCATTTCAAGTGTGACCCTGCAGCTTACAAGCATATTCTCCATTCTAAAGCAATCTGTGCAGGGTGTGCTTAATTTAGGAATTCTATATGCATACACCCAACACTCTATTTTAAGAAAGTAGAAACAATGTCCTTAAAACAGTAACCCATCACCCAGTACAATATTAGCATCCAGAGACTGGACACCCTCAAAAAGCGATGAGGTGCCTTTCTGCAGTTAATCACATTACTGATAGCCAATAGTTATCATCCGAAAAGTTGACCAAGACAGGTTAAATAATTTAATAAGGAACTGCTTGTAATTATGTTATTTACAAGGTATGACAGAGGGTGAGAGAGAGCAGAGCAGTGGATGGGTTTGAGTGACCCCTGGAGCTCAGACTTTGAATTATGGAGATGGGGGGCTGAGAGGTGAGGATGGACTAGAGGGGAACAAGGTGACTTTTCACCTCAGCACATTTAACTTTTAAATCCACATACACGGCTCATGTTACCAGACCATGACACTAGAGAGGAGGAGGGAAAATAACTAAGTGAGAGCCTGACTCAATGAGCTTTGGGACAGTTAGTTGTCTTTGTTGAGGGGAGGGGTCGGAACCCATGAAATGATTTCAAGCAGAGAAAGAAACGTTTAAAAATTAAACAAGGGGGTCTTGGAATTTTTCTGTCAAATATTAATTACCATAATTAATTAAGACAGAGTTTGATTCCGATCACAAGTCATTTAATAAAGCATATATGTCCTGTTTTAATGACAGCATAAACTACTGTAGCAACCGCTCCATTTATTCCAATAAATATGGAATTCTCATTAGCATGTCAAGGAAGCGAAATGAAAAACAAATACAGGAGATCCATTTGTCAGTCTGCTCTCTCAGCCCCAGGACAACCTCAGCTCAGCAGAAAGGAAAACACAATGGGTAGAGAGGCGGGAACTTTCTCACCTGTTTGGTCATTGAATCTATGAGGCGGACATACAGATCTTGCTCTGTTCTGACGCCTGTGAGGGGGAAAAAAAAAAAACAAATTCTCAACAAGCTTTTAGCCTGAACCTCAAGAGGGACGACCCGGCCTGGGCAAGCCAGTGCCTGGGACCGACCACTTTAAGGCAATCCCAACAATATTGGGAAGAAGACAGAAAACCCCAGTTGCCTCTGTTTTCTTTTCTTAATTAAAAGTCTCGGGACTCTTACGGTTCGTAGTTGAGGGTGTAAAAGTCTGCCTAGCAGAGACCAGGTCAGAGTGCAGCTCTGGGCCCATATGGTCATTTATTTTTCGAAAACAGAATGCACCTATAGAAACAGAGTCCGAACTCCTTCCAGCACTCTCGTGGGTCCTTTCCTTTCTAAACCGTACACAGGAAGTAAGTTATGCTCGGCTTATGGAGCTACCACCATCCCAATAATTAACATTAATTTGCAAAACTGAAAAAAGTCACTTAAAAGTGATGTTCTGCAGGAGCCCTTATCGATTCTCCTTTTACTTTCTACTTCAAGCCCCACCGGTTAATCATGTGAAGTGCCATCGACTTATCGATCGTTTATGTTTTGTTTTCCTTCTATGCCATGAGAAGATTTCGTGTTTACACCCATGTCATTTTAATCTCAAAATCTTTATGTCCTGGAACCACCGAGGGAAGGGAGAGCCAGCTCTCAGGGCGAAAGGGCAGTCAGCAGGCAACGGTACTCACCATTGCTGTACAGTAGCTGCAGCTTGTAGTGAATGCCGTTGTTGGTTTTCTCGTTGTTCGGCTCCTGAAAACAACGATAAATAATTGCATTTAGCGTGGCCGCGTCTGGCGCGGTCACCGCGCTCGGTCCCCCTCCAGGACCGAGGCCCCTCGGCCTCACACGCTGCAAGCAGGATTCCTGGCTCGCAGCTACGCGGTGATGTCACTTTTCCTGCCGCAAGCCCAGCGTTCCCCTCGCCCCCAGTGAGTCCGAGGGCACAGAGAAGTTGCTCGGCCCTTGGCGGGGCCTGTGCGACCGCACGTGGCAGCGGGGTCGCCCGGCGGAGCGCTCCCGCCGCCGAGGGGGGCACTCGGACCCCATGCGCGGGCGCCGACTGCCCCCTACTCCTGGAGAGGGAGGGTGCGATCATCAGTGTACACTTACTTTCTCTTTCTCCACAAAGTCCACAAAAGCGGTCCTTTCGATCTCCACTGGCTGCCCCTGCCTGTCGTAGAGCGCCAGCACGAAGTGGAAGAAATTGGATTTCCGGAGGTTGGAAGGAGGCTGCTTCTCGAAGTGCGCCCGCGCCAGCCCCACGCCGCTGCAGGAGGAAAGGGACAGCGGCCCGGTGAGCAGCGCGGCGCTGGCCGGAGGAGGGGGCCGGGCCGGGCCGGGGCCAAGGCGCGCGGGGGCGGCCGGTACGTACCTCTGGGCGGCCGTGTTGGCGTCCACCACGCCTGCCGTGTGCATCCACGAGCGCACCGGGTTCATGCCGCTGCCCAGCGGCTCCTCCTTCATGGTCGTCCCCCCGCGCGGAATATTCTCCTGAATCCCAAACATGAACACTGCTGGCGGCGGCCGCGACTCCCAGCCGAAAGCGCGTCCGCGGTCGGCGGCGCTCGGGGCTCGGCGGCAGGAGGCTGCCCTGGCCGCCCTGGCCCTGCTCGGCGCCTGCGGTGCGGCCCGCCGCCGGCTTCAGCCCGTCCCGGGCAGGCGCGGCATACACCGGCGGCCGGGCGCTGCGGACGGCCGGGGACGCGGGCGGGCTGCACCGGCGGCGGCGCGACGCTTCGGAGGAGCAGGGCGCGGTGGACGCGGTGACCGCGGCGGCGCTTGTTGTTGTTGTTGTTTGCAGGCGCGCTCAACGTGGTGTCATCCTAGCCAGGCGGCGTCCGCGGCTGCAGGACACTGCGGGATCGCCCGCTTCTGGCGCGGCCCGCCTGCTCCAAAGACAAATAAACGGGGCAGTGAGTGCCGCGGCGCAGTCCCGGGCGCAGGCGGGGCGCGGCGGGGCCTGGAGCGGCGCGCGCAGCGGACGGAGGCGCACAAAACTCAGCCCTCTCTCCCCGAGGAATGGACCCTTTCCCGGGAGCCAAAACTCGAAGCCCCCGGGAGCGGCGCTGTCAGAGGGTGACGTCGGGGGGCGGCGCCTGTGCCATATATGGGAGCGGCCGCCCCTCGCCGCGCCCCTCGCCGCCGCCGCCGCGCTCGCCGACTGACTGCCTGACGGCGCCGCGAGCCGGCCCGAGCCCTGCGAGCCCCGCGAGCCCCGCCGCCGCCGAGCGCCACCGAGCGCCACCACCGCCCCCGGCCACGCGCTACGGCTCCACGAGCCCAGCCGCGGCCGAGGAAGTTACCACCCGCCCAAATAAATCTCGCAAAGAAGCGAGCGCAGCCAGTGCACAAGTGCTGCTTGGCCCGTTATACCTGCCCACAAGACCTGCCACACAGTCAAAACACCGTGGGTCGGAGGAGGAGCGCCCCAAGTCGCCCACACGCATGCAATAAATACCAGTGCAGCACTGGCTCTGGGGTGTCCCAAAGAGAACAGCAGGAAGAGGCTGGAAGGGCGCGCGGGAGGAGATTCCAGGGGAGGGAGGGACAACAAGGGATTGGGAGAAGAGGGTACCTAGTCCCCCTCCTAGCGCTGCACACACCCTGCCGCCACCAGGACAAGAGGCGCAGCTCAGTCTGATTTCTAGGCAGACCTAAGGCTGCTGAAGGGCTAGTGTACCCACATCTGAGCCCCGCTGGGTGTCCCATGCTTTCTACCCCGACAAAGCCTGCGGAGTGCGGGGCCGGGGTCCACGTCGGAGACAGGTTCCTTCAGATGCCCCCTTTCCCTCCGGTGGCCACAGGAGTTTCGAGTCCCTGGCCTGTTCTTGGGTGCGGCAGTGACAAAGAAGGCTGGGCCCTCTCTGGGCCGACGGAAAGAGCGCTCAGCCTCTCCGGCGACCCGGAGCTGGTGTCCAGCCTGTTACACGGTCCGTGCGGTAGCCAGATCTCCCCAGCTCCAACCGCCTGAAAAGCAGAGCAGACACTGAGGGCGCCAGGGACCCTGCCCTCTGTGCCGCCCAGCCTGGGTAAGCGCGCGCCCTGCGGCTTCCCGACCTGGTTTCGAGGAACCGGGAGGGCAGCTGGGAGTCGGCAGCGCGTGGGCCCGGAGGCCCAGCTCCGGAGGCCCGGATTCGGTTCTCAGGCGCTCGGCCCGCCCAAAGGAGATCAGTGCGACGCGGGACAGTGGCCCAAGGGACGACCTGGAGATGTCCCAGGCTCTTTCCTGCCACGAGAAATAAGGCCTTTCTGGTTTTAAAAGAAGAAGAAAAAGGAAAGGTTTCTAGGCGCAAGTGTCGCAGGGCAGCCTCTTCCCGCCGGGCCTGGGGTAGCTCTTCCTTTTTGTGTGTGTGAATTGGTGGTGTGTGTGCGTTAATATTTTAATTAATCGGGAAAATCGAAGTCCGATTTACGTTATCTGGGGACCCCCCACACTCTACTTGGAAGGGGTGAGAGAAAAGATGTGCTGGAAAGCAATCTATTTTGCTGGTGTTGGGGGTTAATGACTATTGCCAAAGATAAGTGAATTATCAAAGCTGTTGCGCCAGTCCCATCTCAAAATCCATTACGGGGCCGGCCGTCTAATTAAATACGTAAGTATAATAAAATCATATTTTATGACTATTTGAGGGTAATGAGATTAGTCTTTAGAAGCGATCGCCACATATTAAAAATGCCACTGTCTATAGAATGTTAATAACCTTAAATCAAAGTGTATGGAAACTCCTCACGATAAATTAAAAGAAAATTTCTGTATTCCTAATAAGCCCACCATTTTCCACTTACAGCAGACCCCCATGCAAGAGGCAACACTTTTCTCCTGGAAAGACAACACAGAATAAAGTTGGCCATTGGTGGAGGGTAAGGTTGAGAGATGCTTTGTCTCTGTGTGTTCCAAAGCTTGGAAGCTCACACTGGGTGAGCGACAGGGCCAGCATCAATGACAGAATATGCTAAATGTCTTTTTAGGCAGAGATGAAGTTGGGAAAGGGATACAATGCTTGCTTTGTAGCACACTTCCTAAAATGTCCAGCCTGGTCTGTAGGTGCCCGTCCTTGCGCTAAGGCAAGTGTCATGCTTAAAATCATTTACAGTATCTTTAATTCAGATTACACGCGCCAAGGCGATTTAAATCTGATTACCAAATTAGAAGGTTTAAAAACAAATCCTTCTAAATCTGATACTGTTGACTAAAGAGGGGGAGAAAAAAGTTCCATAAGCCCATCACATAAGGTAACGATCCTGCCCCAGAAAGAAAGGGGGTTTTAAACCTTTTTGACAACAAATGCAGCTGCCCCGCTATTTTGGACGATATTAAGCGAAAATGAATGCAAATCTGTGTTCGGCAGCCATCTGGCCCGAAATGGGGGAATCAGCTGTCTCACAACAGGCTCGGAGGCTGAATCCATTTCAGCTCATTTTCTACATCATCTGGTCGCGCACCCAAAGCGTGGAAAATACGGTCTTTATCATTCACCAACTTTATCTTTTTTGTCACTCTACGGCTGGCTCTGAGCTGAGAGCACAAGGTCTAGCCGTCCAGGAAGGGTCTCCACCCTAGCCTGCTGCAGAGGAGCCTGGGTGGGCAGCCCCCACCTCATGCCACCCTGATTTTCGATTTGATAGGCAGCAAGGGACAGAGCACCTAGGCCAGAGGGTGGGGGAGGGGTGCCGATCAAAATCCCTAGAGCCTTCCAAGATGCCGAGAGCACCTCCCTTAGGAGCCGGCTCCACCCCTCACTGTTCCTTGGACAACCAGGCAGCCAGAATCCAAAAGGGGAGTACGGAAGAGCTGGCTAGTACTTTGGAAGTTGAGCGGACGCGCTCTGGCCAGCGACCTAACCATTCTCCCAGACGGCTCCTAAGGGTCAGATGGGCATCCAGGGACCTGGTTGGGAAGGACCCGACCTTTACCGTGGGCCCTGCGGGCCGCGACTGCGGCGGCGATCACTCCGGGCCCCGCGCCCAACGCGATTTGCACGGGTGGCCCTAGAGCTGCCGCCGCCGCCGCCTCCTTGGAGGGTGGGAAGTATTCCTTTTGTGCGGATTTACGGGAGAGGCTTCAATGAGCCCCCTCACATTTGCATTTAAATAGCAGCATCAAGCGCTTCGCGTGCCACACACCAGTGGGCTCCCAGATGTCAAGCCGGAGTCAGTCAGATGGCCAGTGCCCAGCTGTCCTCCCTACGTCGTGCCGGAGCAGGCAGTGACCTTAAAGAGACAGCGTTCGCCGCCCCTGGAGCCCGACTCCGAGTCCCGCATGAGAGGCAACTCTTCAGCCGCTGTTTGTGGGCATCACCTGAAATCTGGCGGACGGTCCAAACTCCAGGACCTGCCTTTAGACTCACATGGTTCTATGTGTCCTGGCCGCGCGCCACTGGGTTATCCTCCCTGCCCACCCCCCAGATCAGTATGCGCCAGGAAGACACTTCCCCACTTCGGTGTGGGGACGGCCCTGGAAAGGGGGGAGGGTGGCCTGGTTCTGGCCTCTGATCCACTCCCTTGAATTTTTCACCAAATTGTATCCCAGGATACTAGGGATACAGGGCACCAGGTGCCACAGAGGCAGCACCTATCCGATGTCCAGGGCACCCTATATGTGTCCTTTCTTGCTCGATAGCCAACCCCGCAATCATCCTTCCAAAAGTAATAAGCTCTATTTCCAGCGTTGAGAAGCCCTAGCCAGAAATTCTTGAAAGCAGACATATACAGTATCAATGGGTACACAGGCGCCAGTGAGAGCTGCACCTTCAAGGGGCACAGGGCCACAGGCCCAGGCTTCCTAGTTACTGTCGTCGTCACCGAACCCTTTGGTATCTTGAAGGGGTGAGAGGCAATGA
This sequence comes from Rhabdomys pumilio, assembly GCA_030674055.1. Classification (NCBI taxonomy): domain Eukaryota; kingdom Metazoa; phylum Chordata; class Mammalia; order Rodentia; family Muridae; genus Rhabdomys; species Rhabdomys pumilio. The sequence continues at coordinate 124,818,531 of JANHMN010000003.1, forward strand.
GGCAAAGTCCCGCGGTTTTGTGTCCACACCACCAGGGCTGAGGAGAACTGCGCACTCTCCTCTCCTCGGTACTCCAGGGGTCGCTAGGCCTCCAGCCTTTCTGCAGCCTGGGGATCAGGAGCTCATCGCTGACAGGGGTTTTGCAAAGAACTCCAAAAGGGAGAACGGGGCTTGTTCTGCGTCCCGGGGTGGGAGGCCAGAAAAGGTGGGAGAGGAGCAATAAGATTTCTCGCACTATGAACGAGTGGAATTGGCTGACTGTCTCGGCCAGAGGCCGAGGCCGGAGTTCTACCTTATGGCATAGGGTCACTTTAGCGGGTGAACAGAAGAAATGTAAGGGCTCCGCACATGGGCAGTTGCAACCTGTTTAACTGGACAGCAAGGGAAGCTGGCCCAGGTTCGGTTCTCTGAGACCAGAGACCTTCACCTCTCTTCAAGAGAAAATGCAAGCCAGTGGGCCTTTGGCAACAGGAACCAAAGCCAAGCTGGGCATTCCCGTGTCCTTGAAGACAAATAACTGAGCACCTAGTACCTGGCACATGCGAGGCACCAACCCGCACCTCTCCTCTGCTTAAAAGGGCAGGAAGCTCGGTGAGGTTCAAGAGAATAACGCAAAAACTCAAGGATCGTAGGTTCTGGTTTTCTGTGCCGCCGCCTCCCACAATATTTATTTTGCACAGTTAAGGCTCCTGAATCCCGACCCCGGGTACAGAAGAATTTTCTAAGTGAAAAACGTGTAGGCGCCTCCTGCGGAGGCGACCAAGTTTGACAAACAGCGCCTCCTGGGGTGGGGAGAGCGGAGTGCCGCACAGCAGAGAGGAGAGCCAGGGCGCCCACCGGCCTCGGGACTGGTGGCCCCTTCCGTTCTTACTGGATCCCAGCATCTGGCTCCTGGATAGCCAACGCACCTAGGCCTTGCTGAACTGATAACCTCAGGGGCTTGTAGAAAGCACCACTCGCCCCCGGCTAGTCCTAATTGCTGCCCACGTGAGCCTGCTTTCTGGAGCCACCCGGAGCAGAATACGGGACACCTAGTCCGTGCTGGGAGCTCCACGCAAACTCCCTAGTTGGAGAGAAAGGTGCCAGCCAAGTGATCCCGCGGAAGCAGCAGACAAGACCATGAACTCGCTCAACTACATCCCTGGAAAGCCCCAAGACTTCAAATGGAGCCAAAAAGAGCCTGTGTGTGCCTTGGTTCCAACAGTGTGCAGAATGAGAAGGCAAGCAGTTAATTATTGTCTCTGTCTTTACTTTTTCTCTGGTTCCTTCGGTCACTTTGGCTGACTCTACAGTTCGGAGTGAGACTTGGGAGCTCTTCAGCCACACCGAGAATCCCAACTCAAACTCGCGGAAGTTTGGGTGTCTCCCATCGCACCCTACAACCTTAAAGGTCATCTCTCCGGGGGAAAAAATTGCTCTGGAGCAGCAACAGAGCTCTGAAAGACAGCTGGTGCGTGGCGGGGTCTCTCAGACTCGAAAAGGAGCAGCGGTTTAGCAACAAGCTGGGATTTCCCTAGCTGTGTTCAGCGGCGCTCTAAAGGCGGTCCTGTAGGATGCCCCAGAACCAGCGCCTGGGACACGGAGTCCACGCTGCCCGCCCGCGCCAATTTACAAAGCAAACTTTCCCCAGAGAAGTTTTTGGATCGAACAGCGCGCAAAGTGCGCCAATCAACACTTAAACAGAACCAAACTGTACAAACACGGATCGATCAGATAATTTCAGATATTATAATTGGCTTTAATTAAACACACTGCGTTCTAATTAACTCTGAAATTTTAGCATGCTTTGGGACACTGGTGTCTGATTTGATATTGTCAGTCCAGATGTCCTAATAAAATTCAATCCTCCACTCAAGACTTCAATACTCTCTAAGAACAAAATGCAAATTAAATGTAAAACCTAAAGTATCGCCAAAGGTATAATCAAGAAAGGTGTCTCAAAACTTCTCACTTTTTATTACGCAGTAGTTTAAAAATGCAGATTACATCTTAACAAGACTTCTCTAGCAAGTCATAAATCTTAACTCTTTCCTGGACGCTGACGGGTGCTCTAGCCCTCAAAAGTTTGCTAATAGAATTCCGTATTGAAACGCTGGTTAGAGGAGTTGAGAACGGGATAAAGGTGGACCCAGAAGGGTGACCTTTGACAACCATTGAGGGCCTGCTCTTCTCCGCACTCCCCTCACTCCTAGCCCCATGTACGTTAACCCAGACGCTACACTGCCATCCCTGTACGCAGATGGGTGAACTGGGGTTTGAGTTAACCAGTGAGCGATCTACTCAGATGCTAGAACTTCGATGACTAAGCTGGAAAGAAAAAGAAAGCTCACTACCCCTGGGCAGATATAGTCAAGCCTTCCACCTGGCAAGACCAAACCCTTTGGCTCACGGTCAAGGGGCTTCTATGTAGGAGTATTGGGTGGCGGCAGCAACAGGACTCCTCCTCCCAGGGAAGCCAGACGTGGGCCGTGCGACCCGGTATGCCTGTGGCGACACGCTCTGCAGCGACTAGATTCTTTATCAACTCCGAGGGTCTGCTAAATTTTACAGACTAGAATGAGTCCTACTAAAAGGAAGCTATTCGCACATTAAACGTGTGTATGTTTTCCATACTAATGGAGTCACTTAAAGCTGTTGCTAATTTAACTTTTTAAAAAGGCCACACTGATGTAATTTGCATTTTCTTTAGGATATTGAAATAAAGAGAAAACTGCTGGGCGGCGAGGCTGCCCAGGGCATAGCTAGGGGCCATGCAGAAATAAAAACAGATAAAGAAAAGAAGAAAGAAAGAAACCGACTTCTCTTCTAGACTATTAATAAGCAATTTGTCCCGCTGAAATTTACATTGCAAAGAGTAGAGCGCTGGCAGCCGCAGCGGCCGGGCCCGCACAGGCCTGGGCAGGGAACTCCACTGCACTGGCGGGGGCAGCCTTTGGGCGTCCGGCCCGCCCTCTCCAGCAGTCTAAGCGCGACTTTGAAGTTGGTGTCCTTGCTGCCGATCCGAAGACCCTCGCCCAACACACAGGGTATCTTTATGCCAGTGTCAGCAGGCGCTGCGTTTGCGGAAAGAGGGGACTGGGGCTGTGCCAGTCCTACCCCCAACTGGGGCCGCAGCGAGTAATAGGTGAAGAGGTCCCTGGGGAATGCCACTTCGCCCAGGGACCCCTGGACTTGAGGACCCCTATCCCCTAAAACTACTGCCCAGACCTTAAACTAGAGTGACAATAATAAGGGTCATTTTGGTTTTCCTGCTTGGCCAAGCTGCTTCTATGATTCAAGTGAACTACGAGTGTGGAGCTTGTGTCGCCCACCCCCGCCCCCGCCACTGCCCCGCCCGCGCGCCGCCCGGTGGAGTGGCGACTGGCGAGTCTAGCGTGGGGCCAGGGCGCCATCTACGGGCGCCGCGCGGCTCAGGCCGCCGACGCCCTCGCCTCAGAGCCCACTCTACCTCCTGCCGCCGGCGGGGCCCGCGCTCGCCCGCGCCTGCACCACGAGGCCTGCCACTTATCACAATTATCCGTAGTTCCCGTGCCTTTTTGCTTATCAAACATTGCTTGAGAGTGATGCCAAGTTTTAGACGGTAGATTAAAACTTTCCAAATGAAGGCGCTTTCCTGCCTGCGATTTTTAGGCGCGAGATTAATAAAAGACACGAAACGTAAGGATAACACAATTTGATTTGTTAGTCTAACTCCGCGATTTGAGACTTGATGTCCCCAAAGACCAGGCGAGCTTTTCCCCTTTATTTATTTTTATTAAAACATCAATCTGCGCTGGAGCTGGGTGAACTCGGTTTCACCTGGAGAACATAAAATTCTCCATACCCGAGAAATAAGCACCTTTCATAAATCAATGGTATTCCTGACACATCGATCAATTTGGGGTTGTTAATCCGAAAGCAGGAGTTTTAATTGCTTCCCGCGCTCTCTTCCAGGCACCGACACGCCCCTTTCTTTCTCCCCGCCTTCCCCTCAAGGGTCTCACTTTTGCTGGGGTTGGGGGTGGAACAGGAATCGAAAAATCCGGGTACTTTAACTAAAGCCCCGAAACCTTGTTCTGCCCTCCACGGGGATCCTCTCTCGCCTTCCTGGGATCCTACCAGAGAAGGCCGAATGGACACGCCACACAAGTCGCCAAGTCTCCCGCAGTCTTCGCCCCCTGCCACCGTGCTTCCAAGCCCCGCAAAAGTTCCCCGCGAGGCCAGACCCTCGGGCACCAGGGATATGGTTCCGCATGCAGTGTCCCTCGCCCCGCCACATGGCACAGCGGGCCCCTGCACCCTGCGGCCCTCTCTGACACCTAGGTCCCTCCGCCCGCGATGCGCGAAGTTCAACTTTGCTGGCTCTGCGGCCGCTTTGGGGCCGCGCTGGGGCGGGAGCCCCCGACGGGATCACGAGGGCTCGAGCGCTTACCTGAGCCTCCGAGCCTCTCCTCCGACGGGCGTGGCGGACGCCGGGGCCGCGAGGTGCCAGCGTCGCCTGCGGCAGGCTGGAGGTGTGCTGCTCCGCGCCTCCCCACGTTCCCACCTCCCGCCCTCCGGGGAGAGCCCACGGGCCGGGCCGCGAGCGCGCCAGTGCGCACGCGCCGCGCTGCCTTCCACCGCGGGCGGTGGCGGCGACGCGGCGGGCGGGGGCGCCGAGCAGGGCGCTAGGAGGTGCCCGAGGCGACCCTGCAGCCCGCCCGCCGCGGTGCCCCGGGGCCGCAGCTGCGTCCGAGCTAGCCGCCTGGGGACAGGCCTCGGGGGAACTCCGAGGACCACGCACTGGGAGCCCCCTCTGCCTGGAGTACTCTTTGCAAAGACTGAAGAGGTTCCTTCCTGCGGGGGGGCCTAAGGGCAGCAGTAACCTGTCTTGACCCAGAGTGCACTGGGCCCCCAGGCGAACACCAAGTGGGTGGACACCTCTTCACACGTGTCTAGAAGTGGATCCCGGGACCCGGGTGGCTATGCCAGCTCACTTCTGCTCTTTTAGGTAGTGTAGGTGAAGACAGCTCCCAGCTGACTACTGCTAATTTAATGAGAGGCACTCTGCTGAGCTGTTAGAGAGTCAAGAGGTTGTCCATAGAGAAAGCAAAATTTCTTGGAAAGCCACCGGAGAAGAAAAATACCTGGCCAGCTCTAACGTAGCCCTGTTTTTTTTTTCCCCCCAGGGCAGTTTCTGCTGGCCTGAGCTTCAGCTACCCTCTGGGGGGTGGGGGGCAGACAACCCGACCATTCCCTCCTTCATCTGCCTTTGATGATGTCATACAGCAAATGACAAAAGGTGAAAACTTCATTAGACATCTGCAGCCACATCTCCAAGAAAAGGGGTCCACCATCCCTGACCTGTGAACCTGCCCTGAGGTTGTATTGAGATGGCTTAGGGAACTGGCTCCTCTTCTTCTCTAATATATTTAATATATTCTGTCTGCTCCTTTCAATCCAAACTATAATACAAATCTCTGAATAAACAGATTGGTGCACTCAGGTTGGTCTTTAATGGGAACTCACACTTGCCGGTCTCCCCACCCCCACCCCGTTGCTTTAACTTCTGGTTCTGAATCCCAGACTTGTTCTCTACTCCTTATTTCAACCTTTTATAATGAAAGTTGATTGTGCTGAATCATGAAATCCTACTAGAAAAGAAAAGTTATTTTGGGCCATTTATTTAGTAAAAAGCACTCTGGAGAATGCAGCCCAGAAATGTGCTTTCTTATGGTAGCTTAATGTAAGAGGAGAACTAAATAACGAATATTTCCCCTTTGTCATCTTCACTTGGGAATCATTTTTAATGCAAACCAGCATGAAGCCGTTTAGGCAATATACAATATTTTAAGACATAAAATTACCCATGTTTTTAATAGCAGCTAACATGTATTGAGTAGTATGAGCCAAGCATCCATAGACAGAATCAAGCTCTTAGGAAAGGTAAGGGAATGACCTATCACATTCTCAAGAGGTTGAAGCTCCAAGCCCATTGACTGTGGCTTCAGGGACCACGGGGCAGGGGTGTGCTTTTACTGTATCCAAGTTTTAGGGTTGTCTGTTTTATTATTTTTACATTTATTTTCTCATTTGTGTGTGTGTGTGTGTGTGTGTGTGTGTGTACATGTATGTGTTGTGTTGACATTTGTGTGTCACAGTGGGCATAGAAAACAGTTTGCCTGTGGGTCCTAAGTACAGAACTCAGGTCTTCAGTCATGATTGGATGGTAAGTGACTATCCTCTGAGGCATCTTGCTGTCCTCTGCAAACTTCTTCTCTCCAGGAGTTTGATAAGATGGTACAGAATAACCAGCGCCCCTCGTGGTGAATTGGGGACATTTCTTTCCCAATCATCCTTCTTGCTTCTCCACACCTGGCCTCAGGCCACCCCTCTGTTTAGCCTTTCCCCCTCTCTTAAAGTCTGCAGTCTCTGGACTCTTCTATTAACTGTGGCTCCTAGAAAATGAAGCTACAGCTATACTCTTGGCTGGTCCTCAAGGAATATTGCTGTCTAAAGCCAAGTGGACAGTGAACTACACACACACACACACACACACACACACAGAGAGAGCGAGAGCGAGAGAGCGAGAGAGCGAGAGAGCGAGAGAGAGAGAGAGAGAGAGAGAGAGAGAGAGAGAGAGAGAGAGAGAGAGCGCTTACTTGGGCACACCAGGGAGACCACAGATCCTTCTTCACTACAAGCAAGAGCACCAAGGTGTCAGTTAATCTAAACAAAAATAGCCAATTCCTGTAAATTGGACACAGTAATTATTGCCCCTCCTCCTTTATCATGAATATTCAATTATGCCACAAGCCCTGTGAGCTCCAGCAGTGTTGAGCACAGCTGTGCCCTCAAGGAGTTTGCAATTTAGAGGTATCCTTGTTACTACATACAGATAGAAGAAAAGTGGTTTTATATTAGGAAGGACTTCAAAAGAGCTGGCAGGTTAAGCCTAATTCTCTCAGGCATGTCAAAATCAATGTCCCTGTCATCTGTCATTGTCCGCATGTGTATGCTTTGTCATTGGCCACTGTACCTCAGATGTCAATATTCAAACTTGCTTCAATATTTGCTTAGAACTACTTACCCATGAGAAGCGAGTCTGCCATGTAGCCACCTTCTAACCATCAAGCGTGTGATGAATGAGAGGAGGGAGAGACTTTGTCCCCAGCAACAGCTCACAGGACACCAAGGACTAGAAAAAACACTGGCTCTCAGTCCAGAAATAAGAACTCCATCTCTGGGACTTTTAAGGGACAATACAATACTTGGGGGAATATTTATGGTGTCTGCAGTTTGTCTCCTTTGGAAGCCTAGTTCCAGGAGGTCTGCCCTAGTTGGCCCCTTCTGGCTCTTTGAGCATGCAGCACAGAGTCTCACACATGGGGGCTTCTGCTTGTTTTTATTAAAATATGGAGTTCAGTTTTTAATGTACTTACAGACATTTTTGAACACAGGTAAGATTAAAGAGAGTTCATCTGAAATGTAAATAAAATATCCAATAAAAAAATTAAAGAGAGCACATCACGAACTTTGTTCTTGCCTCCACCCTCAGCTATGTGCATTGTTTTACCGTCTCACAATCCCCAACACACGTAATTTCGTTAGAAACTGTACTTTTATTGAATTTTTTATACAATTTATTGTGAATATATTTCCCCTAACTTCTTTTACCTTACCTCATTCCCACACACACACTGTATATATATATATATATATATATATATACAGTGTGTGTGTGTGTGTGTGTGTGTGTGTGTGTGTATGTATGTATCCAATTTGTATTCGTGAGTTCATGAGTGTAGACCCATTCACTGAAGTGTGCTTGACCTACCAGGAGCCCACACTCTTAAAGACAATTGACTCTCTCTCCCCTAGAGGCTACCAACTGTCAGTAGTTAGACTGTTAGGCTTAAGGACTCATGAAACCCTTCCCTATTCATGCTGGAATATCGACTGGATTGATCTTGTACAGGTCTTACATGGGCAACCACAGCTGAGTTCATGGCTGTGGTCCTATCATGTCCAGAGGGTATCGCTTCACTCTGGTCCTCTGTGACCTCTGATTCTTGCAGTCTTTCAGCTCTTGTTTCTCCTAAGGTCCCCAAGCCCTGGGAGGAGTGATGTAAGTGTCACATTTGGTTTTGTCTGTCTGTTTGTGACAGGGTTTCATGTTGCTAGTCTGGGCTAGAGAACGCACACAGCCAGAGATGAGATTAAACATTATAATCCTCCTACTTCCACCCTTGGAGTGGTACAGTTACAGGCATGCACCACCACACTCTGTTTATATGGTGCTGGGGACCAAGCTCAGCTTCCTGCTTCCTAAGCAAGGACTCTCCCAACTGAGCTATATCTTCATCCTGAGATGCCCATTTCTTGTATGCATCCATCAGCCCTAGATTATCTTTCCACTTAACTGGTACATTATTTCCTAGGCAAGGAGGAAGTCCTTAAGAGAGTGATTTCTCTTGGTTCCTGGAGATCTTGGTCTTAGCTCTAGAGAAGAACCTGTCTACCTTGACCAAATAGTCCCTTAATTCCTAAAGCTCTCCTCTGGGTCTGAAGGTTAGAAACTATGCCTTGCCAGGCAGTGGTGGCGCACGCCTTTAATCCCAGCACTTGGGAGGCAGAGGCAGGCGGATTTCTGAGCTCAAGGCCATCCTGGTCTACAGAGTGAATTCCAGGACAACCAGGGCTACACAGAGAAACTCTGGCTCGAAAAATCAAAAAGAAAGAAAGAAAGAAAGAAAGAAAGAAAGAAAGAAAGAAAGAGAGAGAGAGAGAAACAATGCCTTACCTGACTCTAGCACCTGCTCAGTTGGCCACCTGCCCCTGCCCATGCATTCGTGGATCCTGTGGGATCACTGGTGGCAACACAATGCATAGTTCCCATATATTCTGCCTGTGGAGCACCACATTCTCTACATTCTCCTACAACATCAACGGGAGGGTGTGTGTTATGGAGAAAGTCCCTTGGGCAGGACACCAGAAGGGACAGTAGACTTTAGTCACACTCTCTAAACCCAGACTCCCCAACAGTGGCCTTGGCTGCAAGGAAGGTAGAAATTCAGAAGTGTCCCCTGGAAGACTGCAGGATGAGAACTCTGAAGCAAGATGTCACTGGGAAGAAGAAAGGACAGCTGACCATGGCAGATGGGTTGAGAGACCTCTATGGAAGTCTCTCTGTTTGAAGGTCATGCAAATGAAACCAGGAATGAGGTGAGTCTCCAGGAACAGGTCTACAGGTGGGGAAGGTGCACATATCCCCTCGAGACTGGGGATCTAAGACCCCAGGTCAGTTTCTTGGGCCTGGCTCTCAGCTGGCTTAATGGGAGATATCATAGGACCACCATGGTACCCATTGACCAAGACTGAACATGTCCTCCTCTGACTTCTTATCCAAGTACTTCTGCATAGCAGACTACAGAACAGTCTTGGCGTGTCTGCTCTCAGCTGCTGGTGACATGCAGCTGAGCACAACTATTTTCCTCTCTGCTTATGTTCACTGGACACTCAGTGACGTCACGAATTGAGTGGACAGAAGGTTGCAAAGGTGTCTTGTGGGAACAGACTGGGTCCATATGTGAGCACCCGGGGGAAAAGGTAAAGGCTCAGAGCTCTTTTGAGGATTGGAACTGGCCATCACTTGTTTTCCTCCTGTAGGACATTATACAAATTGTATACTGTGCCTGACTACCTACGTAATCAAGGAAGAGAAAAAATGAGACTGTCTCCCTCCTTTTAGAAGCAAGAAAAGAAGAGAAGAGAAGAGAAGAGAAGAGAAGAGAAAAGAAAAGGAACAAAAAGAGTGGGAAGGGGAGGGAAGAAGGAAAGCAGGGGAAAGTGAAGAAAGAGGAGGGGAAGGCAAACACAGGGAAGATGAAAGGGGAGGAGAAAGAGCTGGATGAGGGAAGAGGAGAGGAGAGATGGAAAGGGAGGGAGGAAGGGGGTGAGGGAAAGAGGGAAGAAGGGAAGGAAAATGAGAGAAAGGGAGGGGAGGAAATGATGGGGAGGACCCTAACCTAGGGAAAAAAAACAGGCGCCGTCTAAGCTGTTGGCTCTATGGATCTGTGGGACCCGTGGTCCTTGTCCACAGTCCTTAGTGGCCCCTTCTGTTTCAGGGAATTGTCCTGGGAAGGAGCAAAGCAGACCCAAGCAAGGCATGCCATTCCTCTGTGTAGATCCAAGCCATTGTCACACCTGACCAAGAGGTTTGATGGTAGTTTGATGGGGCTCTGTTAGCCCCAGCTCTGGGTACTTTTCTGTTTGCTGGGTCTGTCTGGGGCATCCTGGGAGATAAAGCCAGAGGCAATAAGAGAATAAAAGCTGGGTTTCCAGCCTAGCGCCTTCCTGACCAGACTGGAACACAGGAAAGATTTCCAGCCAACCACTGAGACCCTAACTTTGGCATACCTCTGCAAACTGGGAACACTGCTTCAAGTTCCTGGTCCTGGAGAAGTGAGCAGCATAGGAAACCTGAGCAGAGGCCTGAGCAGAGGGTAGAGGCCAGAGTGCAAAGACTTGGGACCCATTGCACTGTCACCTGTTCAAGCCAAGAGTTCTAACTGGAGTGGAAGATTTAAATGTGCCCCCCACCTCACTCCTGCATTTACACCAAGAACAGCCTGTCCAGGACAGAGATGGGAACAATCAAGCTCTCTAGAGCCTCCCAGCCTATGTGTAAGTAAGTGAGCCCATCTGGAAAAAAAGCCTCCCATCTCCTTGGCTAGGGTAACAGCCATATTAGGAAGTATTACCTTGGCATAGACAGCTAACACAGACAACTTCAGCAAGATTTCTGGGGAGCCTGAAGTGTAAATGACCTAGCAGAACCAAGGGTATAGGCTTCGACTCCAAGCTCAGTGTCATTTGGGTGAGTACTACTACCCTGTAAGACAGCTAGCTACCTAGGTACTTGCAAAACTCACTGCCTGTGGCAAGGTAGCCCCACCTGGGCAGAGCTAACCTCTGGAGAACACACATGCTGACTGTAAGAGTCACAAGCACACTGATGTCAGGGCAGGGCAACTCAATGTAAAGAAACTTAGGAAGCTTGCAGAACTAACTGACCACCATAAATCTAAACTGACACAGCCCACAGAGAGTGAGTCAGGAGGGTGGGCCGGATTGAGAATGTAGTACGTCTAAGAATGAAGTTGTGTGCACAACCAATTTGTATTGTCTTTTACTTCTTTAATTAGTTTTAGACAGGCCTCAAACTTGTTATATAGCCAAGGATGACGTTGAACCTCTGATTCTCCTGCCTCTTCCTCCCCTTAAGTGTGAGTGCTTGGGGGGGTTACAGGGGCACACTTTCATGCCCAGTATGCCAAGTACTCAAAGAAGGTTTCCTGGTGCTTTTATAATCTGGAATTTTGGCAAGTCTGCTTCAACTTGGCAAAGATGCTCAGATCCCCAAGATTGGGGAAGCAAGCCAGATTTCTAATCTTGAGTGATGATGCGCTCACTGGAGTGGAAGAGTTAAATATGCTCTCCCCCTTCACTCCTGCATGTCTACCAAAAATAAAGAGATTTCATCACCTCTGACCTGAAGGATGTGGCTGGTTCTCTGGGTAAGGAAGACAACCTCTCAGTGAAATGCACACATGGGGTGTACTCAGGAACAGGGACCCTCCTCACTGCTGTCTACACTGCTGCTTTTCCAGCCTCTGGTCCCTGGGGCAACAGGGTGAGAGGAGGAGAGAATAGGCAACAGATGACAGAGAAGAGATATAGCCATCAAGGTCCTGGAGACTGAAAAAACCCAAACACAGAACCCCGTTCAGGACAGACATGGAACACGGAGGCCACCAGGAGTGACATGCAAAGTTTAGCTCGGCAGCTCTATGAAGCATGTTCTAAACAATACATTTTTATAGATGAATTCTACCAGCAAGAAGGAAAGAAGTCATACTGAAAAGCATAAACCACAGGCTTGCATTTGTTTTTAAAATCATATTAATTTATCTGAATAGGGAGGACTCAAGGACCATAGCAGGCATGTAAAGGTCACAAGGATAATTTGCAGAAGTTGGTTCTCTCCTTCCACAGTGTGGGTTCTAGGAATCAAACTCAGATCATCAGGCTTGGGCAGCAAATGCCTTTACCTGCTGAGCTATCTCTCTGGTCCACTTCTTGCATTTAATGTTCAGATGATGAAAAACTTGGTATCCTTTCTCACTTTATGTGTTACATGGCTGGTCCAAGCTTCATCTGAAAGATGATAGATGCTCATCTCTGAAGGCTCTATGTGGTGTTGACCTGTCAGGCAGTCTGGATTCTGAAGATGTCCCCAACACCCCAGTCCCCATTTGCTTACTCCAGCTTAAATCCAGGTGCCATTAAGAATAGACTTAACAGCCGACCTTAAAAATAGAGATATAGTCCTAGGCTTTCCAGATGTGTTGGTATAATTTCAGGATTCCTAGGGAATATGAGTGAGTGGAGAGTTGTGGCCAGATAGGGGTCAGAAAGTCTCAAAGCATGAGAGGGATTCTCCTGCCATTGCCAAAGGGGCTTCAGGTTGAATATGAGACTGAATCCAGCCAGGCGGTGGTGGCGCACACCTTTAATCCCAGTACTTGGGAGACAGAGGCAGACAGATTTCTGAGTTCCAGGCCAGCCTGGTCTACAGAGTGAGTGCCAGGACAGCCAGGGCTACACAGAGAAACCCTGTCTCGAAAAACCAAAAGAGAGAGAGAGAAAGAGAGAGAGAAAGAGAGAGGGAGAGAGAGAGAGAGAGAGAGAGAGAGAGAGAGAGAGAGAGAGAGAGAGACTGAATCCAGGAGTCTGCTCTGAGGCAGCCACAGGGAACTGCTGGCTCAAAGGAGCTGAATATGGCTTCTGTCAACTGAACTTTCTGGTTAGGACACCAAGGTCTAGGTGAGGATCAGCCCAGCTGGATTTCAGCCTTGGGAACACAGATTCACCCTCTGCACTGTGAGCCATGGATAGATGGGACAACCAGTAATTGGGATTCAAGCAGACCATGAGTAGCACCCCACGCCCCTTTGAAGGGCAGAGAGGCCAGTGCACCATGTCAATTTGCACCACGTCCATCAGTTGTCACTTGTGTAAACTTCCCCAAAATGCAGGCCCTGGTCCGTCACCCTCATCCAGACAGATATGCTGATTGGGTGGGACTGGTTGGAGGTCCACCTGGCTGAGGTTCTGCTGAGGTCTATGTGTATCTCATTTCTTGAGACCAGCAGAGTGCATGCTTCTTTTGGCAGTGACAGAGCTGAGGGGTGAGCCTGACAGCAGAAGAACATTTAGGGCTCTGCTGTATCCACTGGCCCTTGCAAGGCAGATAGCCAAGGGAAGATCACAGCAAGGAGCACAATGGAGCAGTGCTACTTGTAACGGAAGCTGAGAGAAGAGCCTAGAAAGCTGCTTGGGTTTCTGTTTTTATTGGCACCAGAGCCTTGGGGAGGGGGGGGTCCATTAAGCTCCTTCTGTATCCCTGGAGCCAGCACAGGTTTCAAGAAGGTTCAACCCTCCCACTGGGGTTGCTCCTCTCCTATAAGGCATGGCAGCCCTGCTGGACTGTAATCCTGCCTCTTTCCTGAGATGGGCCAGGGAAGGGAGGAGGAGGAGACAGACAGACAGAGAAAGAGAGACAGAGACAGAGACAGAGACAGAGACAGAGAGACATACATAAACGGAGACAGAGAGAGATGTGTCAAAGGACCCATGAGTGAATTTGAATTTCAGATCAGGATTGGCAGCTGTGGGTTAGGGACTGGGCTTCCCAATGGACGTCTAGCCCTCTGTCCCAACTCCTGGAAAGTTACCACTAGTTCTAGGACCTTTCCAGGACAATTTCCTTTGCTACGGAGCACCAGGGACAGTCGTACTTGAATCCACACTGATGAGAAAGACTGGACATGGGGTTAGAAAAAGCAGTTAGTCCTGCTCATAGGGAAAAGGTGGATCTGGATCTTAAGTGTAGCCTTGACAGTGATTCTATTTACCAGCCATGCCTCCATGACGAAGCCCCAATAAAAGCTGCTACCCAGGTGGGGTTCCTGGGAACAGCACAGCCATGGCCCTTGGATTTTATCTTGACTCTCCTCCCTACTCTGCCCTGCAGAAAACTTACATTCTCTCCACCCAAAGATTCCTTGAGCTTACATGGAATCTGCCCTCTTGCATCAGGAAGTCTGCTAGGCCTGTGCAGGGACAGCTATAGAGGGAGGTTCCAGAATTCACACCTGAGCTTTTGATTGAGTCCCTCCCTCTAACCATGTCCCCATTGAGATATGTTCCTTCCCTAGGCAGCCCAACCTTTCACAATAGTGTCTTTTACTAAAGCTGACCCCCTTGGGACTTTAGTTTCCTCATCTATAAAATGGGCCGATAGTATTGACCACATCAGGTTCTTGCACATCAGAGGCTCAGAGCATGCTCAGTACTTGTTGGTATCCTGCTGTCCATCTGTATTTTGTTGTCATGGTTACCTTGGTCTCCTAAGCTACATAATGGAATAGTTTCTATCTATATGTTTTTCTTTTGTTAGGTCCCTCTTTGCAGCTGTCCCCTTCCTGACTCTGGCCCCCAGGGACACTACTTATGTCTAGGTTGTAAGCAACAGAAAACCAACTTAAACTGACTTAGGCAAAGATGGGATTTTTTTTTTTTTTTTAAGATTCATGGATAGAAAGCCGATATTAGAAAGGCTATAGCCAGGAGGAGTTTAAGCAATTTCATCAACAGCCTGTCTGCATCCTTTGGGGTATCTGTCTTATCCTCATGTTTAACCAAGTGGCCTAGGAGCTCTAAACAATCCCTTATGGTACCCAAGTGGCTGCTATAACATCAAAGCACAGACTCTGACTCCTTACTGCACAAGAAAAGCAGGCAGGGCGCCTCTGGAAGTTGCCCTATAAGGGAGAAGGAAGAGGACATTTTCTTCTCACCCAGAAGTCCTTAACTCTGAGCCTCAGACAGCTGTGAACCCCTACAAGAAATAACCAAGACCTGGAGGTCCCAACCCCTGTGGGCTGAAGAGAGAATGTGGCTTCACCAGGGAGTGGAATAGTCGGGGTCGTTGCAGAAGACCCATCTAGTAAGGACTGTGTGGTCCCCATCTCCAGGGTTTCTGCTTGTTGCTCTTGAGAAAGATACATGAAATGGTTCTCTTCAGAGGATAGAGGTATTTTTTGTTTGGGGGTTTTTGTTTGTTTGGTTGGTTTCCATTTTTGTTTTTTAGTTTTGTTTGTTTTGGTTTGGGTTTTTTTAGGGGGTTTTCGGGGGGAGGGGAGTGTTGAACAGGGCAGCACCTGTGGAGAACTGGCCTATTGGGGGAATGGTACCCAAAGAAAATGATTTGAGATGACAAGATAAATCTATGTCACCCTACCCAGGGGGTAAGATCATAAAATAGGAGGCCCAAGTGCTTAATAAGTCTCAGGCCTCTTCCAGTATTGAAATCCAGCTATTTAATTTCTACATGGGAGCTTCTGCAGGAGGTGTTTAGTCTCCTCAGAGGAGACATACTCCCCTGTGATCTGTGCACGGGTCTGCCCGTGGAATGGGAACATGTGAGTGAGCTGTTATGATGGAACATTGCTTTTCTACATATATTTCTCCTGCCCTACCAAGGTCTCTGAGGACCAAATCCTAGGCAAGAGTAAGATCTCCAGCTGGACCATGCCTGGATCATTTCCTTACCACATACAAGGTGAACTGTACAAGCAAATTTCCTTACCACATACAAGGTGGACTGGGCTTCTATCTGGGTGAACAGGAAGCTCCGGTGTTTAGCTGATGAATTTTTTTTGAAAACATTTGTCTATAGCAACTCATGATGCTCATGGTGACCAGCTCAAATGGCCTGAAACTGAGCGCTTCCTTGGGCCATAAAATTCTGCCTCAGTAGACTTCAGTGGGCCATTGGCATTGTGAAGGGCCCTCTACCTATGATGTTACCATCCATCCTGTTTAAGGAAAAAGCTCCAGAGGAATGTATCAGGGTCCAGGTAGGGGGGATTCATGTTTTTCTAAATTATATTTTTTTTTTTAGCAAATGAGAAAAAAATATGTAGGGCTGAAAATGGTTCAGTGGTTAAGAACACTTGATGCTTTTGTAGAAGACCAAGGTTCAGTTTCTAGCACCCATACACTAGTTCACAGCAATCCATTACTCCTGTTCCAGGGGTTCCAGTGTGCTCTTCTGACTTCTGCAGGGCACCAGGCAAACACATGTGCACAGATCTATATGCAGGCAAAACCATCTCATACATTTTTAAAAATCTTTAAAATGCTGTGGGGATTGCAGAAAAGTATGGGGATAATAGCAAATTCATTGATTCTATGAGTCTTCTTTTAACATGGACATACAGCTCAAGGCCAACACAGTACATTAAAAGACAAACCAGGCTGATGAGAAGGCACGATAGGTAAGGACACTTGCCATTATGTTTGTCAATCCATATTTGATCCCCAGAGCCTACATGTTAAAGGAGAGAACCATCTTCTAAAAGTTGTCCTCTGACCTCTGCTTGCCATGGCATGCTTGTACCAGCACTTATACCATGCAGTGAGACTCAGTAAATTAAAATAAATGGAAACAGCTAAGAGCCTGCTCTAATACAAGGAATTGTTGAATAATACAGCTGAATATCACTGTAGTCCCACCTATATGTGATGGCTAGGAGCCAAGAAAGCCTAGGCATTGTGCTATACTCAGCAGAAACTTGGTGATGTTTCATCCACTAGTGTCAAAGAGGTTACTATTCTACCCCTGCCAGCAAGTAAAACCAAGGGAACAGCTATCCCATGGGACAGATATCCCGTGCCACCCAGCAGCAATGACTCCTATAGTGGGGTCAACAGAAGCAAGGCATTGACCCTCCTTCCTTAGCAGAGTAGCATCAGAGAAGACCGACTATAACTGAAAAGTCAAATGGGATGGAGTCCTAGACGTAATACGCAAAACATCAAGGCTTCAATCAAAAGCTATTCACCCTAGGAACCAAAATGATTTCAAACAGAATATAACATTACAATAAACATGTATCAGCAACCAGGTAGGGATGTTAGCATCACCTGGCAGCTTTCAAGCCAAATGTCAATCAGCAATCGAAACTAATGAAAAGCAACAAAAAGACTAAGAAAGAGAAGACATAAGGAAGACTCATGGGAAAGTTTTAGACGTAAATGCCATAATTTAAATAAAAAAAAATCCAAAGTAGCCAGAAGAAATAATGAAAAACAAGAAGAGGAAGAGGAGGGGGAGGAGGAGGAAGAGCAGGAGGAAGAGGAGGAGGAGGAAGAGACATTACTCAATCTAAAGTAGAATAAAAATAGAGTTTTAGAAGTGAGCACAGCCAGGTGTGGTGGCGCACGCCTTTAATCTCGGCATTTGGGAAGCAGAGGCAGGTGGATCTCTGCACACTCAAGACCACTCTGGTCTATATAGCAAGTTCTAAGCCAGTCAAGAATACACAGCGAGACCTTGTCTCAAAAGAAAACAAGCCAACAAACAAAAAGTGAGAATCTGAGGAACATGTGGGATTTTACAAAGAACATGTCTCGCCGATGAGCTAAGAGGGTGAGATGGGGGTGGAGGATAGAGAGACGGAAAAAAAAAAAGGCTAAAAAGTACGCAGACCTGATGAAGAAAAACTATCCAACTGGCAAAATGAATAAACCTACAGATTCAAGAGACTGAGCACCCAGACTTCAAAAATCCACACCAATGTGCATCCAACTCAACACGTGACAACTAAGGAAAAAGGGAGATGCTTTGGAAATAGGAGCAGAGAAGTTACCTTCCTTGTGTGAGAAAGGAGACCTATGGCTGATCCTCATCAGAAACCACGGGGTCCTCAAGGAACTGGCCCCAAACACTTCACGTGCTGGGAAAAAGAACTGCCCACTAAGTCTTACGCACAGGTTAAAAATTGTTCCTTGGCATTACGGGAGCAATGGAGACATTCTATGGTGGACACTGAGAGACACTGCTACCTGAACTCCTGCCCAAAGATACACTGTAAAGGGAGTTCTATAAACACAAAAGAAATAGTGAAGGAAGGAATCTTGGAAAAAATCAAAGAACCCAATAGTTAGGGTGGAATTCTAAGAAAGTATTCAAATAACCTTAGGAAAGCAGAGAAAATGAGAGAAATCAGCAGCAGAAAGAATAAACAAAAAATATATCAAATTCGGTATATTAGTACTTTTGCTGTGATGAGCTTAAGGAAGAGTTTATTTTGCCTTACAGGTCTAGGGCTAAAGTCCATAATGACACACAAGCCAGAGCACAAAGATGACTGGTTGTGTTTCATCAGCGCACAGGAAGCTGAAAGAGTAAGAAAGAGCAAGAGGGCAAATCTGGAAGGGAGTGAGGCTCTAAATTCTCAAATCCCTCCCTCAGTTCCATACTCCCTTGTGGTGGCCTGAATAGGTTCGGACCCCACAGACTCATGTGTTTGAATGCTTGACCCACAGAGAATGGCACTATTAGGAGGTATGGCCTTATTGGAGGAAGTTTGTCTACTGTTTGGTCTTTGGTTAAGCTAAATACTAGTCGCTCCCAGACACCTTATGTAGACCCAGGTAAAGTTATATGACCTTGTCCTTCATATTATCTCTGATTGGTGAATAAAGATGCTGACAGCCAATAGCTGTGCAGAAGAGACATAGGCGGGGCTTAGGGTTCCTGAACTTGCACATACTGACTGAGAAAGCACTGAACCATTGAGATACATCCTTAGCCCTTGTTTTTTTTTTTTTTTTTTTAGACAAAGTCTCAGTTGGTAGCCTGGGCTGGCCTCCAACCCAAGATCCTCCTGCCTCCACCATCAAAATGCTATTCCAGTCATGGCCCACCACATCCACTGCTATAAATATACACAATACATCATATTTGTTATATATATGATTTGTAGAATTCCTGAAATGACAGAGTTACAGGAGTGTGTAAGTGTGCTAGTTAGTTTTGTATCGCTGTGATAAAATACTGTGATCAAAGCAGCTTTTAGAAGGGAAGGTTTGTCTGAGGTATGGTTCTAGATGGATAAAGGGTCTATGATGATGAAGAGAGCCATGGTGTCTGAGATTATGAGGGATATCCTATTCAAACCACCACAGTAATACCTTAGTGGTCTCCTGCATTAAGGAAGGATGCAGACAGGAGGTGGACAAATATAGTAAGGGGGCACTTCCCCTTTGACCTACTTTTAAGGCTTGCTTATCCATGGCTGCACACTAGCTTTGTACAAAGGGAGTCTGGTTGAAGAAGATGGGCGGGCTCTGCATTACTTCCCACAACCATATATGAACCTGCAGGAATAAAAGAGAGATTGAGATATGAGGAGCTGGTTCAGTGGATAAAGCATTTGGCACAAAAGTGTGAGTACCAGAGTTCAAATCTGCAGCATGCACAGCCAGTGAGGCATGGTAGCTACCTGTAATCCCGACACTTGGGAGGCAGAGACAGTATCTTTGGGGTAATCTGGCTATCTAAGCCAGGTAGAATTGGCAATGTACAGGTTCAAGGAGAAACTCTATCCCGATAAATTGGAGAGCGATTGAGAAAGGCACCTGATGTCAACTTCTGACCTCTGCATGCACATGCACACATATACATGTGAATCTGTGCATGAGCACACACACACACACAGACACATACCCCCACTGTCTTAGTTAGAGTTTACTGCTGTGAGCAGACACCACGACCCCCTACTGTCTTAGAGTTTATTGCTGTGAACAGACACGATGACCAAGGCAACTCTAACAAGGACAACATTTAATTGATACTGGCTTACAGGTTCAGAGGTTCAATCCAGTATCATCAAGACTGGAGTATGGCAGCATCCAAACAGACATGGTGCAGGAGGAGCTGAGAGTTCTATATCTTCATCTGAAGGTCATTAGGAGAAGACTAGCTACCACATGATTAGGATAAGGGTCTCATTGCCCCTTTCATTGTGGGGACTCCCACAATGAAAAATTTCCTCCAACAAGGCCACACCTACTCCAACAAGGCCACACCTCCTAACAGTGCCACTTCCTAGATCAAGCATATTCAAACCACCACACCCACACATAAGTACAGGCAATCATATATGCATACATACCACATACACACATATATGCATACAAAAAACTAAGTTAGATTAAAAAGTGCTTGATGACAGATGTTATTCCTTCCAGAACCTTTCATTACAATCATTTTTGGGTCATCCCATCACAGAGGAAGACAGTGAGGCTTCGTGAAGACACATAGCTTTCTCAGGGTCACAACCCTTGCCATTGAACTGAGATTTTAATATGGAAATTGTAACTCTACGCCTCACTCAGCCTTGGTGATCTTCAGTGGAGGGGAGCCTCCTTCCATGGCCATCCCCTGGACCTTTCTGCAAGTTTTCTTCATCTCTGCATGAAGAACAGCATCTCCTGCACTCAATGACCTCAGAATTTTCTCTGTTCCTCCTACACCACACACCTCAGCATTTGTACAGTGCCAGCTTACCTCCTGGGACAGGATCCAACTACAGACAGTATGTTCCTGGAAGCATCTGCTGCCTGAGCTGAGTTGTCAAGGTGTGAGGTGAAGAAGACAGCCTTAGAAGGCTTCACACAGCACCGTTTATATAAACGCCCAGAGTAGATTAGTCTAGGAGATGGAGAGTCAGTTGGTGACTGCCTGGACCAGTCACAGCAGAGGCTGGCAAGTACTGAGCAATGCTGAGGTTCACTTGGCAATGAGGAAACCATCAGAATTCAAGTGCTGACACATGTCCAGCTTTGTGAGCTAACTGCTACCTGAGTGTGTGTCTTAAATGGTAGAAGTAGTCAATTTTATATTATTTCATTGGAACAACAACAAAATAGTCTAGTCTTGTGTTCAAGAAAATATGGAATCCTGACTGCTTACACATGGAGTAGCAGCAAGAAGAGAAATAACAGCTTGTAGGGAAGACTGAGGCAGCCAAAAGCTCTGGGTCTTTCCACCCCTGGTACAACCTTAGGCATCCAGAGCCATTGTCTCATCCTAGGAAATACACTAAAAACCCAAACCTCATTGTCAGAGCTGGGCCTGGAAACATGACCACAAGGAATGCTGGGCCAGGTATCCTGAAGCCATACTGTGAAAACTGACTAGGTCCACCAGGGTGAGATGCAGAGGTTCTCATCCTTCACCAAGATGAACCAGCTCCTTGGCCAGAAAGGACAAATCCAGTATAATCAAGGATCAAGGCCAAAGAGCCACTTTGTACCAACCAAGCCATACTGTGGAAACTGACTAGGTCCAGCAGGGTGGGATGCAGAAGTCCTCATCCTTCACCAAGATGAACCAGCTCCCAGAAAGGACAAATCCAGCATGATCAAGGATCAAGGCCAGAGAGCCACCTTGTACCAACCAAGTCAGTGAACTAGTGGCCACCACATGTGCATGTGAACTAAAATCATGCTTATCCCAAGTTAGTAGCCATGGATCTGGGCTGGGATTTTAAAAGTGCTGAGCCTGTTTGATCAGCCTCAACCTTTCTGTGGAGGGGAAGCCAGGGCAAGGAAAGAGGCCAGCTATGGAGTCTGCTCTGCTTTTGTGCTGGCACTGCCAACTCCTGGCTCAGGATCTCTCACTAAGGCTGGGTTCCGAGGCTGAGGCTGGCCTCCAGGCACCTGTGCAGACAGTCTGAGCCAGGCACTTCAACTATCTGCAGAAACAGCATTTAGGGCTTAACCTCTGCAGAAGTGTAGAGGAATCTCTTCCTGGCTGCCCTGTGGCTGGGCTGGGAAGCTGTGAGTGAGGTATCCAACCCACATTCAGTCTCAGCATTGATCCAGCCAAGCATTGGGCAGACTCCACAGAGGGAGTCCTGCCAGGAAAGAGGCAAGGGGAAATGATAGTCCCTTTGGGTCCTAGCAGTACAGCCCCAAGAGCTACTGGAAGGCCCCAGTAGAGATAGGGCAAGTACCAAGTAGCTAAGCCACAATGGCATACATAGTAGTAACTCTGCATCTGATTCCCCAGGTTCTGTGCAAAGGACAGTGGTCAAGCATAAGGCCATCAGACAGTCCTGCAAACCATTCCAATGAGAACTCCCTCTGTGCTGTCAGTCTCCATGTCTCAGAGAAGACCTCAGGAGCTCAGGCCCAGTGACTTTTTGAAAATTGTTAGAAGTAATATAAAGGTCTGTTCTGAAATGAGAGTCCATAGAAACTGGCAAGGACACATGACACATAAGGTGATCCCAACTCTCCCAGCACTCAGCTCTGGGTGCTGGCCAGAAGCCTGGTATGAGCCATGGCTTCCCTCTTGTTCTAGTTTCACTTTGTTGCTATGTAAAAGACCCTAACCAAAAGCAACCTAGAAGGGGAAGAGTGTAAGTGGCTTACACTTCCAGGTCACAGTTCAGCATTGTGGGGAATCAGGGCAGGAATACAAGACAGGAAACTGACGCAGTAATGCTGCCTGCCTGATGGTTCAGACACTCCCAGATCTGTGCTTAGCTGGTTTTCTTACAAAGCCCAAGACTATCTTCATAGGAATGGTGCTACCCACAGTGGACTGCTTCTTCATGTATCAACTAGCAATCAAAGCATGCCAGCAGACCAATCTGACCTAAGCAATTCCTCAGTTAACGTTTCCCTGCCATATGACTATAGTGTGTGTCAAGCTGACAAAGCTAAAGATAACAAGGCTGGGCCAAACAGAGCGGTGTTGGCATGATGCCTAACAACTGTAGAGCTTGCCTCCCTGTGGAGACCCTCCCAATGCCTCAACTGGGCATGTGATGTATTGTAAACCTGGTTGTCCCTGCTCTGAATTCTGCCAGTGGTGTGGGCTTTGCTAGCTGCTCATGCAGAGCTGGAGTGTTTTTAGAACAAACTGCTGACTGTCATCTGGGGGTAAGTGTACTTGCGCATGGATGGAGAGTGCTAAGTGGTAGGTAGGACAGGCTCTCCGACAGAAGATGCCTGTGCAGATACCAAGATAGAGCTCCTTGGACCTGAATACACTCTGCTCACCGTGAACAGTAGTAGCTCTTTGACATCATACCTGGGGGCAGCCATCTTGTCAGCCACTCAGTGTGAATATATTTGTCCTGAATAGTCCCCCTTACAACATGACCCTACTCATCTGTCAGATCCACCAAAACCTATTGGTTTTGCAAGGCTATTGGTTGTTCCTCCTTCTGAAATGAAGCTCTCCTGGCATCAGCCTTGTGAAATTTCAAGGCGTCAATTATTTAGGAAAAACCTCTGGAAACTTTCTAGAAAGAAAAAAAAAAGCTATCCCAATCAAGTTGATGTCATCGAAATAGAACTTAACCAACAAGAGGCTTTTGTGTGCCACAGTACAGGTAAGAACACAAGGGGACCAACGCATAGTATCCTAGGGGAATAATTTGAGATGTATGTCCACTCAAAGAATTGGTTGTGCTCAGAGATCTAAGTTTCTCTATGTGTATATTCATTTGTGTGCTGGTGTACGTGTGTATGTACATGTATGTAGAGGCTAGAGGTCAATCTCAAGTGCCATCCCTTAGAAGCTTGATTTTTGTTTTGTTTTGTCTTGTCTTGGTTTTTGTGTGTGTG
Organism: Rhabdomys pumilio; assembly: GCA_030674055.1. Classification (NCBI taxonomy): domain Eukaryota; kingdom Metazoa; phylum Chordata; class Mammalia; order Rodentia; family Muridae; genus Rhabdomys; species Rhabdomys pumilio. The sequence goes on from JANHMN010000003.1 coordinate 124,842,048, forward strand.
TGTGTGTGTGTGTGTGTGTGTGTGTGTGTGTGTGTGATAGGGTCTATCACTGGCACCTGCACTTACTAGTGAGTCACAGAGATCCTCCTGTTCCCCATTATTTCTGGCACAGCTTGGGCCACCAAGCCTGGCTTTGTATGTGGGTGCCTGGGATCAAACTCAGGTACTCAAGCTCCACTGACTGTGTATCTCCCCATCCCTGGAAGAAAGTTTCTTTTGTGTCTTCATAACAACATTTTTTGTGAGACAAGGTCATACTACATAGCTCTGGCTGGCCTGGAGTTCCATATATAGATAAAGCTAGCCTTGAACTCTGGGATTAAAGGCAAACGTAGACATGCCTGGCTCTTTGACATCTATCTTGAAGACATACTTCAATAAATCCAGAAAGATTAGAAAAAGAGGGATAGGGTCCAGAAATCAGCCATGTCCCACTGAGCTCACTATGAGAAGTAACTGTAGTCTGAGGGCCTGGAGTGTCTGTACCCACTAGCACTTAGAGTACACGGTGAAGAATCTCGCTTCCTGCCTCACATCAATGTGAAAAAGTAAAGGCTACTAAGGATAAGAGAAGCAATGAGCAATAGAAGAGCGCCCAGCACCTTCACAAAACACCCTGGCATGATTCTGAGCAACTGAAGGAGTGTAAAAAATAATCCATGTTCAGGGTGGCTCCTAGATGATACCCTGACAGCTGCCATGGTATACATCTTAATGGTATAAGATTCCATCCTCTTCCTGGACATGGAAAGGGATAATGCTGATGGTCCCTGACGTATGATGGTTTAACTTATGATTTCTCAGCTTCATTGCTTTGGGCAGAAACTGTACTTTCAATTTGGTATCTTTCTGGATTTGAAATCTAAGATACACACTTGCCTACGAGGCCGGCCAGTAGCTGATCGCTGCCTAGTGCCCAGCCAATCACTTGATCACAAAGGGAAGCCACTGTCACTTTACAGTTTATTGTATGAACAGCATTTTTACCCCAAACATAAGGAACTTTATTTTTCATAAAAACCTCATACGGTAGCCATGGCTAGAGCCTAGATCCACTGAACAGAAACTCTGGTGTGATTTTTTTTTCATAAGGTAGTCTGTGAATTACTGAGAGGAATAATTAGAGAATATGGTCTTTTTCCAGAGACTGGGATCGAGGAGTTTTAGCTCTTGGAGATGGCATCAAAGGTGACCATGACAAAGCTGCCCAGGGTGGCAGTGCAGCCCCTGGATGATGTAGAGTAGTCATCAGTACCAAGACGTAGCAACAGCTTCTTGTACACAGGGGCAGAGATGATTCCAGCTCCTCTGGGGTCGGAGGGTGGGAGTCCAGGGAGGTGGTCACCAGCCCAGAGCCATAGGGCCAAATCAACTTGTTTAGGATGGTGTGGAGTTTGCCAATCTTGTTTTCCCAGTAGCCTCTTCACACAGAGATAATGGAAAGGTTGGCCAAGAAGATGACCCCTCAGATGTCTGTGGCCACCTCCTTGGAAGACTTACCACCAAGAGCAACAAGACTGCTGTAGTTACCAAAAGCAACACAAACCTTAAGCCTGGACCATTGGCCCAGCCAGAGTTTGTGTCTGCACGGGCATGATCTTTAGAACCATATCCTTAAGGGATACACCCAAGAAAAAGTCAGTAGTTTCAGATTCCTTGGTGGACAGGGAGAACAGGTAAATTTCCTTCAGGGACTCAATCGATCTTTGTGTCCTTAAGGAGGCAGACTAACTTGGTGACAGGGATCCAGGCCTTGTCCTCTGCTTTACCTCCATGAGCCCCACAACCTCAGCCATGGTCACTACCTATACTACCACATTGCAGCCTTTAAAACTGCTGCTGACTCCTTCCTGGAAGCCACTACAGATCCCAAACTTGGGCCCTTGCAATCCTCTAAGCTGTCCCCCTGTACCTGATCATCTGCCATTTGCTGTTTTCCCAAAGAAGAAAGAAAAATTTGATTTTGATACTGTGTTTTGTGGTTTTACACCCTAACACATACAAATACATGAAGTATCCTGCACTTTATTTGCAAAAAGGTCTTTATGATATATGATGCCTGCCTAACTATAAGCTAATGCGGGTACTGTAAATTTAAGGCAGGCCCAGCTGTGATATTTGGTGTTTGTGAGGATTAGTATGGACTGCCAACCTCACAGGACCTGGAATCGGTTAGGACACAAGCCTTCAAGTATACCTGTGGCGTCTACTTTAGATGAGATTAGCCTCTGGGTTATGTCTATGAGTTAATTTTTGTGCTTAGGTTAATTAAGGTAGGAAGACTCGTGCTATAAGAGGCTGAAATTGAGCTGGAGAGATGGCTCAGCAGTAAAGAGCACTGACTGCTCTTCCAGAGGTCCTGAGTTCAATTTCCAGCAACCACATGGTGGCTTACAACCATCTGTAATGGGATCTGATGCCCTCTTCTGGTGTGTCTGAAGACAGCTACAGTGTACTCACATAAATTAAACAAACAAACAAAACAAACAAATAAATAAATAAATGAGGGCAAAATCACTTCCTGGGCTCTGGTCTCAACTGCAGCATAAAAACAAAGTAAAGCCTCTGTTACTCTCTGCTCTCTGACTCAGATGTCTCTGCTTCCAGGCCTTCCCTGCCACGGTTGTACCTTGGAGCTGGGAACCAAAATAAGCACTCTTCCTTTAAGATGTTGCTGTCATAATATCTTATCACAGCAATGACACAGGTAACTAATTTCCTATGTTAGGCTCACAGTCTCAAATGCATTCTTGACTTGTGACATTTTCAATCTATCATGAGGGCTTGTCTATATAACCCCACTGCAAAGAGTAGCATCTGATTTATGACATCATAGTAAGAGTTTGCTGCTGTAGGTAGTTTCAGGGGTGACAAAGTTACAGGCTCAGAAGGGAGAGTCAGACACACCTCCCCTGGTTCCTTATTAATCTGTAACCCCTCTCACTCTTCATCCACTTCCTGTTTCCTCATTAGGTTCTTTCACTACTTGATAGATCGCATCTTTCAGCTGCTGATTTTGTCCGGATTTTTGTCTTCTCCAAACAAGAGAGTGGAGCCCTGTGAGTCCTGGGTGTTGTGATTTACTTCCCGCTGTGCAGGGCTTTGCACCTCATGGCTGCCCAGCATGCCTTGAGAGAATGAGCTCTGGGCCAAGCAGAGGTAAAGACTGCTTGCAGTCCTCCCCAGGAGGCACAGCTCTGAGCTCAGTCTCATCCTGTCCCCTGACCCCCAGGAGCCCTGTGCTGACCCACCACTGGCCAAGCAGAAATGGAGGTGTCTGCACATGATTCCAAGCTATTAAGGAAAGCTGGAAGAGCTAAAAATAATACGAGTAACACAATTAAAGGGGTGATGGAGGAAGTGGAAATGACTTGACTTCTCTTTCATCCTGGGACACCGAGTAGATATTGTCTAAAATTGGTCAATCCTGAGGCAGCCGTAAAAGCATTTTATTTAGAAATATGGCAGCAACAACAAGTTCTGAAAACATAAACCGTTAAAATGGTTTCTCCTGAGAGCCGGGGACGGGGCGGGCAATGGTTCTTTTTCATTTAATATCAGACTACGTTGCCTTAATATTTTTACTTTGTGTGTTTATTACTTTATAATTTTAAAAATGTGGAGGGAAGCTATGTGTACCGACTTCAATATCTTTGCTTCCTGTAAAAATGCCTTCACTTATTTATGATTTAGTATTATGCCGCTGGACTTTATAGAGGGTCCATATAAAAAATGGCCATCCGAAGAGAACATTTGTATTGTTTGAGAACTGCAATAAAAGACATTCGTGCCCATTATGTCCCCTAATGTCCCTCATATGAGGATTCATGCTGCAAACTTCCAGAACTTCACACCTGAAGAAAGTTTGCCTCAACAGGGGAAAAATACCTACCAAGGAGACAGAAGAAGGGCACAGGATGTTTCTTCCTACAGACTTTATCAAGCTAGGAAGAAAAACTTCTAAATATTCTGATGGAGAAAAGGGGTAGGGGATCTCTTACCAGAAAGGAAAAATAAAACAGCCTTTCCTAGTGGAAAGAAGGAACGAAGGAACAAAGGAAGGAAGAAAGGAAGGAAGGAAAAGACAAAAACTGCAGAGGAAGGAAAACAGATAGACAATCATGATGGATAAAGACCTGGACCCAGTGATAGAGGTGTAACCTTCTGCTGGCCAACTAGATAACATGACCGAAATGTTTGGTTTGTGTGTGTGTGTGTGTGTGTGTGTGTGTGTGTGTGTGTGTGTGTGT
>JANHMN010000003.1:124846307-124861079 GCA_030674055.1 Rhabdomys pumilio
TGTGTGTGTGTGTGTGTGTGTGTGTGTGTGTGTGTGTGTGTGTGTGTATTTGTCCGTCTGTCTCTGTGTGTATATCTGTATGTGTGTATATCTTTATGTGTGTCTTTGTGTACACCTGTGCATGTCCATGCAGAGACCAGAGGAGGACATTAGGTGTCATCTTCTGTCATTTTCCCACGTTATTTTTTAAGCCAGGGTCTTTGTCACAGACCCTGAAACTCTCCATTTCAGCTTGATTGGCTGGCTAATAAGCTCCTGAGATCAGCCTGTCTCTGTCCCCCAACACAGGCACGCATAGTCAAGGGTGGCTTTAAAATGGATGCCAGAAATTTGAACTCAGCTCCTCTGAGTTTCCTAGCAAACGTTCTTCTCTCATCTCTCTAATCCCTCAAAAACTGTTTTCCAAAGATGCCCGTGAGGTGCTAGGCGTACACTTGTCTCAGTGGTCATAGCGTGAGTCTGAACGTCATCTTGCCAAGCAGAAGTTCATGTCTGGGCTGTGATATTCGTGTGGTTCATTTTGCTTTTGAGACAGGGCTCACTATGTAGCCCTGGTTGATCTGGAACTTGCTGTGTAGACAGACTAGCTTCAAAATCATAGCTATCCACCTGCTTCTGCCACTACCCTCCCCCCTCCCGCCAAGTTCTGTGATAAAGGCATGTGCTATACCATGCATGGCCTATCTGTGTGGTATTGTTTTTCTTTGTTTGTTTCATTTTTTGTTTGTTTTGGTTTTGTTGTTGTTATTTTAGCAGGCCAGTGGGTTCAAGATTCAGAGTAAGGGCCTTTTTAAAACTTTGCAAACTCATTTAACTTATAACATGAGTGGCTTAGGACTGCTAGATGTGACCATTGGACTTTACTTGGAGACAGGTCCTTAGGGGACAAGAAGTATGAATAGGTCCCTGGCTTGTAGGCAGGATGTGGCCTACAGGCTGGGAGGTGGCACTCTGACCTCACCACCCTGAACAAGACTCCAGGGGTGAGTGGGGTGTTGAGGAGGATTCAGAGGGAATCTTTGGGCTGCAGAAATCCCCAGAACAGGAAGACAAACCCAACTGATAAGTCTCCAAGGCAGAGAGACAAGTGCATTGGGCAGCCTTTCTAACTCAACAGCACACCAGCAAGGAAGGGCTGGCACTGAAGGCCTTCAGATCAAGGGCCTGTGTATGTGACATGTCAGGGACCAGAGGTTCTTGAGTGGGGACATTCATGGGGATGCCTCATTTCCTGAGACTTCTTCTGAGTTTAGGACAACAGCTCCCTGGTCTCCAGGAGACTTCTGACCTGATTCCATAGGGTGACAGATGGGGGGGTGCGTGTATGACTGGAATGAAAAGACTCAACCATTTAAGTAAAGGAACATTTGTGCTCCTCTCCTTGTGCTGGATAGATATTGTGTCCTTCAAATCCGTGCCTACCTGGAACCTGAGTGTGACCTTACTTGAGACAGGGTCTTAGAATCACCATGGCTTTATTCTTGCTTGGAAAGCACCCTGATCTAATGATTCCCCTTCTTAAAAAAAAACCAGGACACACAGACACATTTTGGGAAAACATCATAACGACAATCAAGAGAAAGACTGGAGGATGACAGCTCAAGCAAGGAATGCTGGGAAAACTCCAGCAAAGTCCAGATTGGCTAGGAAGGATTCCAACATAAGAGCCTTCACAGAGAACAAAGTCTCCCATTGAGATTTGACTTCTGACTTTATTTAGAAGGACTAACTCTTTATTTAGAAGTACTCCCTTACATGCAGTTTCACTTGTGTGGTTTTGTTTACATGTGATCAACTTTGCCTTGAAGACATTATGTGGGAAATTGAGAAAACAAACCATTTCTAGGTTTTACCTTACACTAGTATGATAAAATCTCTTCAATTTCACACTCTCTCTGACTGAGCATACAAATCATTTCTCTGCCTCAAGTATCCACTCTGTCAAGGTTACCAGATCTACTGTTCTAGTGACATAGATTTTATTATGGCTTTCATCTTTTTTTTTTAAAAAAAGTACTATAATATATTTGTATAATTACCCAATTTCATTATTTCTTATTTTTAATCCCTTGCTGTGCCTAATCTATAAGTTAAAGATTATAGGTGCCTATGTACAAGGAATAACAAGATGCATGTATAACTTGGTTTAACTATGCATCCTCAGTGGAGCTTGAATAAGGGACATGACTGTGTTAAAACCACTCATGTGTTGTCTTTTGTCAGGTAGCTCAGAAAATGAATCTACTTTTCCAGCAAGCCTAGGATGGGCTGACGGCTCCAACTAATGTGTCTGTCCCTTTGTCTCCAGATGAAAAGGGAAGTCAGGATGATCAACTAGTCTTTAAGGAGCCTGCTTAGGAGTGGCACTGTCACCTCTGCATAGGACTACTGACATGATCCTGGTTATCCCAGCTATTAGAGAGCTGCAGGAGACTGAGTCTGCTATAAGCTATGGTCCCAGCTGGAACAAAAAAGGTTCTGCTGTGAGATGAGAGAAGGCCCATTCTAATTGCTCTGCCCTCCTGCATATAGGTGTGTACAGCCTGGCAGGCGGATTAGGTGAGGCCCTGTCTTAGTCGATATTATGTTGCTGTGAAGAGATACCACAACCATGGCAACTCTTATAAAGGAAGGCTTTTAATTGGGGTTTGCTTCTGGTTTCAGAGGTTTAGGACATTGTCATCACGGTGGGGAGCATGGCGGCATGCAGGCGGACACAGTGTTGGAGAACGTAGCTGGGAGTTCTACATTCAGATCCACAGGCAGCAGAAAGAGAGAACCGTTGGGCCTAGCTTGTCACCCAGTGACACACTTCTTCCAACAAAGTCACACCTCCCAATTCTAACAAATAGTGCCACTCCCTGAGCATTTAAATATATGAACCTTTGGGAGTCATTCTTATTCAAACCACAACAGGCCCCAAGTCTCCTGAGGCCTAGTTGGTGGAAGGGGCTGGGACACAGGAAGAAGCCTATCCTCTGATTCAGCTGCTGAAGTGAGCAGAGGCAGCACAAGGTATGCTACAGTGGCTCCTGTCTAGGGATTTTATACCAGAGAAGGAAACAGCATGCTAAGCATAGCATGAAAGTTAGTTCATGTTCAAAGTCATCAAGTGAGCTGGTGCTGCAGTGGCATCTGGTACCCAGGGAATCTAGAAGATGCCCAGGAACCTTCCAGGCTTAGGTGTGGCCATGACCTTTTGTCCTTTGCCATGATATGTCTCTTTGACATGATATGTCCCTTTGACCTTTGTCAGGCCATAGAAGAGCCACCTGTCACTCCCTGATAGAGCATGAGGGGACTCAGTACCACCGTTCAGCCTCTTTGCTGTCCACTCCACTTGGTGAAATGGTCAAGAATAACTGGGATGTTCTTAGCTACAGTTTGGAAACTGTATTACCACTTAGCCCATATGGACAATAGAAGCAACCCAGCTCTCGCCAGTGCAGGAGAATTTAAGGCCAAATTACAATCCCATGCATCAAAGCTAAGCAGGTGCATCACTACTATGCTGACAAGCAGAGATGGCCCTTCAGAGCTGTTGCATAGCAGCTATGCTGTGTGGAGAAGGATGCTGGGTAGTCATCACCTCCCAGAGTCCCAGAAATGCCAGACAGGTAGATGCTGTCCAACCACTGAGCTGGCAGAATGACACATGAGGAGGTATCTCAGTATGGCAAAGGTAATGGAGTGCATAGAGGGGCTACCAGGAGGCCTGGAGAAACAGGTTCCATCTGTGTTTCCTGGCAATATGGGTGCCCCAAGCCACAGCGACATATGATCCCAACAAACCACAATACAGATTAGAAAATGCAGGGGAAAAATTGTTCATTCGTGCACACATTACTACAATAACCATGTGGTGTTTCCAGTTAACAGAAAACTACTCAGTCATAAAAAGAAATAAAGGACTGATCCATGTCACAACGTGGATGAACCCTGCAGGCAATCTGCCAGATATCAGAAGTCTAGCTTCAGGTACAGTGAAAGATGCTGTCTCAAGGGAATAAAGTGGAAAACTATAGAGTGAGACACTCAGCATCATCCTCTGGCCTCTATACAGGTATGCACAGGCTTGTGCACCTATACACAAAAGTGTGTATTCAACACACACACACACACACACACACACACACACACATGATAGGACCGCATGAGATAGCCCCTCAGTGCCTGTGATCTAAGTACAGTAGCTCAGTCTTGCACATGACAGCAGGTGTAAATGTGAACATCTATACACACACACATGTGTACTGTCTGGATGGCATTGCAGCTAGAATTTAAAAACGATTCTTGAGTTATGTGTCAATCACATTGTTCTGAAAGGGTATGGAATGAACCTCAAGATCTTAGATCATTGGAAGATGGAATATACAAAGCACCTTCTCCTTCCCTTTCCCCTTCCCCTCCTCCTTCTCCTTCTGCCTTCTGTTTCTTTCCCTTTCTTCCCCTTCCCCTTCCCCTTCCCCTTCCCCTTCCCCTTCCCCTTCCCCTTCCCCTTCCCCTTCCCCTTCCTTCTCCTTCTCCTCCTTTCTTCCTTCCCTTTCTTTCCCTTCCTTCACCTTTCCTCTCCCCTTCCCCTTCTCTCTCCTTCTCCTCTTCTTCCTCCTCCTCCTCTTCCTCCTCCTCCTTCTCCTTTCTCCCTTCCCTTTCTTTCCCTTCTTTCACCTTTCCTTTCCCCTTCCCCCTCTCTCTCCTTCTTCTCTTTCTCCTCCTTCAGGCACCAGTTCTATGACATTAGGTCAGCATTTTCATGACTGGAGGGTGAGTGTGGTGGTTTGAATGAGAATGTCACCTATGGGCTCATATCTTTGAATGTTTGGTCCCCAGTCAGTGGAAGTGTTTGGCAAGGATTATGTGTGACCTTGTTAGACACTGGAAGTGGGCTTTAAGGTTTCAAAGGCTCATGCTATTCCCAGTTAGCTCTCTCTGCCTTATGCTTGTGGATCCAATGTAAGTTCTCAGTTACTGTTTTAGCCCCATGCCTGCCTGCCTGCCTGCCTGTTGCCACACTACCCACCATGACAGCCATGGAATCATCTTGTTAAGTTGTCAGCCCTATAAACTCTTCTATAAGTTGTCTTGGCCATGGTGTTTTGTCACAGCAATAGAAAAATAATCAAGGGAGCATCATGGGAAATTAACATGTGTGTACCAAGCCCTTTGAGTTCCAAGGTGTGAGACTGGGATGAGTGTCAGACTTCCAGGGTCTCAGTCTTGTTCCTGCCAGTCTCCGAAGTGGGCTCAGAGGAAAACATCCAGCATCTGGGCAGAGTGCAATGAGAAACCAGCCTCATGGATGAGAGGGGAGGTCTGGTGACCTAAGGCCACTCTGAACACACTCTGTCTGTAGCTAGGTTCCTCTCTACTACTTTCACTGTTGATCTGGAGTTTAGGATGAAAAACACCTTCCTGGCATATTTAGGGCCACACCTAGACGCAGAGTAAAGGTAGGATCCCCAAGTTCCCCTTTGGAGGACCTCTGAAACCAACAAGCTGTTGTACAGACCAGCCAAGGACATCAGTGAGGAGAGCTCCCAGAGCAGGGCCAGGAAGGCAAGAACTGGAGCATCTGGGGCTGAAAATGAGGATGGTAGTGGTACTGTTTCAGTTCTCTGATGTGACTGGCATGAGCCACCAAGACTCCTGAGATGGGACTGGGTCTGTCACTCAGAGCAGCTGCTCTGTTGGAGATCCCGAGCACACAGAGGAACTAGGCAGTCACCGAAATTTCTAAAGTGAGGAGATGGTGACAGCAGGGCTTCTTGGTCTTTCTGGTAGAATAAAGGGTTCAAAGCAGTGATGCTTGGTGACCACAGACCTGAAATATTAAGAGGAAAGATTCTGGTCCAGAGACGTTTGTGCTTCTGCCCTATCAGTCAGCTGTCACAAACAGCTGGGCACCAAGCATCCAAAGAGTCTTCTCTCCCCATCTGCAGGAGAGAAAAAGTAGTAATAATATACCCCATTCAGTGATACTCAGACACGCTCATAGGGAAGATTCTGAGCCCACCTCAAAAACCAGGCATCAAGCACAGAGCTAGAGAACACTTGGGCCACAGCTCAACTGGGGTGGTTGGACTGCAGAAGCCACACAGTCAGCCACAAGCCTGAGCTGTTTCCTGGAACATAATTACTTTATACTTATCAAAATAAGTGGTTCACTAGCAGGCTCTTATTTTATACCCAATTTCAGGTTTTTCCTATTATGTGGTGTGTTCCTAGATGAGACTGGAAGCATTGCTTCAAAAGCAAAAATCCTGTGGACAAACTCTGCTTTACCCTTGGGAGCTTCAATTGTGTACCACTCCCATGTTCGGGTCATGACCCCAGCCACCCTGAGTCTAAGAGGCTGGAGAGACGGGGCAGGGAGGAGGAGGTACCAAGTGTGGGGTGAGAGCTACAGTGTTCTACCATGTCCCGACATAGGCCCATGCCTCTGTCCCTTGGTCTCTGCTGACCCTTAGTCTCCCAAGTGTCTGGAAAGCTATTGAAAAATATGTTGGTTGGTGTTAGGTGTCCCCACTCCTCTCCTTGGGAGCAAATTGTACTTCCTGGAGGGGGTCCAGCCAAAGTCTCTCAAACTTGATGACAGTCATCTAGGAGCTTGGAGGAGAAGGAGACTGTGGGCTGACAGGGCCTGCCCTGGCGTGTGGGGCAGCATGGTTGATAGGAGAACCTACAATGCAAGCAATCCATCCTCAGTTCCTTCCCCTCAGATCTGTTATCCACCATCATAGAAGGGTTTTGAGTGGGGCCACATGGATATCTAAGACACTCATCTAAGAGAGCCCCAGGGGTAGTTTTCAGAGCAAAACAGGAAAGAATTTAGAAACAGAGCTGTTTCGTGCACCAGAATAATGAATCCAACCAAATTGTGAGGTATTGATTTAGCTTTACCTGAGAGGGCTCTAGATGGTCCATGGAAGCGTGCTTCCAGTTTAAAAATCTAATGGATCTGACAATTTTAACTGATTTTCCCCGGCTACATCTAAATCTCTCCTTCAGGTCACACTGTGTGGCTGTCTGTCACATGGCAAACGAGGTTAGAGGTGAATCATCAGTGCTGTCCACGTAAGCTTTCCAGCTAGGCTGACTAGTCTGTCGTTTTGTATGCTGAGCCCCTGGGCAGCCACAGGAGGTAGGAGTGGCTAGGTTGAAGAGTTCTTAACAGGGGAGCTGCTCTCAAAACTGTCTAGGATTGGTGCTAGGCTTGGAATCATCTGTAGATTTAATTTTGTTTTTAATAATTTAAACACCCCCTTTCAGGAAAAAAAGCTATGAGACCTGGAGCAAGAGAATGAGCTATCAAACACATCATAGCAGTGGCAGTATTGGCAGCAAGAACCCCTGGGACCTTGTCTGTGCCAGAGACTGTTATGAACATCTCTCCTATTAACCTACTTAATCACACACACACACACACACACACACACACACACAATCATGGTAGTATCCACATTTTATAAAAGGAGACAGTGAGGCACACAGACAAAAGGCTGAGAAGTTCTCCTAGGACCTCAAGGATGGTCAGATAGTCTAAGCCCAACCCACTGTAAGGAAAGCCTGTCTGCTGACTCTTTCTGTACCTCTAGGTGGTTTATACGGATTCCTCCTCCAGTGCTGCTCAGCAATACAAGGTTCTCAGTGAGACCACCTGAGGAGCACCAGAAAAGCAGGGCTTCCTGACCTTCATGGTGTACCATCAGGATTACCAATGACCTCCCAGGCAGAAATCTTGGGATCATGATGGTACTCAGGAGAAAAGTATCCAGCCTGCCTGCACACATCCCTTGAACCCAGGAAGACTCAACCAGGAGAGTCTTTAGGTCCTTCATCACACATATCACATGTCTGTGTTTTATTGATTCTGTTACCTTGCTGAGCAAGATTCCCCAGGCCTGCACGACAATAATGTTTTAGCCAGGCTGATGATGACTCCCTTAAGGGATATTAGTATTTGAATAAATTGTTCTTGAGGTTCACCTACTTACAAAATAAAGCACAATAAGCATACCATGGTGTCCCATGGAGCATCATATGCACCATAATGTGTAGAAACCCATTGAACATTGTGGTGATTTGCAAGTCACTAAGGAGTGTAACTGTTTGAAAGGATTACAAGGATTAGAAGGTGTGGCCTTGCTGGAGTAGGTGTGGTCTTGTCACTGAAGGAAGTGTGTCACTGGGGTGTGGGTTTTGAGATTTCAAAAGCCCATACCAGATCCTCTCTCTCTCTCTCTCTCTCTCTCTCTCTCTCTCTCTCTCTCTCTCTCTCTCTCTCTCTCTCTTTCTCTCTCTCTGCCTGCCTGGCTGCCTGCTGGCATGCTTCCTGCCATGATGATAATGGACTAAGTCTGAAACTGTAAGCCGGCACCCAAATGAATGCTTTCTTTCCTAAGAGTTACCTTAGTCATGATGTCACTTCACAGCAACACAACAGTGACTGAGACAGACATTCGTTAACTTGGCTTTAACTTCCTGATCAAATCTTCAAGGAATAAAGTGCCTTTCTAGAATAGTCTCAGCCAGAGAGAATTCATCCAGCTGTCTCTGCAGGAGCTGGGGCTACAGTGGAAGGTAACCTTGGTTTCGCAGCTGGGTGAAGGAGCCTGATACTCAAGAATGGAGCTGGGGTAAGAATCAAATCTCTTCCAGATTCTGCCTTGAGTCCTTATTATGGATGTTTCGCTGAATTCCAAATCAGTGCTTCAAGAAGACTTCCCTGCTTGGAAACTCTCACCACCGTTGTGGACGTCAAGTGCACATCCATATCTAAGCAGTTGCTTTATTAAGTGTGCTCTCAACAGCACTAGAAAACGAGAGCGGCAGCATCTGTGTTGGATCTGAGCACGAAGCCCATCAATACACAGCTGCAACTGGGAGGGGGCAAAGTTAATCCTATTACATAATCAAAATGCCGAAGCTTCCAAGAAGACTTCCCAGAAGACCTGCCTGCAGCTGGCAGCCATGCTACAGGACACATGGCCAGCCAACTCCAGGACAGAGGTCGGCGGACTTTGTGTGTATAGGGCATAGGTCTTTGCAGCAATAAGACAGTTCTGCCCTTTGGGGAAAGGACAGACACAGACACCTTAAGTACATGCTAATGGTCATCGCCCAGCAGGGACAGGCCATACCAGTAGGCTAGCATTTGCCAGGCCCTCCTGTCTTTCTATACTTGAAATAAGTATTGTTTCACAACTAGTTTAAGCCAATAAATCCTCCCCATGCCTTTACTTCAGCGATGAAGCCCCTACCCCATTAGGACAGTTACTGTTTTGCTCTCAGGTCTAGTTTAGGGTGGTAGGCAGTTTTCTCCATTCTTCTTGCTGACTTCTGGTTTCTCTGTGTGTACTCTCCCTTTCCCTATATTTTTCTTATCTGTGTTTCTACTTGTTTAGCAGGAACACAAAGCATGTGGAACATGAGCTTACCTTCCACAGGGGTTCACACTGTCTATTCTCAGAACCCTCCGTTGAGGGCATAGAGGCAATTGTCAGATGGCTGGGGGCAAGCTGGAAACAGGTGGAAAGGCACTATATGACTTCCTGGGTCCAAAGAAAGGCTTTATGCTGTCCTCCCTGGTCACTAGGCCCCTCAAGCCTGTGGCAGTTTTGGGAAGAAGAAGCAGCAGGAGAGCCCTTGGAACCCAGCAGGTGTAAGTCTAATGGCTCCCATTCTGGCTTAGCTCCAGATGAGGCCTTTGCCCAGTCCTGCAAAGGGAGTCGGCCTCAAATGACATTAGCTCAGGGCTTCCAAATTCCATTCCCTGGCCACAGTGTCACATATAGCACCCAGCTTCTTAGACTGTGGGTCATAACACACACTGGGGTCATGTAACTGAATGTGGAAGTTGCAAAGCTTTGGCAGCTGCCAAAACTTTCAGGCAATGACCCAAACCAAATTCAAAACTAAGCATGGGGTGCGGCTGAGGTATTTCTGGCAGTACTCGCCCGTGTAATATATTTTTGCTGCACACACAATGTGCTTTGCTATTATAGAGCAGAACAATTTGCTGTCACTGCTCAGCGTATGGTATCAAGCCAGTCTGCATTCGAATTGTATGTCAGAATATCTGATTTTTAGAACAGCCATTTGACTCACTGACTGGAGCTTGGTAAAAGAATCAGAATTTTATTAGAAATAATTTTGGCTTGGGATTAGGACAGGATTTCCTGATTTCCCTACACACGCCTTTGTTGTGTTCTACTATGTATTTGTCATAGTTTCTTTTCTGTCACTGTGATAAAATACACTGGAAAAAAAACCCAAACTACGGGAGAGTTTATTTTAGCACACAACTCCAGGTTATAGTCCATCACTGTGGGGAAGGCAAGATGGTTGTGTGTTCAAACAGCTGGTCCCATTACTGCCACGGTCGTGAGCAACAAGCAGTGAATTCATGCATGCAGGCTAGAGCTCAGCTAAATCTACAAAGTCTTCTATAAAAATATTTGGTCTTATTTCATGTGTATTCATGAATGACTACATGGAGTGCAGGTAAAATGAGAAAGAATGAAGAAGGAGAGTCCAGGATGCAAGAGGATCTGGTCTCATCTGAGGCCAGTATCCTCCTTGTTGGTTGCTCACTGGGACATTTAATTTGTGATGGAAGCAGTGTGTTTGACTCTTTGTCACCATTACAAGGGATAGTCCCAGGGAGTGAATTTTTTTTTTTCGGCTCTCTGAAATGCACTTAGAAATGGTTGCCCTGGTGATCTAGGATGGCAAATGTTCCAAGTCTCTAAAACACTCTTCATCTTTCCCCTAAAACCCACCAAACTCTGCTCAGATGATGCTACTGTCCAGCTTTGGCTCCTCAGAGATCTCTGACATGTCAGGAGAAGTAGAGAAGGTAATTTGGGCACTGTCAGGATCAGAAGAACCTCTGTATAAAATGTATGAAGGAACAGGGGTAGGGGGACAACAGCATGAAGTCATTTTCTTGTGGGCTTAATGAGAACTAGACCCTGATAGTCAAATAGAGGTACCATGGAGCAGAGACTGACCTAGATCCGTGAGCAACCTTACAGCCATGCCCACTGGGCTTCTTATCCTTCCAGTTCCCTGACATTGAAGATGTGAAATGTTCCCTGAGTTTGTGGTCCTTTGGTCGTTTGGGAAGTCCAAATGATCAGAGTCACAATGCTCACTAGCAGAGCATAATCTCTGATGTGCTCTAGGGAGCATCAACCTATGGTAGGTTGAGTTAGGCAGGAGCTGCAGCCTGGGTAAGCCTACCTGAATGATGACAAATGTCCACTGGTGTATTATACAGCATACTCAGTGTGTCCAGGCTGGAGAGAGGGAACAGTCTGCTACCTGGCCTGCCCTTGGTGTTCTTTTAATCATGTCTCCCCTGCTTCTGCCCCATTCTGCAGCTCCATTAAGGAGGTCAAACTGGATGGCAGAATCTACAGTTTCAGGAGAAGGCCATGAATCTCCCCTCATGACAGAACCCCTACCATGTATCTGTATGCCCCAAGCCAGCTGGTTATAGGGCCACGTGTACAGCTCATGACATCGTGATGAGCAGGGCACACTGCCTTACCACCCACAGTCTGTTCTTTTTGGGGATAAACATAAAATTGGTTGGAATCCAGCAATAGACAGGGCTTGAGATGGGATCAAAGTTGGAGTTAGGGATTGAGGGCTGGAGAGGTGGCTCAACAGTTAAGAGCACTTGGTGCTCTTTCAGAGAATCTAGTTCAGTCCCCAGAAATAACATGGAGGTTCACAACGATCTAAAACTCCAGTTCTAGGGGATCTAGTGACCTTTAACACCAGGCCCACATGTGGTACACAAACATGCATGCAGGTGAAACACTCATACACATAAAATAAATCTTAAAAACAAAGTTGGGCGTCACAGTTAAAGTCACAATTTCATTAGATTCAGCTTTAAATTCTGAGATGACTGGGATCCCAGTATGGTCAGGGACCATGCATATCCTGGCAACAGCAGCCCCTAAAATGTGTGGTACTTGAATAAAGTAACTGGAATGTTCTACAAAGACTTCCGCTACTATGTATTTCTCAGGGACATTTACCGGGCCACTGAGGGACCTGGAGGTGCCACATACAAAGCTCAACATAATACATTTGCTTTCAGATGCCTCAGCAGGAGGCCCTGGTGTGAGTGATCCTCAACACGGAGCTCCAGGCCTTCTGCTCCAGCTGCCTGAGGAAGGGAACTGCCTGCAGGACACCTAAATCTTAGCGGACATGATGGTTTGAATGAGAGGTCCTCCATGGTCTTGGATATTTGAATGCCTGGTCCCTAGTTGATGGTGCTGTAGGGGAGGCTTAGGAGGTGTGGCTTTGTTGGAGGAAGTATGTCACTGGGGGCAGGCTTTGACAGTTTAAAGAGCTCAGTTCACCATCTCTGCTTCCTGCTTGCTGTTTAAGGTATGAGCTCTCAGCTTCCAGCTTCGGCTGCCAGCTGCTTCTACTCTGCCATCATGAACTTTAACTCTCAGAAAGCAAAGGCTGAATAAATTCTTTCTTCTATAAGTTGCCTTGGTCCTGTTGTTTTATCATATAAATAGGCAAGAGAAAAGTAACACAGGAGCAACTGTCTTACACAGGTGTCACACGCTGGGTACTGTCCGCTTGAAGACCCAGGCTGTGGATGGAGACTTGGTTAGAGACTTCATTTGCCTCCCAGAGAGAGGGTTACAACCAGCCTTGCTTGGGCAAGGGTGGGCAGCAGGTCTGCAGCATCATCTTCCACCCTCCAGTGCACCTCTTGGACAAGCTGAGTAGTTCCTGGCATCCCTGCCTACTAGTGAGAGTGGAGCTGAGGGTAACAGGGTCTGCTTCAAGTAACTCTACCTGGCCTGAGAAAGGACCACAGAAGGAAAGGCAGGAACAGTGATACCTCTGGATCAGGTAACCCAATGTGCAGGATAAGAGTCCATGTCTAGGGCCAATATAATGAAGGTTTAAGCTCTGATGTGAAGTTCTCACCCAGTGGTCCTGGCTCCCACTACAGGCTTGTGTCTCACAGCCTACAATGAAGGTCACGTAGTCCAGGCTGGCCCTGACTTCAATGACTCTTCTATCTCTGCCTCTCCTCTCAAATCCTGGGATTATAGGCATGTGCCACTATCCCTAACATTGACCACTGACTGTGTGTGTGTTTGTGTGTGTGTGTGTGTGTGTGTGTGTATGTATACCTGTGCATGCACATGTTTTGGTCTGTTTGTTTTGTGTTAGAGAGTGTCTGTTTGTTTGAGACATGGTGTCTCATTAACATAGAACTCATTGAGCCCCAGAGAGCTGCCCGTCTCTGCCTCCCTAGTGCTGAGAATTACAAGCACATGCCACACATAGGTCTCTAGGGGTTAAATTCAGATCTTAACGCTTGCATGGCAAGTACTTTACCAACCAAGCTGACTTCCCTAGGTCCCTGGTATTAACTTTTAATTACAAGTATCGTAACAACTCTTATGAATTGAAAGTGGAGGAAAACTTTAGACTGTGTGGAAAATAAATGTCTTATTTTACAGTCCTGTAGCTCAACATTGTAAGTTAGGTCTTGTCAGATACACATTAATGTATAAGCAAGGATGTACTTCTGAGAATACCACTATTTGCCTCTTCTGGCTACCTCTCTTCTTGGCTTGTGGCCTGTTCCCCTGTCCTGAAGGCTAGTGATGGCCAGTGGAGACCCCTTCATATTATGGTCCTCCGGCCACCATCTCTCCTTTCTCTTTCACCTTAACATTAACATGATCCAAGGTGGTGCTTCGTCCTAAAGTCGGACGGTTAGCCTCTTTAATTCTGTCTACAATCTTAAGTCCCTCTGCTATATAAAGTAACATACAGGCCCAGGGATTAGGATGCGGCTAACTTGGGGGCGGGGCGCTTATTCTGTCTACTATGCAGGCTTCCTGGCTATCATCTTGTTATTGCTCTCTCACTTAATTCCACTTTTATTAGACGATGCCTTGTGCATTATCCCAGGCCCATACATTCATTACCATTCTCTGTGTAACCTAGCATGTGGGGCTGTGTCTCAAGGAAACCCCTCCACACCCTTGGAGGGAAAGTGCGGCATGCAGTGTAAGCACCAGCTAGGTGGCGGTGGTCCCGTGTCACATCCCCTGTGCACAGTCACGGCACTGAAATGCTTTTAAGATCTTGAGCTGGAAGATTTCTGACCACCCAGTTCTTCTTTTATCAAGCACATCCGTATTTATCATTATGCCATTCTTGATAAATGGACCCTTTTGTCTTTACGAAGTGTCTTTCTTTATCTCTTTTGAAGCCTATGTCTTGAGATGTGTGCTGTCTGATATTCTTGTAACCATTTCAAATACCTGAGTCCAACCATTTCTATTTCATCTGTCTCAATCTTCACATGCAAAGCAGAACACTTACCGCCATGTTTCCAGGCAGCTCTCGAACGTCCAAGCTTTTACTTCTATTTGAGGTGAAACACATATGATACAGGATTTACTTCCTTGGCCATTTGGGGACACGGGTTGTGTTGAGGCAAGGTCTCATGTAGCTCAGGTAGGTCCTGACTCACTTTATAGCCAAGGCTATCTTCATCTGATGCTCCTACACCTCCTGAGTGATGGGATTGCATGTGTAGATGACCTCACACAGCCAGCTTCACCATTTCCAATTACACAGTCCAGGAAGTCTAAGTTTGCTTACATGGTTGTGCAAGGAATCTCAAGAATGAGTTCATCTTACAGAGCTGAGATTCTACACACACACACACACACACACACACACACACACACACACACACACACA
>JANHMN010000003.1:124861089-124873268 GCA_030674055.1 Rhabdomys pumilio
AAGAGAATAACCCCTGAGCTCAGTGTGGCTGATGCCCACAGTCCCAGCACTCAGAAGGCAGAAGTGGGAGGGCTATTGCCAGTTCCAATGTAGCCAGGGCTGCGTAGCAAGGCTCTGGCTCAAAAAGTAACTAGAAATAAAATCACAGTGGATTTCTCCCTTCTCCTAGCCTTGGCAGCCAGGATCCTACGTTCTGTCTGCAGCAATCCAAGTGCAGCAGCTGCCTTGGGAAAGTGGTAGCATTTGGCATCAGTCCTTCTGTGGATTATCCCACTCAGTGTAACAGCCTCCAGCTTCACCTGCATTATAGCATGTGTCAGGATCACCTTCCTTACAAAGGCGCAACACTACTCCATTTGTGGTGGTTTAAATGAGAAATGCTTTCCTCCCCCGTAGATTAGCCATAGAACTACCTGGTATTTGCATATTTGGTCCTCAGTTGGTGGTACTGTTTGGGGAGACTTAGGAGAATTGCTCTTGCTAGAGGAATGATGTCACTAGGGGCAGGCTTTGAATATGTATATGTATATGATGTATATGATGTATATGTGTATGTGTATGATGTATATGTATACTATATATTCACATATGTGTATATGTATAATATATTATATTAATGTACTTATTTACTTTGCATTTTGATTGCAGCTTTCCCTCCTCTCTTTCCAGTCCCTCCCTCTCCCCTCCCCTCTTCCCTCTCCCTTTCTCCTCAGAGAAGGGGAGATCTCCCATGGATTGCAATATGTCTAGGCACATTTTCTATTGTGGCTATACAGTCAGAGGAAAGAGATCCAAAGGCAGTTTGTGATCCAAACAGAGTCACAGACAGCCCCTGTTCCAGTTGTTAGTAATCCCACATGAAGACCAAGCTGCATATCTGTTAGATGCCTTGGTCTATCCCATACATGTTCTCTGGTTGTCGAGTCAGTCTCTGTGAGCCCCTGTGGGCCCATGTTACTCGATTCTGTGGGTTTTCTTGCAGTAGGTACCCTTTCCCCCTCTGACTTTTTCAGGTCTTCCTCTTACTCTTCCACAAGATTCCTTGAGCTCTGCCTCATATTTGGCTGTGAGTCACTGCTGCTGGGTGAATGTTCTCAGAGGAGAAGGCCTTGAGATTTTAAATCCTCAGACTACTACAGTTGTCTGTCTCTGCTCCATGCTTGTGTCTTCGCGTGCGAGTTCTCAGTTTCCTGCTTCTCCACCCTGCCTGTTGCTTGCTCTATGTCTCCCTGCCCATGGTGGCCTCTTTTCCCTCTGAAACCATAAGCCAATGTAAATTCCTTCTGATAGAAGCTGCCTTGGTCTGGGTGTTTGCTCACAGCAACAGAACAGTAACGAGTACAGCACTGTATGTCTGTTGCATCTCACCGCTTCCACTGTCAGTGGGCAAGTGGCCACTTTGCTGCTTTTGGGTCTGTCATAGAACTACCCAGAGTTGCTAGATTGTATAGTATTTCTATGTTTAATTTTTAATAAACTATGATGCTATCTTTCATAGAGGCTGTACCAGTTTACATTTCTACTGACAATGTCTAAGGCTTCCAGTGTCTCCAAATCCTTACCCAAGGCTTCTCTTCATCCCTCCCACTCCCTGTATTACACAATCACACCTTCCTTTGACTCTCCCCACCTCCCTTTCTTTCCAATAGCCACTTCCATGGTTGTGAGAGAGTTCTTGCCCCACTCCATCTGTTTCTTTTCTATTGTTATGGTAAAACATCACATCTAAGGCAGTTTATAAGAGAAACCATTTAATTGGGCTTATGGTTTCAGAGAGCTAGAGTCCATGGTGATGGAGCAAAGGCAGGGCAGCAGGAACAGCTAAGAGCTCACATCTTGATACACAAGCAGGAGGCAGAGAGAGAGAGATCACACTGGGAATGGCATGAGCCTTTAGAAACCTCAAAGCCTGACCCTAGGGACACATTTAGCGATCAATTATTCAAGCATATGAGCTTACTGGGTCCACTGTCATTCAAACCACCACCCCTCCTTTTTATTAACACATGTTAACTATGTAAAAAAAATGGGTTTATTATTGGCCTTTCTTTCAATCAATTCTGTTAACCTGTCATTGAGTTATTGGGCTTTGACCACTAACATTTAGCATAATTTTTAATACAGTTGAACAGACTGTGCTAATTTATTAATTTTCTATTTCCTTTCTTTCTTTTGTTCTTCATGGTCTGCCATATTTTGGATTGTTCTGATACTTATAATTTTTCCATCTTATTAGTCTATTGCATTTCAGCCATTCCTCTTTCTATGACACTATCCTGGTGTCTGCTTAGGAGTTAAAATACATACAACATATATTTCATATCAGTTCCGATAGCGATTTTATACCTGACTGTGTCCTGCCCATTTTGCATGCCACAGTCCATAATGAGTCCAATCTATACTAAAGCTCATAAGATAATGTTTTTTTTTAACATAAAAAGTCTTCTAAATTTCAGAGAAAGACATTAAAAGCTCTCTAATTTTCACACATCTTCCCTGCCCTGACAGCCTCCATTACTTCTTTAAAATTTCCAACAGGAAAAACTCCCCTCCCAAGGGCTTCCTTCCCTCAGTTGTTTTTCTTTTCTTTCTTTTCTTTTCTTTTTTTTGGGTTTTTTTGTTTGTTTGTTTGTTTTTTTGGTTTTTTCGAGACAGGGTTTCTCTGTGTATCCCTGGCTGTCCTGGAACTCACTCTGTAGACCAGGCTGGCCTCGAACTCAGAAATACCGCCTGCCTCTGCCTCCCAAGTGCTGGGATTAAAGGCATGCGCCACCACCGCCCGGCCCTCAGTGTTTTTCATAAGTAGCAACACATTAGCTCTGCTTTTTCTCATCTCAATTTTGCCTCCAATTCCAGAAGGATGCTATTCCAGATTCCAGACTATGAAGTCAGCAGATGTTCTTTCAGGATTTAAGGAGTCACTGCCTTGTGGCTCCCACAGTCTTGATGAGGAGTTTGTAGTAGTCACTGTCCCTGTGAGCAGTATGGAATGACTCTGTTTCTCTGGGTGCTTTAAGGGGTTCTCCCACTCTTCACTGCAAATACCGTAAGCACCAGCCTGCATCCCAGTTCAGAATCCTTTTCCTTGGCTGAAGTGAGGTATGTATAGTTGAAGACCAGTCAGAGCTTGGGTAGAGTTTGGTCTCTGTCCAGGATTTGTAGCTCTCTTTTGCAGTAGGAGCTGGCCTGGCTGTGTCCACATGCTTGCTTCTGATATGCTGATGTCTTCTCAATTGTCACAGAGCTGGGAGGGCTTCGAGTAGGAATATGAACTGTGAGAGAGGAAAGACTCTGGAAGATATTGAAGAATACAGAGCCAATTCTATGTGGAGAGTAGAGACAGCTGTGGGGAAACTTGCCCCATGAGGCTGCCAGAGAAGCTATAGTAACACACACTTACTAGATGGTGTGTTACTGAACTAACTGAACTAACCATCTGAACTAACTCACAGGGCTCTGAAGGTGAAACATTGATTTGGTTTGCAGGTGACCATTTTCCTGCTGTGCCCTCGAAAGGTTGCCTCCTGGTTCTGTTTTCTGTCACAACACCTTTTCTAAAAATAGTATCATTCATAATCTGGTTAATTTAGGATTGGGACTTTTACAGGAAATCCAGGGGTTCACAATTCAACCCACAGGCTGTAGACAAAAGAGTTGCCCCATGATTTGTGTTGTGTTGTGGAAGTCAGGTGGCAGCTCCACGAGGAAGGCTCGACTGTTGGCTGACGGTCACCATATCACTCTGAGAAAATCACCCTTCACAGACTGCTGAATAGCTGCATGTTTTCTGAATGTCCTGAGACTGTGGGTCTGTCTGTCTATACTGACAATGAAAGGCAGAAGCCAGTGTGGCCCTGTGGCAGTCTTTTGCACAGTGTCCCCACTGGGATATGTGAGCAGGACACTGACCAGTTCATGGCCAATTCTGCTTTCTCTTCAGCAGGGTCTGCAGACTGTGTCTTGGTCTGGACTGGAGCTGCAGTACCTCCTACTCACAACCCCCATCCCAGCTTGCTGAAATAAAATCCTCCACGGAGTAGTGTCCCATGAGGAACAGGACTGGATCTTCCGAAGTACAGACACGGGGACCAGGGGATACCTGCAAGATGCCAAACTGGAACATTCTAGAAAGTTTGACTTCTGTGTTAGTGTGCAGATGGTGTCAAAGAGAACCTCTGTCATCACCAGACCCCAGAGGTAGAGCCATGAGACTAGAGCCATAACCTCTGCACATGGGCAGGTGGGTGAGCAAAGAGGATTCATTTCATTCAAGTTCACCCATGTGAGAGGTGATTTGGTGGCAGTTACATGCTAAGGGACATTTGAGCTGAGCACTGCTTCCTCCCCCAACTGCATCAGCCATGGCTCCCCTCACCACTCCGTCCCTCACTGCATCCCCATGTTGTAAGGGGATTGGATTGCAGCCCACCTCCCACCCCCCGGGAGAAATAGCTGACCCTTGATCCTGTCACCACACCATCAAAAGAGGTGCCATCGATAGGTGTGCACCCTCCTGGAAGAACAGAGAGACAGGTGAGCCTCTTGACATCGGGGAACTGTAGCTCAGCATGTAGCATAGGGTACAGTCACAACAGGAAGATGTGCAATTACAGGGACAAAAATACCCCAAGGAAATCAACACGGGACTTATTAATATAGGACCCATAGGTGACAACTGTCAGACAATCGGTCAACAAGGGTCCTCGTGTCTGCATGATCCCAGCTAACCCATCATGATCTTTATGAAGTGTCCTTCTGGGGGGTCCGGATCTTCAAATACGAGGGGAGACCCTTCCCTTTTATTAGCAGCTAAGCTCTTTATACTTTTACTATATTACGGCAGGTTAGAAGTCTAAGCTTTATTGTCTTATGTTATTGGAAATCCAGATTCCGGCAGGCTTCTCCCTCAGGTCAAGCTTTGTCTGCGAATATATTCTCATTTTTCCATGTACAGAGACCGTCTGGAGAGGGGCAGGAAAGATTATGACTGTAATATACTTAAATCCAATTTATTTGCCTGGCCAGAAACTTCCACCCTCCGCGATTGCTTTCCTGCCCAAGATGTTGCCTTTAATTCTCTCACGACAGGAAGAAACGTGCGTAGGCTGCTTCCAGCAGGTTCAGGTAGCCAGAACACTGTGGATCTCGCTGTGGCTGGGCCAGAGGGTGGCCGGTGGGTCAAAATTCAGAACTTTCCACTTGCTCCTGAGGATAGATCTTTGATCATATTCATCTCCTAGAAGAGTAATAGGGTACCTGGGGCTCAGTTCTCTCCTCCAGAAAGACCTTTGCCTGCCTGGTTTCTGTTGTGGCCACTTCCTGCTTTATTTGATCCAGGCGTATCTTTCTCAGTGATCAACCTGCGCCTGTGTGGTGATGCTCTGGGCCAGGATAGCATTGACTTTACATTATGGGCTTTACAAGCATGGGCTGACATTGACTCGAGGCTCATAGCTGTGCTTTGAAGGGAATGATTTTGGAGATGACTTTCTTAATTGGTGTTCGTCCATTTTAAATGATGGACTGCAGAGGCATCAGCAGGATTGATGGAGAGGTGTGGGCAGGGCTTTCTGGAGGGTGTCCAGTTGTGCCAAAGTCCTTTTGATCCCCATCTTAGCCAAGGAATGTATGGCACCAGCCTTGGCCTTGGACTATTCAGCTAAAGCATTTAGGGCTGTGACAGCCCTCACGATTACTATCTGTGGGCCTCACCTACAGCCACTTTAGGGTAATAGAGGACACATACCCATTAAGTGCTGACTGTATGCACTCTTCCTTGATATTCTAGAAGGGGATAAAGAAGAAAGGGCAACTAGGTATGAATAAAGATGTGATGGGCTCTGAACCTCGAGCAGGGGCACAGGACCCTGGGTTGGGTCCCAGCTGCAAGGAAACAGGGTCATGGAGATGCTATGTAATGTGACCAACTCAACTCCCCACATTCCCAGAAACTCTCCATTACAGACAAACTGAGACAGGTAACTGACTCTTCAGAAGCCAAAAGTTAGCATGGGCCCAGCATCACAATGCTCTGGGTGCCTGGGCCCAAAGAAACTAAAGCAAGCAGAGATGTACAGACTTCAATCAAGAGGCTTATCACAAGAGGTTGTTCTGAGATTATGCAGGCTGAGAAGCTCCCCCCACCCTGGGTCTCTGAGCTACCCTAGCACAAGTATGAAGATAATTCTGCTCCAGTTGTAAGGCCTGAGACTCAGCGAACCAGTGTGGAGGTCTCAGTCTGAATCAGAGGTGGAAGTACAGGAGCATCAGTGAGTGAGGCCAGAGAGACAGACATCCCAGCTTAAGCAGAGAGCAAAGTTTCCCTTCCCACCATTATGTACTAATCCAGGCCTTAGCAATCTGGATGGTACCTGTCTTCATTGGAAGGTGAATCCACTTAGACGAGTGATTCAAATATCTCTTCAAGAAACATTGCTATGCACTCTCATATCCTCACCCTATAACATTTTCCCTCGCTACCTGAACAGCACTTAGCCCAGTCTAGTTGACAGAAAGTTCACCATCATGAGTCATCTTGGTCCCTGGCTGTCTCCTCTTCTGTATGCCACAAATGATAGGGATGGATCCCCACTCCTGGAAGCCTTTGTCCTCCTCCTGAGATTTTTGATACCTCTAAAGAAAGTATGGTGGGTGACCAAAGATGTCCTGTTGCCTAGGAGTCAAAGGTGCTACATTTGGAGACGTGGTGAACTGCACACTATATCACAAGATTGAGGATGAGAAGCTGCTTTGCCTGAGAAACTCCAGTCTCTTGCTTTTTAGTCTGTGAGGAGCCAGGATATAGTCCTCATTGCCAGCATGCTCCCTCTCATGGGGTAACCATAAGAGGATCATCGGGAGCTGGACAGGGCAAGTTGGATTTAGTGCTACTGCCTCAAGAGAACACAGCATGATGCAGCCTAAGGCTGTCACTCCAATCCTCAGTCTCTTCTGGGGACCCTTTTGGACTCTGTCCTGGAGGGTCTGTGGATAAACAATCCAGAAATAGCCCTAGGATTATGCTATTAAACTTGCTAATCTCTGTATAAAGACAGAATATCCCATTTCCCAGCCTTGCAACTGAAAGCTGGGTTGCAGGAAAAATGGGTTGGTGTGTTGAAGGAGATATTTTAAAAACAGCCCCTGGTCAAGCCAACTGTCTAGGCTGCAGCGACTCTGCCTAGATCAACCACGTGGCCAGAGACCACATGCACGCCACAGCTAGAAACGGCCAGCCAGAGATACCAGCCCTGCCACCCAAAAGACGCCAGCCTGGGGAGATGGCTCTGCCAATCTTCCACGCTGTCTCCGCAAGGCTGGGCAGTGCCCGGACCATCCCACCAACCATGCGGGTTCGGTACAGATGAGACTATAAAGCTTAGATTATCCAAAGGCTTTATATATTTGGTAATGATCAATAAGAAGATGCCCATACAATCAGAGGTGTAACCCAGTATCCAACCTAGATATACCAACTCCCTTTGACTGCTACAGACAAGCGAACATCAGCCTCCATATCCCTCTCTCTCTCGTTCTCCTCTCTCTTCTAGCTCCTCCTCTTCCTTCTCCTCTTCCTTTCCTTCCTCCTTGTCTTCCTCTTTTTACTCCACCCCTTAGCTCCTCCTTCATTGGTGCTATATGGATCTTTCCAAGGGAAAGTTTTAAGTGAGGCTTCTCTTGAAGAAGAGCCTAGGAAGAGGGTCATTTGGGTTTTGGAATTAATTCCTTCCTTCAGTTTGAATAAATACTCAGTGGCTGTCCCTGTTTCACCATATCCTGTGAGATGGTTTGGATGAGAATGACCTCCACAGGCTCATGTATTTGAACACTTGGTCTCTAGTTGGTAGAACTGTTTGGGAAGGACTAGGGGGTGTGGTCTTGTTAGAGATGCATCCCTGGGGACAGGCTTTGAGCTTTCAAAAATACTCTTGCCATTTTGATTTAGCCCTTTCTGCCTCTTGCTCATGGATTGAGATATTAGCCCTCAGCTACTGTTCCAGCTGCCTGCCACCATGCCTTCACTCTGCCATCATAGACTCTAATGCTTTGGTTATATAAGCCCAGTTGAATTCTTTCTTTTATAAGTTGCTTTGGCCATAGTGTTTTAGTATAGCAATAGAAAAGAAACTAAGACATTTGCCTGTCTCTCGATGGCAAGCACCTAGCTCAGCAGACTAAAATGGAGTAAGCAGGGAGGTGGGCTACAGGCCCAGGAGAGAGTGGTACCAACAGCCATGGACTGGTTCAGAAACTGTATTAGCCTTCTTGTTCAGGGACAGTCCTGGGTATGAGCTAATCTGCAATGGGAAGCTTGGGTTGTGCAGAGGCTCCCACCCCTGAACCTCAGCAAACTTTGATGGGTTATATCACATTAGGACCATTGTCCTTCTACCCAAGGTTCCATGATATTAGCTTTACTTTTATAGATGTCAGGTTGACTTTTATCCAAAGATAAACTACAAAGTAGTAAGCTCCTTACTTCTGACACTCTGGATCTGAATCTAGGCACCTTCTGCAAATATCAGTTTCAAGGACACTGATAGTGACCACTGATGTGTCCCCTAAAAAGAAGTCAGTGAGTAGGTCTTGGGAAAGTCTCGGGAATAAGTCTTAGGAAGTAGCTTGAGTTTAAGCCTGAGCTCAGAATCAGTGCTTAGTAGGGCAGCAGATGGACCAGACAGCAGGATATTTCAAGGGCAGGAATTTCACCATGCATGATAGCACACATTTTGAATTCCAGTATTTGAAAGGCAGAGTGCTGTGAGTTTGAGGTTAGCTTGATTTATATAACAGCTTCTGGGGCTACATGATGTGACCGTGTCTCAAAAAAGAAATAGAAAAAAGGAAAAAAAAACACTATTTTAGTGGGAATTTTGCCGATCTGTCTGTTTCATGTTGATGAGTGGCAGCAGAGAATCTGTTTGCTAATATCTTCACCCAGTACTACGTGTTTCCAAAATTGGCCACCTTAACAGTAAGGTTTCAAATCCTGTAGATTTGATTTGATTTTAGCCTAAGAGGTTTAACATCTTTTGATTTAGAAAATAAACAAACAACAACAAAAAGCTAACCAGAGAGCAATGTAAGTACCTCTCAGTCAGATGCCAGGTACATGGACTACAGTGCATTTGTTCAGTGTAATCAAACATGGCTCACGATAACCCACTACTTCAAGGATAGAAGTAGAAAAAATGTGGCACATTGTTTATAATTTTAACAGGCTGTGTGCATACACATGTGCAAACATCCATGCATTCACTTCTATAGTCATAGATGTACACACACACATCACAGACATATAACACACATGAAATCATATTCACACACTTATAAATGCACACAAACATAAATGCATATAAAGACAGACATATACATGTTTACGTGTGTATACACACACATGCACATACTCAAGTATACACTCAAGCACACACCTGTAGCTGAGTACCACAGGTATACAGTGAGAAGATGTGGGCTGTGCCTCTCTGGATGAATGTGGCTTGTGCCTTCTGACTTTCAGGACTGGATTATAGTCAGTAATAAGACAGTGTCTTAGTTAAATTTATTGCTGTGAATAGACGCCATGACCATAACAACTCTTATAAAGGAAAATACTTAATTGGAGCTGGCTTACAGTTCAGAGGTTAAGTTCATTATTGTCATGGTAGGAAGTCTGGCAGTGTGCAGGCCATGGTGCTGGAGAAGGAGCTAAGAGTTCTATGTCTTGATCCACAGGCAGCAGGAAAAGACTAAATCACACTGGGTGTGGTTTGAGCATCTGAGACCTCAAAGCTTACCCCCAGTAACCACTTCCTCCAACAAGGCCACAGTATTTCAACAAGACTGCACTTGCTAATAGTATCACTCTCTATTGGCCTATGGGGGGTCATTTTCTTTCAAGTCACCATAGTCGACCAGTATGTGTATGTCATCATGTAGAAGGAAAGATAATTTTATAAATGTTAAGTGTATTGGCACAGTATAGACATAGCTAAATTACCTGATTTTAAAAATACGTTAGATAATAAAAAAACCCTGCTAATTTGATTACATTCATATTCCTAGAAAAGTTCACGGGTAGATCTGTATAAGTTCCTTCAGCTTGCTAGAAATGCAGGGGAATTTTCTAAAATACCCTTAATTCTTCACAGCTAGGCAGCATTTGAGCAGAACCCTGAAAACCCTCTGTGCTGCTCAAACCTCAAGCCCATCCCCCAACCCCTTCCCTCAGTCTTCCTTCTGTAGCTACTCCTCACAGTAGAAATCTGAGCCACTTGAGTGTCTATCTCTCATTCTGAAACCCATAGCTGCTCAAAGCCACTGGTTGTCTTCGGAACACGCTCAACTCTTCTGAAAGTTCACCTGCTGCCAACAGGAGCAGGAGAGCAATGAAAGGTTGGGTGGACAGCTTGAGAATGGAAATGAACTGGGTATGAGATTATGCTAAGCAGACATCGGTTGTTGTTGTTGGTGGGTTATTGTTTTGTTTTGTTACAAGTAATTTTTGCTTTGTTACATGTGATAATGGGTAATTTATGTCAAATATCCATATCTGTTGGAGATGCATACTAAAGACTTTTAGAAGGGATCAAAACAATATTGTCTTGACACAGTCCAGGAAAAAATCTAGAAAGGAGAGGGAACAAACCAGCAAAAGGCTCATATGAGCCCTGGCAAGGTAGTCATAACTCATTTTCTTAGTTGCTTAACACACCACACACACACACACACACACACACACACACACACACATTTATTTTTTTATGGAGGGAATGAAGAGTGAGAAGAGCAGATATTTGCACACCATAGTGTGCATATGGAGGTCGAAGGGCAACTGGCAGAAGTGGATCCACTCTTCTTCTACCATGTGCCCTCTGAGAATGAAGCTCAGGTCCCCAGCCTTGGCTGTAAGTGCCTTTACTTACTGAGCCATCTCCCTGGCCCCTGGTTTTGAGTGTGTTTGGATTTTCAAAGCATCTACTGATTGTGAATATTTTTTTTTTAAATAGTGATGTTTAGGAATGGAGCTACTTAAAGCAGATTATCAACATTTTTAATATAATGATAGTTTAAAAATTCTAAAAAAATTGTTAAAATCTTAAAGCTTAATTGAAGGAGTTATCTGATAGGAAACACATCAACCCTAAGACTCCTCCCAAGGCCGTTCATAAGGCACCAAAACTGAGAACTTTCTAATACCCCTTCTACTAAGACTGGCATGCCTGCCTCCTATGAGACAGAGGGCACCCTATCACCTATACCGCTCTGCTTTGAGGTTCCTCAGTGTTACACTAAGACATCAATCAGAAAGTCTCTCCAAACAGTCCTACTGACTTAGGGCTCCATTCTTTCACCCCAAGCCCAGCACATACATAGACCAAGAAAAAAGATGGGGTGTTCCCACAGTAGCACTCCTACACACCATGCACTGGGCAGGCCCCTGAAGTCCAAAACTTGAACATGGCTTAGTCTTCCAGAAGACACCATGTCTCCACACATATGTCCTACCCATTACATAACTCATCTTTGCAGAACATAGGGGTCTGTCTAATCTAGGGGAGAGCTTGGTGACTTTCTAATTCCTATGTGACCTTGACAGAACCCACAGGTCTTGGCAGTCTGTGGCAATGAGAGGCAGGGGGAGGGAAAAGCAGAGGGGGAGCAATGTGGAGACAGGAGAGATGGAAAATCTGGGGTTAGGAGGAGACCGAGAAACAGGAAGAACTCCAGCCCGAGACGGAGCCAACATCTGGCCTGCATGGCACCTCGACAGAGGACATGACTGAGAATTAGCCACAGCAGGCGGCTTGGTGAAGAAGAGGCTGAGAGAGCAGGTGGGCCGTCCCAGGTGGAGTGATTGAGCTGTCATGGGCTGAAAGCCAGGCCACCCACTACAGGAGGGCAAGATTGCCACAGAGATTAGAGAAATGGCACAGTGATTTCCAGAGTTGGAGCCTGCAATGACACCTCCATCTGATGCTGAGGGATCCCCACTTCCTCCCCCTCTCCTGTTTCCTCCCTTTCCCTTCTACCTGCCAGGTAGATGGGCCAGGTCCTGAAGGAGAAGATCAGCACAGAGGTAGGGAGGGGTTTCTCTGAGCTCAGCTGCATGTTGGGCTCCTGCTAATTCTGGGCAAAGCCTTGCTCAGAGCTTCAAAATTGTACCCAGCTGCAGAATCACA
>JANHMN010000003.1:124873278-124899749 GCA_030674055.1 Rhabdomys pumilio
CCAGCCGCAGGTCGTCACACAGAAGGCAATCGTCGGTGGATCTCATTGCAATTCATTTTAATTACGTGTGACATAAAAAGACCACCTACAGATGAGACAATGCTGCCGTAAGAGTCCCAAGGTTGCTACGGGGAATACTTCATAACTGAAGTGTGTTCTCCCCGAGGAGTTATACCACCATTTGATTTAATTTTTAATTTTTACATTTTAATCAAAAATAGATCAAATGGTGGTGGTCTCTCCGGGGAGGCATACTTCAGATAAGAAACCGGCCATGTTCCTCTTAAATATGTAAAGCTGTCATCTCCCTGTGAGTCACGAGGGCGAGGATGCCTCTGCCAGCCACCCACACTGCAGCTGAGCTGAGTGACACCCCCACACCCCAGGCTGCACCTGCTGCAGTCCTGCAACTGTTTCACATAGATCGATGCACCTGTGCAGAGCAGTCTACCTACAAAGTGCCTGTCACATGCCCCAGAGAGGACAGCTTACCTTACTAGCCAGGGGGATGTCTGAATCCCTCTCAGGTATATGTGCACACTAGCAGACAGTCACTTTTGTTATCATATGTTCTAATCGTTGCAAGGAAAGGCGTGCACACTTTATCCAGGTGTCTGCACAGAACTGATGTCTTCTATCAACCATGTCACCTGGCTGTCATGTCAAGGCTCTGAGCTTCACCTAATCTCCTTCTGATATGCATGTGGATCCTGGAGGCTGTCACCCATATTACACAAATGTGATCTTGGAGGGTAAGACATGCATCCTTCAGCTTCTTGGGCCTTCCTGCTATCATCAACGAAGCAGGGTTGGGACTGGCAGGATCCCCCATGGCACTGTGATAAGGAGGAAGAAAGTCCATGGAGGGAGACAGTGGAAGCACTGGCTTCAGGTGACAAGGGTTAGCATGTACCCTTTAATTCATGTTCCTGCTAAGAAGAAAAAAAGCGGTCCATGCTCTCACCTTCTCATCCTGGCATCTGAGTAGGGGCATCAGAGAGACTATAGGGGAAGACTGAACACTTAATAGGATGCCAAGGATGGCATTCCTCCCCATCCATGTCATATATATATACATATATATATATACATGTGTATATATATATATATATATATATATATATATACACATGTATATATATATATGTATATCTGCTACGAGCACCACCACCCACTATCACATGGTATTTCCCAGAGAACAGGTGTGCTTCTTTTCTGCAGGCCAGAGCCGGCAGAGTGGCTCTGTCAAAGCTACACAGAGACAAATGGAGTATTCAGTCTGTCAGCCTAAGTCATGTAGTTGTCTACAAGACACACCTTCAGCATGGCCTCGGCGCCTCCTGTCTCCCCCTACTGGCAGGGTAGGCAAATGGCATGGAAACAGACGACCCTGCTCCTAGATCCAGCACCTTTGGTCATCTAACATCCCTGTATTATCTTGGTCTCTAGTTGGGGACATATGGCCCCTCTCAGCTGCTCTGGTCAGAGCAGCCAACCAGCAATGCAAATCCTTAAATCAGACAAAGTTCAGACTCATGAGGGCCCAGGGAAGCAAAAACTTCATAGAGATCTTGGCCATTTTCAGTCTCCAAGGGCCATTCTATAACTCTATGGTCCAAGCCTGGTTTTAAAGCTCCTGAGAGGAAGAAACAGCTCTGAAGACATTACCTTAACCTACCTCATTTCTGAGAAGGAATGTGCAAGGCCACAGATGGCCTCTGAGACTTCTGGGTTTTAAGCAATGGATGTCCCAAAGGTATTACTTGGGGGGGAGGGGGCAGAGAGGAAGGAGGGAAGGCCAGGATGGATCAAACTCCAACCTGTGCCTACAGCTTCCCTTTGCAATGTCAGGTGTAGTGTGCCTGGCACTAAGTAGTGGATGTCATATATCTAGTCCCAACCCACAGTTAAATTACCCCATGAGGAGGTCTGGAGAGACAGGCACTTTGAAGCGAGGGCTGTGTGGCAGCCCCTCTGTGATCCTAGGGGAAACAGTAGTGGTGTATACAATGGATAGAAATGGATGATGTAGCCCAGGCCATGAGGTCTGCTGAAACCAATGCAACTTCCTTACTCATCTCAGAACAAGCATGCCAGCCAGGGTAGTGTCTGGAGGGTTCTGCCAGCCAGGGTGAGGCCAGCTTGGTGTGCTGCAGGCCAGGGTGCCCCTGGGAAGGACAGACCTCCTGCATCTGAGGATCCCTTGTTGAAGTACTCCCTCCTTCCCTTGCTTTTCCACATTCAGAATGGAAGCAAGGTCCTTGTGCTTGCCAGGCATTACTTACTCCACAATGAGCGCACTTGCCTGGACATCTACCCTCTTCTCAGATTGCTCCCCATGTGATATGATTTGTTACCTACAGCCATGATGCTGCACACCAGAACATTAGACTTAATTCATCTTCCATAATGGAAACCATCCTTAACCACCATCCCACACAGCCCCAGTCCTTGGCAGTCATCCTTCCACACCCTGCCACTCTGAACTACATCTTTATAAATTCTACATGTGCCTGACAACATGTAGTATTTGTCTGTGAATGGTTTCTTTCACTTAGAATAATGTTACCCAGGTTTACCCACATCATTGAAATGGCAAGACAAACTTCAACGAAGAGGACATATTGTAAAAAATGTAGAAAGGCCAGCTCTCTTAGGGTTTCACTGCTGTGAAGAGACACCATGACCAAGGCAACTTTTATAAAAATAATGCTTTATTGGGGCTGGCTTACAGGTTCAGAGTTTAATCCATTCTCATCATGGCAGGAAGCATGTCAGTGTCCAGGTTGACATGGTGCTGGAGGAGCTGAGAGTTCTACATCTTGATCTCTTCTTTCACACTGGGCATAGCTAGAGAACTAGGAGACCTCAGAGCCCGCCTACACACTTCCTCAAATAAGGCCACACCTACTCCAACAAGACCATATCTTCTAATAGTGACATTCCTGCTGGCCAAGCATGTTCAAACACCAGCCTTGTCAACAAATAAAATCAGGAAAACTGGATGCACACATAGTAAAAGAAACAACTGGATATTTATCATACTTTAAAAAAAAGAAAGATAGAAAGAAAGAAAAGAAGAGAAAAGAAAAGGAAAGAAGAAGACAGACTAACACAGACTCTGCACAAAGAGGGCTGGATTCTGGACATTGCTCCTGGCAATGACAGCAAAGACACATGAAGCCTCAAAGCACAAGCAACAAGAGCAAATCAGACAAGTGAAAGTTTCCACCATTAACAGTAATAAGAAGTACAGAGGACACCCAGATGCAGAGATGCTATTGCTAACAGATGTGAGGCAGGATTACTAAATAGGCAAGAAATCCACAGAACTCAATACCCAAACACAATAGCCTGACTAAAAAACGGGCTCAAAGACTTAAACAGAACCAGCAAGATGGCTCAGAAGGGCAAAAGGTCTTGCTGAGCAAGCCCGAGAACCTGAGTTCAGTCTCAGAAGACCATGGAAAATGTAAGAGGAGAGAAGGCTCCCCCAAAGCTGTCCTCTGACCTCCACACACATGCCGTCTGTACACACACACACACACACACACACACACACACACACACACACACACACACACAAAGCTTGAAAGGCTTAAATAGCTATTTTCCCAGATGTCTTTAAATTCCACGGGTCGTCAATGGTCATCATTCACTTTGAGGGATTTGAGAAGACATTCTCAACCATTGAGATTAAATGTTTTCTGCTAATTCAAATTAATTATGAAAGAATTTGTCTAGAATATTGGGAAATTGAAGAAATAAACAGAATCATCACATTGAGGTTTTGAAAATGATCATGCTGGAAGTGAGGAGACAACTCAGTGTGCCAAGACTTGCTGAATGTCTTACTTTGGGTTTTATTGTTGCAAAGAGACACCATGACCACAGCAACTCTCATAAAGGAAACCGTTTCACTGGGACTGGCTTTCGGTTTCAGATTTAGTCCATTGTCATCATGGCAGGAAGCATGGCAGTGTGCAGACATGGTGCTGGAGAAGCAGCTGAGAGTTCTCCATCTTGATCTGCAGGCAGCAGGAGGAAGACTGCTTCACACTGGCAGACTTGAACTTATAAGACCTCAAAGCCCTCCTCCACAGTGACACACTTCCTCCTCCAAGGCCACATCTCCTAATAGTGCCATTCCCTATGAGCCAAGCACTCATACATGAATCTATGAGGGCCATTACTATTAAAACCTCCACACTGAGCAAGCGTGAAGACCCAAGTCCCTATCTCCAGCTTTCATGTAAAAGTTGGGTTGGCAGCAGGTGTCCATAACCTAAGTGTGTAGGGAATGAGGACAGAGGGATCTCAGGGGCTCTCTCTCCAGCCATGCTAGCTAATAAAGCAAGCTCCAGGTTCAGTGGCCTCCTGAGGAGGCCTGAGCTTGAAATCCAGTTGCCACAGGCAAGCAGGTGTACACACAGACACACAGACACACAGACACACACACACACACACACACACACACACACACACACACACAGAAGTGGAAACAATTGTGTTTTAGGTGAAGCAGCTTGAATGGCGTTCACATGTCCTTCTCTGTTACGGATTTAACATGCTCAAACTGTCTGGGGTGAATGTTTTCAAGTTGTTGGTTTAGAAATTGCCATCAATTGACTTTCAGACATACTTTCACACTTTTACCCTAATGTAAAACTCAACAGTGGCAAATTAAAGGGACAAACGAGAATGACACACACACAAATGCCCAGTGTTTCCTTGGGTGGAAAGAAATGTCTCTCTCCTCTTCTTGACAGAGAAACAATGGAGCACTGGGAAGGGATAATCCCATTTCACGATCCTCATGGTGTGGCTGGAAGACTAGTTTAGTGAAATCTGTGCAGGTTCTGCCTATTGGCTAATGAGCTGTGCTTAGTACCTGTGGTGTGCTGACAAGGGGCCTGGCAGGGAGAGCAAGCTGTGTGAGGACAGCTGACCTGGACACTCCCAGCAGGCTGCATGCCCCACCTCCAGGGACTTCCAGAGCTGAAGAAGCATCAGCACACCTCTTTGTTGGCTCCAGATATACCCACAAGCAGCAGGGAACACTCGGGCTGCGCAGCATAGGGCTGGCCAAGTGAGGCCTGGTTAAGAAGGACTGCTCTGCTGCCTTTTAAGATAACATTGGCATCTTCTGCCTCAGGTGCTAGCTATAGCTGGCATTCAGCTGTATGTGCTCCGGTGTCTTTACTGTCCTCAGCTGCTTGCTATAGGAGTTGCCTGAGCTTCCCTAGGCTCTGTGCTGCTCACTCACCATACATTCTGTAGTTGTAACCTGCCATCATTGTGAAACTCACAAAGGTCAGTAAAAATCACAGTGACTCCAAGAAAATGGCTCTTCCCCGAAAGGGGGTGGAAGATAGTGAAGATGACGGCAGTGGAGAAGAGGTAGTCATCCCTCCCTCAGAAAATAGAGGGGAAAAAAAAACAGTAAGGAAGGTGATCATTTCACAAACAAGAAAGGTTAGAGTTGCCATACATGCAAAAGCATTGGTAGCAACCCCTGTTAAAAAGGAGGGGGGAGGATAAGTACAGTAAGGATGCCAAGGAGGAAGACAGTGACAAGGATGAGGATGAGGATGAAGATGAGGAAGAGGATTCATTTGAGCTGCCACTTGTGAAAGCAGTGATACCAGAGAAAGCAGCAGTTGCTGCTTCTGCCTCAGGGGATGTAGGATGATGGTGAGGAGGGAGATGAGGAGAAAGATGACTCTGAAGAAGATGCTACAAAGATCATATTAGGCAAATGGGAAAGAGCTCCTGTAAAAGTTGTTCCTATGAAAGCCAAGAATGTGGCCATGAGGAGGAGGAGGAGGAAGAGGAGGAAGAAAAAGAGGAGGAGGAGGAGGAAGAGAAAGAGGAAGAGGAAGAGGAGGAGGAGGAGGAAGAGGAGGAAGAGGAAGAGGAGGAGGAAGAGGAAGAGGAGGAGGAAGAGAAAGAGGAAGAGGAAGAAGAGGAAGAGGAGGAGGAAAAGGAGGAAGAGGAGGAGGAGGAAGAGGAGGAAGAGAAAGAGGAAGAGGAGGAGAAGAGGAAGAGGAGGAAGAGGAGGAGAAGAGGAAGAGGAGCCTGTTATAGCAGCACCTGGAAAATGAAAGAAGGAAATGACTAAATACAAAGAAGCTCCTGATGCCAAGAAACAGAAAGCTCAGAACAACCCCTGTTCACTGGGAGCCTTAATCCCAGAAAATCTGCTGCTGCTGAGTTAAAAACTGTCCAAAGATTTTTTTTACTAAAACCGATCTTGCCATCAGAACTGGTACAAATAGAAAATTTTGTTACAGGATATTTGGTGGTTGTACATAGAAAACATAATTGTTAGCAAAATATACAAGCTTAGATATTCTATTTGTCAGATGCAATTTGGTTGTGCCTCTACAATCTTCCATAAACAAGAATGTTGAAAATGGAAAGTTCCTGCCTATTTTAAGGCAAGTTGCTTAGGAAGGGTTTTGTGTTCTTTGGCCTGAGGTAAAGTCAGCTGGATGGCTGTGAACTACCCCACCATAAAGGTAAAAATGTTTCGGCCCCTACTGACTTGGCTTGTAGCCCTCTGCCCACCATGACAGTGACATGGTTCAGTGAAGTGAGATTTTCTAGTTTTGTTGGAGACTCAGTTGTGTCATGTGATTTTTTTTTCTAAAAACTCTCTTGTGAGAGGATGTTTTGCTGAGAACAGACATGGGGTGTTTATCTGGAAGCTTCCGGGTAAAAGTGCATGTGATGTTGGATCAGACACTTTGAGAAGACATGTGATTTTTGGAAAGAGTGTAAGTAGAACCCAACAGACAGTGGATGATGCTCTTGCACTGGTCTGCCTTGCACCTCTTCGCTGGTCTTCGCTGGTCTTCGCCGGTCTTCGCCGATCTTCGCCGGTCTTCGCCGGTCTTCGCAGTTAACGCTCTTGCATTGGTTCACCTTGCTTTCTTTGCTGATCTTTGTCTGTCCTAACTTCGTACAGAGAAAAGTGCCAGAGAATCTTTTGTGGTACTCTGGCTGCTTCTTCCTACTTCCTTGGACTCATGCCGATTTGGTGAAAGCTCAAGGTTCCTTCTGGACTGAGCTGCTGCTACTGATTCATGTTTGGTGTTTTAGACTGGACCGCCAATACCCTGACAATTAAGACTGGAATAGCCCCAAAGAGCTACTTCTAAACAGGTCCACAGCCCGTTTCCTACTAACCTTTCTTTTCCCTCACCTCTGGTAGATGGGCTAGAAGGGAGGTTGCAGAGTTTAAAAACCCTTATTAAAGTAGGTTTTGAAAAATGTAAGCCTACAGTTCAGCCTGCCAAGTGTTAGGGAAGGAGTTAAGAGACTTCTTTTATAAGCAGCTGGACCTTTGATAGAGCTCTCTCTTTTGGCTAGGAAGAGCCTTTATGGAAGGAGCTCTGGGTAAGACAGAGAGATTTTCTCTTTGGGCTTACAGGAACAATAGAGAAGCATCAGGCAGGATGCAGGTAAGACAGTATTCTAGGAAAGAGAGCTAAGGAACCCTCATGGGTTTGGAGACACTCAAGAGAAAGGTAGACTAGCTAGGTGAAACAACAAATAGAAAGAGATTTCTCAAGAGCTAGCAGATTAATTGTAGCATAAGGCTTGTAAATATTTTATATATACTTCAGAAAATAAAGTTACCTCCTTGAGCTAAAAGGTTTTTACCTCAGTTTATACCTCCCATGTCTTTATTGGTATGAATATTAGATAATTAGGACAGTTACAAACTTTGGGTATGTGAATTTTAAGTCTGCTAAAGAAAAGGTCTTGAAACTCACTGGTTTGACAAATGTTTGGCAATAAGATTAAAGTAGGAAAAAAAACAAACAAAAGAAAGAGACAGTAAGAAAGTATAAGCTGCAAGAACACTTTTTGCCAAAATTGTCTTTCAACATCACTGAGGATGAATGAAGTATTGAGGATGCCACAGAGGTCAGATTGGTCAGCAAGGGTGGGATAGGTAAAGGGATCGATTGCTCATGAGTTTAAGGCAGAAATCAATGGAGGGAAAAAGTCTAAGAAAAGCAGGGGGCAGTGTAGGAGGAGCTAAGGTGGGAGGAGTAAGGGAGAAAGAGGAAGAGTAAGGGAGAAAGAGGAAAAGGAAGAGGAGGAGCTAAGGGAGGAGAGGAGAAAGAGGCGAACATGGAGGCAGATGTTCACGTGTCTCTACCAGTCAAAGGTAGTTGGTATATCTAGGTTGGGTTTGGGTTACACTTCTGATTGTAAGGGCATCCTGTTATTGATCATTATCAAATATATAAAGCCTTTGAATAATCTAAGCATTAGAGTCTCATCTGTACCGAGCCTGTGTGGTTGGAGACACTCCACGCTAGTGTCTCCTGGGTAGCAGGGCTGGTGTCTCTGGCTGGCCGTGTCTAGCTGTGGTGTGCACGTGGCCTCATGGCCTTGGAACATGGCATCTGATCTAGGCAGAGCCGCTGCAGCCTAGACAGTCGGCTTGACCGGAGGCCACTTTTTAAATAATTACTTCAACAGGGCAGAGCTTGATGGGCAGAGAAAAGACAAGGCAAGAAAAAGCTGGAAAAGCACTTGGAGTGGGGAAGCAAAAACTCTGGTTTAAAGTAACTTTCCTACAGTACAACAGAAGAAACTCTTCGGGAAGTATTTGAGAAAGCAACTTTTATCAAAGTGCCCCAGAATCCAAATGGCAGATCCAAAGGGCACGCGTTTATAGAATTTGCTTCATTTGAAGATGCTAAAGCTTTAAACTTCTGTAGGAAAATGGAGATTGAGGGCAGAACAATCAGGCTGGAGTTACAAGGACCCAGGGGATCACCTAATACAAGAAGTTAGCCATCCAAAACTCTGTCAAAGGTCTGTCTGAGGAAACCCCTGAAGAGACCATAAAAGAATCATTAGAGGGCTCCATTCATGCAAGAACAGTCAGTGATCAGGAGACTGGGTCTTCTAGAGACTTCAACAGTTGGAAAAATGCTAAGGTTGCCAATGAGGCCATGGAAGATGGCAAAATTGATAGAAAGAAAGTTACCTTGGACTGGACCAAGCCTACAGGTAAAAATGGCTGAGGTGGGGGCAGAGGAGGAAGAGGCAGACTTGGTGGCAGAGGCCAGAGAGGCTTTGGAGGTGGCAAAAGCTTCCGAGGTACCAGAAGACAGAATTCAAGCCATAAAAACAGAAGGCAAAGTTTAAAATTTTTCTCCTATTCCCGCCTTCCCCTCTTCATTTGAAAGAAAGAGCTCAGGGTGATTCTTGTTTCCTATTCAATGACAAAGGCATCTGAGGATATTCCAGGACAGTAAGGACACAACTATGTAATCTAACTTGGAATCTATATTGATAACATTTCAGGAGAGACTCCCTATTGGTTTTGACCGTATATTCATAAAAAGTTTTTGTAGTTTGTTCAAGACGGGAACCCAATCTATAGACCAGGCTGGCCTCTAACCCAGAGACCATCCAGCCTCTACCTCCTGTATGTTGGAATTAAAGGCATGAGCCACCACTTCCCAGTCATATAACTTTTTAAAGATGAGTAATAGAGATAAGCCTTATCTGTATGTTCTAAATTTATAGTTTCATCCCATGTATAAAACCACCTTTTCCTACAAGAAAATGATAATGATTCAGATGATGTGAAAGACACTTATCAGGTGACATTTTGTTAGAACCGAAGAGTTGCTTCAGGCCACTGATACCCATGATCTCCCACAGGTGGTCTTGTTATTCTAGTTCCTCTGCTGTGAATTGTTTTATGATCATACACAAACCATTTTAAACAAGATATTACCAAATGCTACGTGTCCCTACACCCTCACAGCTGCATGGTCTATAGGAGAGAGGTTGGGTCCAAGGAACAGATGTCACAGTCATGAAGAGGGAGAATTATAGAGCTGGGCAAGTGGGGTCAAGGTTAGGGCGAGGATGGTGAAGGTGGCAGAGTTAGCTGTAAGAGGCAATGCCAGGCTATTGTACTCCTCGAGGCTAGCACAGCTATAGGTGGATTCCTGCTGGGACAGGAAGCTATCAACAGGGAAGGCCAAAAGTCTAGAATGTCAGAGCACTACCTGTTTCTAAAGGAAAGATGACAATAGAGCACATGTCCTGCCCAGCGCCACCTCCTCCGTGTTCTTGCTTCAGTCTAGAATTCCAGGTATCTCAGATGAAATGACTGGTTCTACAGCTGGCCCATATCACCTCAGCCTCAACCATGTTTCCTCTGGTAATCTCCCCTGGCTTGGCTTCACAGAAGAAATAGGACATGGAGGGACATGTAGCAGGAAAGATGGTTGTCACAGGAGTCTCCCCAGACCCTCTGAATGTACTGCTTTCAGTGCTGATGGAAAATCCCATGTGTCACCACCATCCAACACAGATGAGGAGAAAGGCTTAAAGAACTTCTTGGGCTGGAGAGATGGCTCGGTGGGTGAAGGTGCTTGCTGCCAAGCCTGACACCTAAGTTTGATTTCCAGGTCCAACATGGTAGAAGGAGAGAACTAACTCTAGCAAGTTGTCTTCTGACTTCCACACATTGTCTGGACACACACATACACACACACACACACACACACACATATGTATGTATGTACACAGACACTCCACACAGACACATACACCCTATATGCACACTACATCCATACATACTCATGCATACACACACATTGAATGTAATTTTTTAAAAGTCTTAAGGTCACTCATGACACTTTTAGGTAGACAGAAGCCAGAATCAGAGTCTGCTCAGTTCTAGCATGGAGCAGCGATGTTTCTCATGGGCCAGATGAAGGTCAGAGGAACTGCTGGGTACACATAGACAGCCGGGTGATCTGTGTGCTTCTGCAAGCACAGAAACGCCTAGCACAAAAATATGGGTATCTCTTTCAGTAAATCTGGGGGCAGTTTATAGATGAAAATAAATGGGAGCTTAGGAGGTTTGCATTTGTTTATAAAAATTAGTGTCATTTTTGAGAAAAACAAAACAAATAAACAACAACAACCTTCCCCCAATACTTTAAGATCACAAACCACAACCTGTCTCTGAGTCTTGGCTGTTTGGGCATTGGGCTGCCATGTCTAGGCCAGCTGCAGAGCTGACTTCTTCCTTGGTTTAACGGCTATGTCCTATGATGTTGGTATCTCCCTCACTAACAGCATCACACTAGTTCTGGCAGCCTGGTTTCCCCTGTCCCCATTCTGCAGTGTGGGCCTCCCCATGACCACACATCAGGGTGAGTAAAGACTCGGTTCTTCCATGTGTTCCCGGCATGGAACACAAGCCCTGCAAAGAACATAATGGACACATGGAAGGCAGGGCTGGGGCCTACCTCCAGTTTCCAGTTAAACAACATGTAATCAGTTCTATAATCCAGTCATTTCTGTAGGACCTCTGCTCAGGAAGCTTCCTGATCTGGGGAAAACA
Organism: Rhabdomys pumilio; assembly: GCA_030674055.1. NCBI lineage: Eukaryota > Metazoa > Chordata > Mammalia > Rodentia > Muridae > Rhabdomys > Rhabdomys pumilio. Next base: position 124,884,677 of record JANHMN010000003.1, read on the forward strand.
GGCCAGTCTCCAGAGTTACACAACACACCGAAGCCAGACAGCTGTCCACGATTTCCATTTTAATATAAATGGGGTTCTGTCCCTGATAACTTCAGTTGGAGAATTACATAGCTTGATTGGACATCAGCATTTAGTAAAATTCACTTTAAGATTATAGAGCATTTAAAATACAAAAATAAGTCTTTTAATTAAAAAGAGTATATGAGCAGCCCAGTGCTGCCCAGAAACAACCCAAAGTCCATAGGCAGGGAGCTCTCCAGCTGCGCCTAAGGATTGTATGAGCTAGGAGGCTCTGGGCAGTTTGATACAGAACTTTCTGACTCCTAGATAATTTCCTGTCCAGCCGAAGACATTAGAAAAGAGGCTGCGACAAACCATCCCACTCAGGGTATTTCTGGCCTTCTGCTGGGGACAGTGGGATTACCTAAGAGGCAGACAACATCTGCAGAGAGCCCTGGCTGTCATTTGAACAGGTGGGCACCCAGGCAAGCTGTAAGGGATGTGTACTGGCCATCGTATGAGAATTCAAACTCAACTGGAATCTTCCTTTGTCCCGTCTGCATCTTCTAATGACTGTCGGTATGGTTGAAATGGCCCTGCAATGGTGAGAAAACACATTGTGAGCATTAATTCACTCTATTTCATTAACAGGTTTCAGTTAGATATTCACCAACACAGAGAACACTATAATAACTGGGCTAGCCTGGGTGTGATGACATATGCTTATAATCCCAGCACATGTGAAGCTATGACAAGAGCACGGCCAGCCTGTGCTACAGAATAAGTTATAGGCCACCCTGGCCCTCACAGTGAGACTCTGTCTCAGAAATAAAATAATAGTAATAATATATTAACAGAGGAGGGAAAGACAGACAGACAGACAGACAGACAGACAGACACATACACACACACACACACACACACACACAATGTATAGGCTAGCTGTTGTGTATCACCTCTAGAGTATTGGGATTACAGAAGTGATACCAGGCCTGGCTTGCATTTGTAAATAATGGCTTCTAATCATAACTTATTTATGTATTAATGTTCATTACACTGTAACTAAGATCCCTAAAGTATTCCTAATACCACATAGAATAGTCTAAACAAATGCTACATCCTCTATTACTTGGAGAAGAATGAAAATATCATTCAGCTAGTCATAAAATAAAAATTTAAAACATGCTGTCAGAATACTGAATCAAGATTCGAAACAATGGCAGTGTGGCTTGATACTCATGTGGATATCTGGATGTGCCCCAGGATCATAATGGTCCTTACCAGGGCATTTCTCCATTCTCCTGAAGCAAGCCTCTCATGGCCCCACAGAAGTAAATGGGAGAACTAGATGACGGAAGATGACAGCTGGCCAGGCACTGTACTACTATGAAACAAGAGGTCCCATCAAAGGAACTTTTGGCCTCAGGCAAAAGACAACTGGTATCCCTGCCTACAAGGCTTACCTTGAGACACTAATAGATCCCCTGAAGGAACTAAGATCCAGAAATGTTTGGGTGGCCAGGAAATAAGAAGATGACCATCCAGCCAAGGGTCTTGTCCATTCTCCAGAAAGCAGGTGCTGTTAAGGGGGGAGACTCATGCCTTGCCTGGAGAAGACTGGCAGGTGGCCATATACCCATTTTGTACCAATGGCTCTGTAGCTCACCTGTTTAGTGGTATTTGGGCAGCCCACTCTGTTCATGATAGGTTGCATGCACGCACCCACCCAAGAGTTATTTGGATTTGTGAATGAAAGACATACATATATGTCAGTCAGTTTAGATATGTCTTGGCTAGCTCAAAGGCTGGGCAATTGTAATTCTTCCTGTGGCTAGTAAACTCTCCCCTCTGGTATTCCAGAGTTATCATCTTGAAAAATCTATATTTCATCTATGTTACCCCAGACCCAATAGGGGAAGTGGCCATTAGAGCTGTTTACCTAAACTTTTATATGGCTAGTCTGTCCTATACCCCTCTCATGGCCATTCCCTTCTTCCTCTCTTCTCTCTCCCAAGCCTGGAAATCCTAAAAGTCCTGCCTCTGTCTGTCTGCCTAGCAATTAGCTGTTGGCATCTTTATTTACCAATTAGAGACAACTGAGGGCAGGGTCCCTCAGCGTCTTACATGCAGACACTCGTGTAAGCAGTTTGGGGACTATAATTAACATTATAACACAAGCAGCATTAGGCCCAACCCACTTCATTTCCCCCTTTTTGTTCAATTAAAAACGTTTTTTTCTCTCAGACATAAATTGAGTACAACTGTAATTATTATGTAAATTATAAAGAATGATATACAATTAACATCTAGTTTATTATATTTGTCAATTAGATAAAGTATTTTATTATCTGTTTTAACTTAAAGAGCTTATAATTTTATATTTGAATTATGTTTTGATTTTAAGCTTGCATTACCATCCGAAACCATTCTTTTAAATCTATATCATTTCTCTCAATGCTAAACAACTTGAGTTTGATTATGAGACTATAACTAGTTTTCAATCCAGTCAGAAATCTGAAAATGAAACAAATATAACCTGAATATATAGGAAGCACAAAAACACAGCTTCTAAAACTTAAAAACATTAAAGAGACAGCTGACTACCTGGACAGCCCCTAATTTCTTACAGTGTTGGAGCATCTATCTTCAGCCTTCTGTCCCAGAACCATCTGATAGACCTGAAGTGAAGCAGGAATATGAAGGACTAGCTTACCTTGTCTTGGCAGAGCTTAGTAGTTGACTATCCCACATCTGTTTGTCTTCTTTGGACAGTATTTTGTCTATAGATGAATAGGGCAATTTTTGTTTAGTGGCTACCTTGTCATTATTGGAGTAACTCTATGTGGAGGTTTTGATGTTTAATTTCTTCTTTGAACCATGAAGGCAGTGTTGTCAGGAGCAGACAAGTCTCTAGTCAACATTTCGTATACTAATTAAATAATTAAATGTCAGATTTTGTGGATTTTTGATATTTTTGAAGACTATTAATGTAAGGCATCTATTAGAAAGACTGGGTCTAAGCCTTGTATTTTTAAATGAGTTGTATAGGCACAATGTCTATTTAAGAGTAACAATATTAATTTTAAATTTTGTATCAATATAGAAATTTATACCAAAGAAAAACTTAAATCTGTATCAATCTATAAATTCTGTACCAATGCACTCAAGTAAACAGTTTTAGAGACCAAAATTAACATTATTTATAACACAAACAACATTAGGCCAAACCCATTTCATACCTGGAACATGAGGGAAAAAAAATGCTATGAAAGCCAGGATAGGCACATGTGTGTCTACCTTATAAGGCAGAAGCATTTTGGGAAATGAGAACAATGATGTTAAGGTCAGAATGTTCTAGAACCAAGGACAATAGGATGCATGTGGCACACAGGCAGGATTAGAGTATCTGTCTGGAAGCTCAAGCTCATTGAGGTCAAAAGGACACTACATATCATAATAGGGAATGGTGGGGTGTTTCTCAAGAAGATGTGAGAGCATGTGTGAGGACATGTGAAAACTTATGCACATGATCTAAAGAACATATACAGCCAGGCGGAGAGGTATATGCCTTTAATCCCAGCACTTGGAAGGCAGAGGCAGGTGGTTCTCAAGGCCAGCCTGGTCTACAAAGCAAGTTCTGGGACAGTCAGGGCTACACAAAGAAACCTTATCTCAAAAAGCAACAACCACAACAAAAACCAACCAACCAAACAAACAAACAAAAAAAACCATATATAAACATATAACATACAAGATCACAGAAGATCATCATTTAAGGACATACAACATAAAGGATCATAGAAGAATATCTAAGAATATCATATAAGAACATACATAGATCATAAATAAATCCAAAAAGCACACAAGAATATCCATCTAAGAATATTATATAAGAACATACACCATCATAGAAAATATTCATATAAGCACACACAAGAACACACAAGATCATAGAAAAACATCTCAGAACATCACAGAATATAAGGATCATATAAAAGTCTAGAAAAGCACAGAATATAAGATCATAAAAGAACATCATATAAGAACACACATGATCATATAAGCACATACAAGATCACAGATAAACATTTAAGAACATACACAAAACATGAAATCATAGAATCTAAAGATGTCATATAAAAACATACAAGATCATAGAAGAAGATCTAAGAACATATAAATGCATACACGACCATAAAAGAATATCCTATAAGAACTTATAGGACCGTAGAAGATCATTATATCAGAACATATAACATTATAAAGAACACACAGACCATGTGCCCACATGCTGGAAGAATGACATACAGGACAGATATTCCTTTAGAAATAAAGTCCCTACTGTAGTTCTTAAGGTCTTTCAGGGTCCAGGACAACAGTTCTCCAGAAAGAAAATGAGGCATGTCTACAATTTCTCCATAGAACTCTTCTTCCTTGGGGCTCTGTGTGCTATGGGACTAGGTCAGGAGAGTTTGGGAAGTTATTGGAAAGGGTGGGGGCCTCCTCTACAGGAAAGTCCAGGATCTGGGAGTGAGATTGGGAGAATACTTCTTAATTCCATTCTAATCATGCCACACTTCCACAAAGCTTGTTTTTCTCTTATTAAAAAGGTATTCACTGAGACATTTCACTTCTGCACCTACTTAGACTTAGAAGATAGCCGGAAAGCAGAACATATAGACAGACTCAAGCTCCAAGATGGGTCACATCAACATGAACACAGTGACCTACGGTCCTCAGAAGCTGACCATTTAGACTTCCCTCACGCCATCCCTAAATCCCCACTCACCACCAACTTACTCCTGATTTCCTTTTCTCTCTTTTAATTTTTTTGTTTTTTGAAACAGAGTTTCATGTAAACCAGTCTGGGGTCCAACTCCACATGTAGCCAAAGCTAGTCTTAAATTCCTGTCCTTCTGCCTCCATATCCTATGGCTACAATTACAGGTAGGTGTTACCATGTCCGCTTTTGGCTCCTGAGTCTTCCACACTTGTCCTAGTTTGTCAGTGCCTTTCAGGTCACTAGGCCCACAGTGATACACAGAGAAGCCTGATCTACACAGGACAGTCTAGGGTGCAAAGGGGCGGAAGCCCTGGGTGCTAGGACTCAAAGATAACATACACCCAACACCAAAAGCATGTCTGATAGGAACGGTCTGCTCACCAGAGCTAAGCTTTGGTGAAGTTAAGGGCAAAGATCAAGGCTTGCTGTGTCTTGTCAGTACATCTCACTACAGACAAACAGAAAGCCTGCTTCTGTTGGAAAAACTTACATAGGAAAGATAAAGCAATGGTAGAAAATATGGCAAAAGTCCAGTCTTTTCTCACTAAGCAAGATGATATTTCGTTACTTTGTACGTATGTGTGTGCAAGCCACAACATATGTGGAAATCAGAGGACAACCTTTGGGAATCTTGGGGGTGGAATTCAGGTCCTCAGGACCAACAGCAAACACCCTTCTCTACAGAACCATCTCATGGGCCTCAGGTTCTTATTTGCTTCTACTATTGGGATGGAAATGGACTCAAGTCCAGTGGTTTCCAGCTGTGCTCACTGCTTCCTAATGCTTCCTCAGGACCAAACCTATCAAACAAGAATTCTATTTCCAATAAGACTATCTTTCAAAAGTGATTTAGAAATTAAGACATTCTTAGACAGACAAACATAGTGGCCCAGCGGTGGGCCTCCTGAAATCCTGAAATCCACAAAGGAGAGTTAACAGTCAGCACCTGTGTGCTCAGAGTCAGAAGGGAGCGAAGTCCTGAGTGAATAAGTATTACTGACACGGGCACAGGAATGTCAAGGATCCTTGCGCCTTAGACCCATGAAGAAAATGGCAAAATCTCCCAGGGAGTGAGGCTCAGAGAGAAGATGGCAAAGCCTTTCCTTTTGGTCCATGTGTGGATGTTGATAGTGTGTGCAGAAAATGTCCACCATAGGTTTCTCCCCAGCCAGATATTTACGGCCTGGACACTGCTCTTACCAAGATCAGTTAAACCTGCCTCCTTGATCATTCATCATTCCACAAATTCATTAGGATAGATGAGCTGGAAAGATTAAGTGCAAACGTAGAGAGAGAGACTGAAAATACATTGAGAAAAGGTCCACGCCTTCATAAGAAACAACTCAGTGATCAAAACCTGACAGAGGGCTGGCCAGTGGTGGTGCACACCTTTGATCCCAGTGCTTGGGAGGCAGAGGCTGGTGGATCTCTGTGAGTTTGAGGCCAGCCTGGTCTATAGAGTTAGTTCCAGAACAGCCAAGGGTATACCAAAAAACCCTGTCTCAGAAAACAAAAAACTATAACAGATGACTAAAAGAGATGGCCTGACAGAAAAAACACTTGCCAGGTCTGCATGCATGAGGACATCAATTCTAATCCCAGGAATCCATGAAAAAGACAAGCAGTCATGGAAGCCCACCGGTGATCCTAGTACATGGAAGCAGAGATAGGGGATCCCTGGGGCAGACTGGCCAGCAGGACTAGCCAGAGCTAGTGAGCTCCAGTTTCAGTGGGAGGCCTGGCTTCAATAAATAAGTGGAAAGTGATCATAGAAAACACTCAATGTCAAGTTTGAGCTTCCACACATGTTTAAACACATATTTATGTCCATACTTATGAAAGCATGAACACACACATACACACACACACACACACACACACACACACACACACACACGCATGCAAATAAACAAATAAAAGGCAGCTGAGGAGCAAGGAGCTCATGTCCTACGGAGACAGCTCTGCTCCGCCTAGGATTCGGGGCAGGAAGAATCAGTTGGATCAGCACACTACAGAAACATACAGAGGCTCAGGTCACACAGTGGCTTTAGGGGAAAGTCACCAAACAAGCTGAGAGGTACATGTGAGACTGCTGTTAGGGATTCCACATGAATTAAACTGACACAGCCTCTGCCTCCACCAGAGACAGGGGAGCCATCCTGAGTCAGGCTGGGAATGGTGAGCTGACAGGGAAGCTCAGGAGTGGCAAGTGGCTATGAATGAGCCTGAGTTTAATGAAGTCCTCTGAAGTTTGCAGTTGCTGCCCACCAGTGATTTGATCCTAAGTACCGCTCCCTGGGACCCTGCATCTCTAAAAATACTATTTGCTTTTTATTTAACACTGAACCTTCTGATGTTTTAGAATATAAGAATAGTAAGTGTCTTATTATTTTAAAAGCTTAGGAGAGCAACTAGCCGTATTATGAGAGAAAGAAGATATAGGCAGAGCAGTCTGTTCAAATAGCAGGAGGTGTGACTTTCCAAATTCACATTTCAGTCTTTATTTACATAAGACTTTTAGAAACAGTGGGTGTAAATATTAAACCGCCTGAGCCTGAGTCAAATTTTATTGAGAGTAACTACAAATAAAAGGAAACTGATTTTTTAAAGTCAGTTTCTGAAATTTAGATGAAAAGAATATTGAGCATTAACCAAAAAAAAAAAAAAATGATATTTACATATCAATGTAGGTTTTCTGCTCATAGATTCATTTCCTATGAAACTAAAGGAGGCAAGCTTGGGGAATTAGAAAGGAACACAAAACCCTAAGCAAACAGGTACTGTTGTTCAAACAGAATAGCCAAAATGATCCAATCAGGTGCTCGAGCTAATTTTTTTTCTCCTTTAAGCCATTCATTCCAGAACACAAGCTCTACGAGTGCGAGGAATTCACACGAATTCCAAATGTGCTTCTGACAGACAGGGGTTGAAAGCTATATCTCATGTAAATGAGGTCGGGGGCAAGAAAGAGAACTGGCCAGTCGCAACTAGAGAGGTGATTTAACCACAGTGGGTTGGAGGGTGGGGGCAATTCTCAAGAAAAGTATGACCTATTTGCATCCTAGGGTATATCTGGCAGCCATGGGAACCAACATAAATAAACTGAATTCAAATGACTGCATCTTGATCAGCACCGCAGCACACGTGCAACACGGTGCTCTGCCGACAGACGACAGACGGCAGCAAAGCACACCTCCATGGAGGAAGCACAGCATTCAAGTTCTGCATTGCTCTGATGACTTCAGCCACTCAGATTCCCGTGAATGGCAGCTACCAGGGTGCCAGGTCTGTCTCGTGCAAAAATCAGTGCCTGTCATTGTAAAACCCGGCAGCCAGTCGGCTGAAGATGCTTGTAAGTTACGGACTCAATCTTGTGCTCATCAGGAACAGCAATTCACTCCTCTGAAGATCTTTAGGGGGCAATCTCTGAAACTCAGACTCAGACACAAGCTCACTCTCCTGGTTTCTATGTGGAATTTAAATACAGTTCTATTTTATTACAATATTGAGATTTCAAATTTAAAATAAAAAACCCAAGAATTACAGAGGTTATCAAAAACATATTAACTTGTTCTTAGAGTGAGTTCAATATTAATAACAAAGGCATTATTATGCTAATATATACTTTATGATATTCCGCCCTACAGCAGAGGCTGAGAACTGACTGGCGGTCTTTGACCTCCCTTTACTTTGAACTGATGGCGTGAACGCTATGCTTCCTTCAGAAATCTACAGCTTATGCAAAGTTTATGGAGACACACTAGAAAAGTTTAAGCAGAAGAGGGAAACTCAATGCTGATTGCCATTGAGATAATTGATAATTTAAATAAGGTCATGTCTCTTCTCCAAGGTGACCTTCAGGGTCTGTATTTTAGCCTAGCAGAGGATCAACTTCTTTTCCTCAAGGTTGCTTTCTAGTCATCTAGTACCCGTACACATGTACACTACATGAACATTGCTTTTTAGTAGGAATTTTTAAAATATTTATAATTTCTATTTCTGAATATGAAGCCGGAACACTTTTTTAACCTCAACAGAGTAAGAAGAGCTAAGACTAGCTCAAAGCAACCTTTAGTTTTATTTACATCTCTCATTCCTTATGTATGTAATTACAGATTTTATTGACTGCTTTACAGATCTGATGTTTAAGAACTCTATGGCTTATGCCTCCGTGAGTCACACTTACAGATTCCCCCGCGATACATCTCAGGCAAGGCTGGGCTGAACTCCTTCCACCGTTCTGCAGAATCTATTAAACGAATCACAGGCATGTGTGCATCAGCCCGGGGAGAGTCACAGTTTTATTAAATAAATTCTATGGGCTCACAGTAGGTTTGCTGGCAAGAGGGACATACCATTGAGCTCAGCCTCTCCTGGCTACACTCTGGTTGTGGTGCAGGCAGACCTCGTGGCCTTGGCTCCTGGTCCTCTGTGCTCCAGGACAGCAGGGCACATGTGGTTAGCATGTGGCCACTGCACTCGTGTCCACCCGCTTCTGACCTCCTGCACGCCCGTTTCTGAAAAACAAAATTTCACTTCAGATGACCTCAGGTTACATATAGCACTGTCTCAATTTATTTTTGGAAAACATCAGCTCCAAAACCAGAGCCCTGTGAAGGTGGAAAACTTTATAGACCATGTATGGAGATGCCTTTCAGGACTTACAGCCATCGCTTACATTTAACCTTGTTAGTTCAAGCACTGTCTGTAGTTACTTGCCTTGATAGATTTAAAATAGTCATTTTAAACCATTTTGGCTGAAATTCTGGTAATAAACTATTGTGACTAGTTTATTGAAAATGTACCAAACCTATAAATTCTGTCCAAGAGACTACTTATATGCTTCAGCACATCTTGCTTAGCATCGAGCTGCATTCGCTCTTAACGCAGTACACATGGCTCACTTGTGAATAATTCTCTTGCTGGCAGGGAAGAACAAATTACTTTTATCGATCTCAGAGTCTGCACACACAGCCTGTAACCAGGTGATCTGGGGGAAAGGTAACGTGTGGATTTGCATCCACATGAAGTAAAAAAGGTTGATTACAAGGGTAGTCAGTCCTTCAACACTTCAGAAGAAAGTATCATGTCCTAACACCCGAGACACATCCCTAGAGCCATCATGCTCTGGGCGACAGTCAGGAGGACCCCTGGAAACACTCACCAATCTCAGCCCAGGGTCAGCATGCCCCTCTTGTAGCCACCCAGAAAGGCCTATTTCTGGACACCTCCCAAGTCAGAAAACATTGCCTACTATGGTCTGCTGCTCTCCAACGTCTACACTCAGTTGTAAACCACTGTCCTTGCCAAGAATGAGTTTCCTCAACTGTGTTTATTATCTACGGTATTCTTTATTTAATAATTCCTAGTGGCTTTTAAATTTTACTTATTCATTGAAAGTTTCAAATATATACTGAGTTTTAGTTGTGACCATCTATACATTTGTTATTTTTGCTATGATGAAATAATAAAATAATATATTTTCTATATTTCTATTTTTGCTATGATAAAACGCCATGGCTAAGGCAACTCAGAGAAGAAAGTTCCAGAGGTTAGAGGTCATAACGGTGCAGCAAAGGGATGGTGGTGGGAGCAGAGAGCTGAGAGGGTCAATTCCTTTTTGGTTTGTTTTTTCAAGACAGGGTCTAGTCTCAAACTCACAGTGAACCACCTGCCTCTGGCTCTCAAATACTGGAATTAAAGGTGTGTGCTACCACACCCAGTTTTCATAATCTTTACCACAAGCATGAAACTTGGAATGGTATAAGTCTTTAAACTCTCAAAGCCTGAGCCTAGTGACACACCTTCTCCTCCAAAGGCCACACCTTCCAATCCTTCCCAGAGAGTTCCACCAGCTGGGGACCAGGTATTCAAACTTATAAGCCTATGGGGAACAGTTCTCATTCAAACTACCCCATTCCAATTCATGGCCACCATGGGCTGTGGCCACATGACAATGCAAAGCTCATTTAATGCAACTTCAAAAGCCCCATAGCCTTTCAGCTCAAACACCGTTTAAACGTCCAGTGTTTCTTCTGAGACTCAAAGCAATCTCTTAACCACAACTCCCTGTAAAAGTAAAAATTACATACTTCCAACATACAATGATACAGAATATACATTACCATTCCAAGAGTGAGGGCTATGGGCACAGTGAGGAACTCCTGGATGAAAGTAGGATGGAAATCCAGCAAGCAGAGTAAACTCCAAAGGCTGCGGTTTTGTGTATGATGTCATAGGGTTTAGATGGCTTGGCCCCTCCAGCTTTGCTGTGTGCAGCTCCATCTCTCACCCCACACCACTTCTTCCACTGCTATCACTGTTCTTTGGGAAGAAGTTCCCTTCCAACTTCCATGTCTTTGAGGGTGTGTATTGTGCACATTTTGATTGGGTTTAATTATAGTTGTTTACATGAGAATGAGAAGGAAGTTATTACTGGTGCATAGGACTAATATATGAATGATGCTCATGGATCTCCTAGTAATGAGCCTGTCTTTCATTTCTAGAGGTCCTTCCTGTGCCTTGTCAGTGGACACACCAACAACAAAAGTGGCACTCCTCCCTCTACCCCAACAGCCACCATCAACTGGCAATTGTCCTATCAGAGTTGGAGGAAACATTTCACCATGGGTGCATGGGATTGACTACTTGATTTACCACAGGCATACCCAGAAGCTAACCTAATCTAAATAATCCCTTACGGGTGTACCTAGAGGTTTGTCTGATTCCAGACCCTGTCAAGTTGACAATCAACACTAACCATCACAAATACTAAGACAAAAAGTAAAGTCTGAAGAGACAGGACCTCTACCATCACATTAAGAGAGGCACACACTATGACCAGGAAGGACTTCTAGAAATGAAAAGATAGGCTCAATACTAGGAGATCCATAAACACCATTCATATGTTAATCCTTGTATGAAAAAACAATGGCACAATTATCTCCAGAGATTCTAAACATCATTTGAAACTAAGCCCATTTATGACAAACAGCAACACATTCTTGTTGAAACCCTGGATCATACACCAACCCAGCCACAAAACCTTCAACCCACAATTTGTCCTGCCTACCAGATGTGCTAGGGTAAAGGTAGCATAGAAATTGTGGGAGTGGTCAATCAATGACGGGTCCAGCTTGAGACCCATGCAACAAGAGGGATCCCACGCTTGACACTGCCTGGAGGGCCAGGATTCAGAGGCAAGATAGCCCAGAGACCTACAATAGAACCAAACACAACTGGAAAAAAAAATTAATGAAATGATTCCTAATGATATTCTGCTATGTTCATGGATTGGTGCCTAGCCCAGTTGTCATCAGAGAGGCTTCACCCAGCAACAGATAGAAACAGATGCAGAGACCCATAGCCAAACATGAGGCAGAGCCAGGGAATCCTGTGGAAGAGAGGAAGGATTGTGGAGCCAGAGATATAAAGGACACCATAAGAAACCCCACAGAATAAATAACCTGGGCTCATGGGGGTTTAGAAACCGAACCAACAACCAGGGAGTCTACATGGGACTGCCCTCTGTAAGGCAAGTGGGTCATGCCACCAGACAGACGTAAGAACTGGCAAGGTTGAGTGATCTCAGATCCCAGGAATCTCAGAGATCTGAGACTGGCAGGAGTGGAGTTGCTCCCTACCTGTCCCTGTCCCTGCTCTGGAACATGTAACCACAACACCCCACTGAGGGGTCCATGAGCAGACAGTCACTGTAAAGAAGCACCTAGAGTCCTTCCCAATGCAAATAGAGCATCACTAACATCTCAAACTCAGCCAATGAGAAATATCTACCCTTAAATCCCACCCTACTCCTCAAGGTTTATATAGTCCCTGTCCACACTGAATAAAGCACACAAGTCATTTCACCAAAGACCATCTGCACGTGGCAATTTTTACTGAGCTGTAACAACTTGGGAAAGAGTTCTCTCTCCAAAACATTCATTGCTGCATCCTGGTCCCACCTGGCTGTCATGTCCGTGGTAGCTGACAAGAGACCTAGTACATTGGCTGCCTGGCCAATGCAGGCCACCCAAACCTCCTCTTTTCTCTTCTAAGAGCTGTAACACTCCCAGCATTCCCAGCCAGAGCAGTGCCCCGTGAAACTTATTTGTCTCTGGCTCCACCTAGCTCTCCTTGGTCTGGTTTGGCACTGAGACCTCTGACACCTGAGGGAAGCAGGTGGGTCAGCAGATGACAACCCATATGTTAAATATGTTAAGAGTTGTGTAGCTTGGCCTTGTGGGAATCTTAAAAGTAGGAGCCAGAGCTGTATCTAACTCTTTTGTATGCTTTTGGGACCCTTTTCCTCCTATTGGGTTGCCTCCTCCAATCTTAATACAAAGGGAGGTGCCTAGCTTTACTGACACTCGATATGCCATGTTTTGTTGATATCCATGGAGGCCTGCCCTTTTCTGAAGAGAAAGGGAAGAGAAGTGGTTGGTGGGGAGAGGGAAGGATGGGAGGAGAGGAAGGAAGAGAAACTGCAGTCAGGATATAATATATGAGAGATGAATAAATAAAAAAATTAAAATAAAGAAGCAAAGAAAAACCTAAGCTAAAACAGGAAGCAAGGCTATAAATGCTTTGAGGTCTTCTGTCAATCTTAATTTATTTCTTACTTATGTGTCTGTATATGTGTGCCTATGTGAGTTTATGTCCACCACAAGCATGCAGGTGCCAGGAGATCCCCTGAAGCTAGAGTCACAGGTAGCTGAAGGTCCTGAGGGATGTGGCTATAGGCATCCAGTATCAAACCTGGCTTAGAAAATTTAACATTCTTGAGAGGTGGGGGAGGGGGGAGTTGTTTGTTTGTTTGTTTGTTTGTTTGTTTTAAATAAATTCTTACATGGTTAGCCTTGAACTTGCTATGTAGCCAAGGATACCTTTGAACTCATCTTCCTGCTCCTGCCTCAGCACTGCCCCATCCCAGCTTAAAACATTCTTCAAGGCACAGAGTACATAAGAACTAATGTTGAAAGTCTCCTATTCTTAGATAGAATGACCTGAGACTACAAAAATGAAAATTCTCCCTAAGTTAACTCGAAAATTCTGCATAATCCCAGCAAAAGTACCAACAAGCTATAAATATTTCATGAGTAACACAAATAGACAGTAAAGGGCACAGGGAAGAAGCACACAGCCAGAAGGGAAGAAGAGCAAAGCTAGAAGCACAGGGAGAAAACCACTCTGGACACTAAAACACACATGACTGTATAATTACATCAGATGGGGACTTGTGGCAAAAAGGGGGGGGGGCTTTTAAAAAATTCATTTACTTTATTTTATGAAAATGAACATTTTGCCTACATGTCTGTATATGTACTATCTGTGTCCCTAGTGCCTGTAGAGTTCAGAAGGATCTTCAGACCCCTGGAACTAGAGTTACAGTGCTTGTGAGCTGCCGTGTGGGTGATGAGGACTGAACCTGGGTCCTCTGCAAAAACAAATGCCTCAACCACTGCTACCTCTCCAGCCACTCCCTTCTTCTTAAGGACAAAGTTTTGCTATGCATCCTAGGCTAGCCTTAACTCATAGCAATCTTTCTGCCTTAGCCTCTCAAGAGCTGGGCTAGAGAGATACATGCCATCATATCTGGTTGACTTTTAAATACAGAATTGTACAGTCGCTAGGGAAAAAGAAAAAAAAAAGTCAGAGTGGCTTGCTCCTTAACCACAGTATAGGCAAAGATTTTCTAACTGATTCAAAACCAGAAGGCAACAAAAGCAATACTGATACATCTAACTAGATATAAACAAAAAGCTCTTAGAACAAAGCAAACCGAGCATACAGTTAGGTCACAAAGCCCTGTAATGCCAGCAGCAGGAGGCTGAGGCAGGAGAACCAAAGGAAGTTCAACTTACGAGTACACATGAGCTACAGAGCAAGACCCTATTTCAAAAAGTTAAAACAACTGCTGGAGAGACAGCTCCGCAGTTAAGGGTACTGTCTGCTCTGCCAGAGAACCTGGGTTCAGATCCATAACGTCCATTCCAGTGGATCCAATGCCCTTTTCTGACTTCTGCAGGTACTGCACACATGTGGTGCACAGACACACACACAGGCAAAACACCCATATGCATAAAAATTAATAAAACTAGGAGAAAAACTAAAACAAATACTTCAATAAGTTAGAGATATTAAAAAAAAAAAAAAAAAAAAAAACCAAGAAGAAACTACTTGAAGCATTATGCTACAGAAGGCTAATGACCTCACCTGGGAAACTCAAAGGCTGAGAATCAAGGTGTGTGTGTGTGTGTGTGTGTGTGTGTGTGTGTGTGTGTGTGTGTG
>JANHMN010000003.1:124899759-124959555 GCA_030674055.1 Rhabdomys pumilio
TGTGTGTGTGTGTGTGTGTGTGTGTGTGTGTGTGTGTGTGTGTGTGTAGAGTGGTGCATACTTGTAGTCCCAGATATTGGGAGGGAGAGACAAGAGGATCAGGAGTCAAGGCCAACCTGGACAGTCTCAAAAATACAAAACAAAACAAAACAAAAATTAGTGGCACCACCTCCATAAACAAACAATCTACAAGCAAGCTATTAAGAAGCCGTCAATGACAGCATGCTCAAATAAACACATCCTTTCACTGATTTCTTTGTCAGGTTGACTAGATGACAAAAGTCCTGGGCATTAGTGGGCCTGTCTTTGGAGGTGTATGTGATGGTACTCCCAGAGAAGACTGGTTGAGGGGGTGAGCTGGGCCCAGAAGGTGGGTGGCAACCATTCTAAGGCTGGGGTCCTGGACTAAAGAAAAGAGAACAGGAAAAAGTAGCTGAATACCAGGATTAATCTCTCTGTTCCTGTGAACACGGCAAGAACAGCTACTAATACATTCGTATTTAGAAAAATGCAAATAAAGCTAATATCAAAATGTCATCTGTGCCATCAGCTTGGCAAAACAAATGTGACACAGCCTATAGAAAACAAACATCTACAGAGCTGGCAGGGAAGAGGTCCCTCTGGTGAAGGCAGGAGAACCCAGCACCTTTCCCTCTAGCAATCTACACAAGGGCATGTCACCCACAATGGAAGTGATACCTGCACGCAGCTACGCACTACTGCTCTGCTTAAACTGCAGAACACCTGCAAGTCTGCACAGCCCTGCAACAGGGGAGAGCCACTGGATAACCTGGGTGTGGACAGGTCTGGGGCCCTATGCTGAGCAGACCAGAGAGATGCTGAACCCATGGCCTTGTGATGCTATCTCAAAACAAACAACAGCAAAACCCCAAACCACAACAATAATTTTAAAAAAAGAGGAATATTTCTACAGAGGAACCTACAGTGATTTCTAGAATATACTGCTAAATGCAAGAGAAAAGAATACACACAGCTGTCTCTCCCGTAAAGAGATCACAAGTAAAATAACTTAGATTAGAATAACGCTTTTATAGAGCTTGCTGTGTGTGAGGTCCTAGCTGGACCCTAAACATTTTGAAAAGAAAAAAAAGAAGGAAGACATGCACTCGCCCATTTGTGTAAAAAGAAGCAAAGTTGGGCTGGAGAGATGGCTCAGCGGTTAAGAGCACTGACTGCTCTTCCAGAGGTCCTGAGTTCAATTCCCAGCAACCACATGGTGGCTCACAACCACCTGTAATGGGATCTGATGCCCTCTTCTGGTGTGTTTGAGGACAGCTACAGTGTACTTACCTACATAAAATAAATAAATAATTCTTTTAAAAAATTTTAAAAACAGAAGCACAGTTACAGTTGAAATAGGAAATGCCTACAACAGGACCTACACAGGCTTCCGCTAAAGGACTTGAAGGGCTAACTGGATCCTGATCCAAAATCAACTGATTCATAGTGACATCACTAGAGGCAGTGGGAGGGGGGATGCAAATTATGTCACTGGTGGTGAATTGGTAAGGAAATACATTGAAATGACCAAAGCTAACATTATCGTGGTAAACTAGTAGCTACCAGAGAGAAAGGAGGCACTGGAACTAACTACTGCTACCTACTTCTCCTGGGTATGACAGCAGAGGTAGCAGATACACAGATGAGTATGCATACATGTATACAGGATGACAGTGAAGGTAATGAGACACACAGGTACATATACATGCATGTATATGGTATGACAGTGGAAGGAACAGACACACAGATGAGTGTGCATGGGGATGCACCTGTAGTTGTTTACAGTCTCAGGACAATGAGCTGTCAGAGGACAACTGCAGGAAGAAAGCTTCTGAACTTTCTCCATGTAGGTTCCAGGAATCAAGCTTTAGTGAGTGACAAGACACTTGGCACACTGAGCTGTCCCATCAGCCTGACCCTGAAACATTTTGTGAACCAAGATACATAGGAAGTCCTTGTGAAAGGATGTGGGCATGTCAACAGGGCACATGTGCCCATGAAGGACTCCTCATGGTGGGAGCAATTTAAGCTATAAAGTTAAGGATAGCACTGGGTTACAATTCAGAGAGTACTAAACACCTACGCACCTGCCCATATTAAAAATAACCTGATAAATGCGAGGAAACAAACTTAATAAATGCCAAAGGTACGAGAGAAACACAAAATTAACAATAAGTGAGTACCACGGTGACAATTAGACAAGATTTGTCAATAGATGCTAGAACCTGTATTATGGGGGGTGGGGCAGATCTCAGTAAGTAGCCCAGTTAGACTGGCTCAAACAGTGATCCTCCTGCCTCATCTCTTAGAATATTGGGAGTGCATGTATGTGCCACAAGGCCTAGCTGGAACTATGAGTTAAAAAAATGCGCTCTCTTCCTTAAGTTTCCTCGGTCATGGTATTTTATCACAGCAAGGGCTGCTGTCAATTCTCAGTAGTCTGGGCTAACATTACTGTTCCCCATACCATTTGCACACGTTTTTATTTCCCCATCAGAAACATAGTCAGCGGCAACAGCAAGTCCCTTGATCTCTCAATAACTGGATTCACTAGAAAGAGAAGCAGAAGCATACACAAACTAGAATTTATGTTTCACCAGTAAAAATCAAGATGCTTCTAGAACTATTCACAACAGTTGGATGCAGGGAAGCATCTGTCACAGGAAGGCCAGCAGGCTTGGGATTCCCTCATGGTGATGATCCAACACTCTTTAGGTGGCTTAGGTGGTGGTCTGGCTCCTTAATCCTTGATGTAAGGGAAAAGGAAAAGCTTACCCTGATATCACGGTAGGCAGGTAGGCTCTGGGGCTTGAGGACATTCTATGCATGGTGACCCTCAGGCATCAGGGCAGATCAGATGACTCTCATTTCTGCTGTTTATGAACAGCTGATCACAAGTAACAGTGATACACATGTTCGTGTGGCCAGTAGTCCAGTTATAAAGGCCTGCCCTGGGCCTTAGAACTGATGGAACACAGGTGCTGGGACTGCCAGTGCTGAAAGCTTCCTCCTCTCTGCTCCCTTCCAGGGAGGATCCACCGGCCTTCATGAAGGATATTTACCATCAAACTAAAAAGACACTTTGCTATATAAACAAAATTAAAATCCCAAGTAGACACAAAGAGCCCATTACTTAACAGTAATTGAAGCAGACCAGGTGAGCGGCAGCCTCCTGCCAGCACAGCTGGAATGGGGGCAGAGCTGAACAGGCGATCACTGCTGCAGTGATGGGTCAGAGTTGGGAAGAGCTTCACAATGCCTGGCTGCCCTCCCTGAGGAGGAAGGAGGTCACCTCTTTGTTGATGTGGATGCTACCTTTATTGAAAGTGATGGACCCAAATGACCTTAATGAATGAAGAGTCCAGAGGGAGGAGGGGGTTAAGACTTAGCAATTTGCCAGAAATGAGATTCAAAGACATAGCTTCTTTGCTGACAAGATGAGCCCTTTCAGAAACCAGACAGGACATGCATGACCCTGGTGCTCCTGGAAATACACAAGGGACTGGGGATCCAGGAGACCAAACAGCAGCTCTGCTGTGGGGATGGCTCTGGATTCCAAGGCACCTTCTAAAGTCCACCTTCCTACTACTCTAAACTCTAGAACAGAGGCTCTCAATTGGTGGGTCATGACCCCTTTCACGGGGGTCACCAAGGCTATCCTGCATGTCAGACAGTTACATTATGATTCCTAATAGTAGCAAAATTACAGTTATGAAATAGCAATGAGAATAATTGTATGGTTGGGGTCACCACAATATGAGGAACCGTACTAAAGGGTCAGAGCACTGTTGAGAACCATGGCTTCTAAGACTGGAGTAAATAAAAACTGAGAACTGACCTTCGAATTCTCTGACAGGAAAGCACTGCGCAGTCTCCAGTCAGCAGAGCAAGGAGATGGCACATCAACCCTGCCCCAAGTGAAGCCCTTATAGTGCATGTGTTAATGTGGCTCAGCGTGCATAAGACATCAGAAAACCAAGCCAGGCACGGTAGTGCACGCCTTTAATCCTGGCACCTCAGAGCCAGAGACAGAGAGAGGCAGGTGGGCTTCTATGAGTTCAAGACCAGCTTGATCTACAAAAGCGAAGCAGTCTCAAAAAAATAATTAAAATTAAAATTAGAAAATTAGAAAACCAGGAAGAGTCACTAGAGATCAGTAATGCACGGATGCCAAGTCCACAAGAAAACGTATTTTATATAAAAATGAACGTAAAAGAAATAAACTAATTTTCCAGGCATGGGGGTGTACACATATGATCCCAGCACTTGGGAAGAGGAGGCAGGAAGATTGCAAGTCTGAGACCAACCTGAGCTACACAGTGACGTGTCACCAAAATAATAATGATCATAAAAACAGTGGTAACAGTGATCTAATCCTTCATTATGAAGGTATTGTGAGAAGCTTTACCGAAGGCCTTATCCTGGAGTTGGTACACACTCTGCACATACACCACTGCTTACGCTCTGCTACAGGGAACCTAGCTGAAGGTTTCCCCAGCTTCACTCCATTCTATCTGCTACAAGAAAGAAGTTTCTTTGTGCTGCAGTTGGATGGCCATCAGTCTGCACAGGGAGCAGGGACTGCTGGGGAATGGAGATTAATAAGGCCCCACAGATTGCCATTTAGAGCAAAAGCATGGCTTCCATCAAGCAAAGGCTCCTTCATGATGACATTTTCATTTGGAAAATGACCTTGCACTCTTGAGAGGTTTGCATCCTCCAGCACATTGAATCTGGCTGAATGTCAAGCAGAAAGGGGCTGGAGGTTAGGCCTCTTATTCTCACTCTTGGCCTCTACCTCACAAGAACTTAAGGGCTCTTGCCAAATAGACTGTGACATCTTAATGCTGCAGCCCCATTCAGCCATGAGCATTATTTGAAAGATTCTCAACTGAATAGGTAAGATCTTCCAGTACTTCCCAACCAGCTTGCCAAAGAGATGGTGAGTTACAGCATTAGCAAACCATGGTCAAAATAACAGACCAACTAGCACTAGGATACATGGTTACCTTGAGGAAGTATAGAGAAGAGTAAGAGAAAAATTCATTTCTTCGTTTCTAATGAAAAGGTGTACAGAGGGGACTGGAGAGATGGCCCAGCAATTAAGAGCACTTGCTGCTCTTCAGAGGACCCATGTCAGCTACTCACAACATCAGTCCAAGGGATCCAAAGCCTCTGACCTCCCCAGGCACCTACACAAACATGCACGTACCCACATGTAGACACACGCACCTACACATAATTAAAAATAATAAATATAAATATTGTTTTTCAAAAAGAGGATAGACAGAGACAGGAGGATCACTGTAAGTTTACAGCCTTTCACAGAAAAGAAGGACACAGGCCTTCCCTCAGCTGCCAAGGTGCTCCATCCTTGCAGGGACTAAGAATATACTCAGGAGAGGCCCCTCTTTCTTGCAATGACTATTCCCATGCTTGGCAGCCATCTCTGAGCTTGCCTAAATTATTCTGCCTTTAGCTGCATGGGTAATGAGGGGACTATCACCAAGGGCAACATTGGAGTCTCATTAAAGTGCTCTTATAAATTTGGATCTTTGTGACATGGCTTGTTGGCAAAGACCTGGGCCACTGCAGACACAGAGCTTGGCCTGCAGTCAAGGCCTAGTAGCCTGGCCCAACAGCTGTGCACCACTGGAGGGAGATCCTGCAACCCTGTCACTGCTGCCCCAGGCTGAAAGGACATCAGAAACAAATGAAGGGCCTGAAGAGTCAAGATGACTCAGGCACAGCTCGGCCCTCTTTTGTCACACGTGCGATAAAAAGCTGAACTTGGGAGGTAGGAGCAGGAAGGACAGGTATACCCCATGGACTTGCTGATGATTGGATTTAGGCTTTTATGAGTTTACCCAGCACACAAGAAGCCTAAGTCACTTTGGATTAAGACATTAAAAGATCATTTCCCGGTGTTAGGGCTAGAACACTCTACCATTGAGTACATCTCCAGCCCCAACTCTGAAGATCTTAAAGAAAGCAATGATGCACATCTCCTGACAGCAAGCAGAACCTAATAAACGCCCCTGTATTTAAAGAAAAGGAGACTTCACTTCATCCTCACCAATGAAGAGGGTGAGGAGTTCACCTGTATCTTGGAATGAGGAAAATGAAGCACAAAGGCCTTGGCTGACTTGCCTGAAGCCTGAAGATCTGAACAGACAGACCTAGGCTGTCCCTGTGCTTTTAAACTAGCTGGAGACAGAACTGAAAAATACAGAGCCCTAAAATACAAAACACTGTCTGGAGGAGACAGCAAAGCCTGAGAGAACCTTAACATACAATTATCCCTGTCAAGAGAGTACACTACTGGTCTAAGGGCAAACATACAATCGATGGAAGGGTACTGACAGCTGGAAAATAAGCATTCATGTTTATCACATTACATTAGGACCATTATAGTCTGAGCCCGGCGGTGGTGGCACACGCCTTTAATCCCAGCACTTGGGAGGCAGAGGCAGGCGGATTTCTGAGTTCGAGGCCAGCCTGGTCTACAGAGTGAGTTCCAGGACAGCCAGGGATACACAGAGAAACCCTGTCTCGAAAAAACCAAAGCCATTATAGTCAAGTGATGTTTGACAATTAAGTCAGGAAAATTCATGGGGGTGACAGTCTTTAGGAGAAAAGGGTTCTAAGAGGATTCACTCTCAAATGTGAAAAGACAGACTGGGGATTGGGCACCTGTCACACACAGAAACCAACCTAATATAGATCAGACCCTACATGTAAGAGTTAATAGTAAAGCCAGGTATATGTGGCATGCCCTGGTAACCCCAGCAACCAGAAGGCTGAGGAGGAAGATGCTGAGTTCAAGGCCAGACTGAACTACTCTGACTGTATATCAGGAGTTAAAAGCACTTGTCATGAGCATTATTCAAAAGACTCTTCTCGAATGCTCTAGAGTGTCTGGGTGTGGTGGTTTAAATAAGAATGGCCCTCATTGACTCATAAATTTGAATGATGAGTTATCAGGGAGTACCCTTATTAGGAGGTGTGGCCTTATTGGAGTAGGTATAGCCTTGTTATAGAAAGTATGTCACTGTTCATTGGGGATGAGCTTTGAGGTTTCAAGGGCCCAATCCAGGCCTTGTGGTCGATCTGTCTGCGTGCCGCCATGCTACCCACCTTGGTGATAGTGAACTAAACCTCTGAAGCTGTAAGCCAGCCCCAGTTGATGCTTTCTTTTATGAGAGTTGCTGTGAGGTAGGGTGTAGAGGCATGTACCTTAATCTCAGCACTCAGGAGGCAGGGGTAGGTGAATCTCTGCGAGTTCACAGTCTACCCTGGTCTACAATACAAGTACCAGGATGGATAGAGCTATGCAGAGAAACCCTATCTCAAACAAAATGGGGGAAAAAAAAGGTACTGCCGGGGTCATGGTGTCTCTTCACAGCAATAGAACATTGACTAAGACACCAGGTTTGATTCCCAGCACCTACAGAGAGGCTCACAACTACCTGTTAACTCCAGTTTCAGAGGACTCAATGCCTTCTACTGACCTCAGCAGATACCAGGCATATACATGATACACAGACATACATGTGGGTAAAACAATCATGAATATAAAATTTAAAAAATTTTGTGAAGTTATTTTTTTTAATGGGCAAAAGACTTAAAAGGCTGTTACAGGGGAAAAAAAGACCCAAGGACATAATATCCAATCTCTCTAAATTCTTATTCCTAACACTCTTACATCTGTATGCTCTCAAACTTCAGCAGAGAAAGGTCTTTATGCAGTGGATTCTGGTTAACTCACATCTGGTCAAAGCTCAGCCAAAGACAGGACACACCCTCTCACCAAGGCTTAAGGGTCACTGTGGGAAAAGGCAGATCCACTGTAAAAGTCAAAGGTCCAGGAAGAGCAGAACTCTAAGAGGCAATCTACAGTCTAGATAGGAAAACACATACTTAATGATGATAGTTTTTTGTTTGTACTTGGTTTCATTTTTTGAGACATAGCCCAGACTGACCTGAACTCCCTATGTAGCACAGGCTAGCCTTGAACTCATTGTGATCCTTCTGCCTTGGTCTGCTGGAATCCCAGGCTGCTTTGTTTTTCTCTTTTCTCTAGT
The DNA here is from genome assembly GCA_030674055.1 of Rhabdomys pumilio. Lineage (NCBI taxonomy): Eukaryota > Metazoa > Chordata > Mammalia > Rodentia > Muridae > Rhabdomys > Rhabdomys pumilio. The sequence continues at coordinate 124,907,865 of JANHMN010000003.1, forward strand.
ATGTATTAATTGTACAAGATACTGCATTCCATTACAACACAAAGAATTCTAGTTTTTCCCTAAATAGATGACATTTTGAAATTATCAGCAACTTGACACATACACCTAGACCTCCTCCGCTTCTTTTCTGTCAAACACATGTCCCAAGTCATGAAGACAAGTGGTGTTCCCTGAACACCTACTACATATGTCTCTTGGTGCCGAGCACCTGATAAAGAAGCCAACCCACACTTCTTCCAGGGTGGCTGCTGAACATAGCGCCCATGCAGGAGGTCCCCCAGCAGGGGAAAGCTGTCTTCCTGTGGACCCTTGGCTCCCTCCGTTTTTCTGCGAATCTATAATAAAATAGATCTGACCCCAGCTGGAAAGGACTGGTATTCTGTAACTGTAAAGAACTCTGTTCTCTGTAGGAAACCGTGTAACTTAGGTCAGTTAAGTGTTAACTTAGGTCACAACCAAAGATGAACCACTGACCAGTTTCTTGTACCAAAAAGGAGCATGGCCAAACAAAACTAAACCAAGTAAGGCATGATACTCAGCTCAGCAGATTCTTTCTAGGAGAAAAAAAAGCAGGGTGATGGCTCAGTAGCTTGTTTCTTGAGGAGTGGGCTATAATGACTGAGAAAGAAAATCTTAATAACCACCAAAGGGCAAAGCAAAGGGCTTTGTCGGAGGGGCTCTGCCTCATCAGCGAGTGCTCATTAGGCTTTCACTGGGGATGGCACTCAGCAGATAAGCTATCAAATCTGCATCCTACGGAGGGAAATGGGCAGATTCAGCTCTCCATCTTCGCACTTTTAAGTTAGACCCCTTAGGGTTTCTCGTATGGTGTTAAAGCCATCAATACATTTAAGTGGTTTTGCTGACAAGGACTACTGGCTTTATTGGATAATTTCCCAAGTGTTAGCAAAGGTAGGTCCTGAAGTTACCCACAGATTGAATGAATGGATAAAAATACAGTCCCCCCCTCTCCCCCCCCCCCCCCCCCCCCCCCCCCCCCCTTTTAAAACCAGCTCATAATAGTAAGAATTGGTAAACGTGGTACACTGAAGCCTTCCAGTTCATTCACATCAAAGTCTGTGAACCTGCATTAAAAATACTCCAGGTTGGAACCGAAAATTATCTGTCCTCTCGAGACCCTTAAGTCTGGTATTTCTGGACCAAGAGCCTGGCCTGCCTAGGGATGTAGATGAAAGGAGAGGCTAGTCTGCTCTCCACACTGCTGCCCTTGGCCACAGAAGAATTCAGGAGACCGCAGCAAGGGTAAAGGGTCACTAAGGCTGACCTGGCCAGATTGGGGAGCAAGTCAGGCTCCTGGTGCTTTTAGCTAGCTGCGAAGTACTTGCAGCTCAACTTCTTTCTAAGATAATCTTTAAAATATTCCAGTCAAAGAAGGTAGAAAACATTTAAAATCGGCAGTCTCCAACCTTTCGTGCTTTTAGCAGAGGAGGTGATTTCTTCTATCTACATTACATCTGAGCACACCTGAGAACAGAGGCAGTCAGAATGCTACAGATTCAGTGCAAAGGTGGGCAGGGGCTGCTCTGGTCATGAACGAGGCAGGTGTTTCACTGGTGGTCTTGGTGACCAAATGGTGACAGAAGTTCCAGATTTACTGATGACTAGCTGTTGACAGCAACATGTAGCCCAACAACTCACAACACGGTCCCTGGCCCCAGCATCCCCTATATCTGCTCCCTTGGCCTCCATGGGTACGTATAGCAGACTCAGATCTACACGTTATCTTTCATCTTTGCATTTCAATCTACACATTGGCTTCTTCATCCACCTGGACCCCATGGCTCAAGGGTTCTAAAGAAGCAAGCTCTAGAACTAAGAGCTCTTAAATTTTATTTATTTATTTACTTACTTACTTACTTACTTATTTTTCACATATATATATGTGCCACTTGGTTGCCCCTGGTGGCCACTGAGGCCAGAACTGAGGTTACAGTTATGAACTGACACATGGGTGCTGGGAATCTTCTGGAAGAACAGCCAATGCTAACCTAACCACTGTGTGCCATCTCTCTCCAGCCCAGCTCAAACTTTTAAAAAGTCCTTCAGACTAAACTTTATTGGGTATACCTATGTTGTGTAACCATTTCCTATGAATTGAAATATATATCTCCTGGAGAGAAGCTCTTTTTAGAAACCTAAGAAAATAGGCTCAATTTTATAAGACTTGGAAAGCTCAGAAAGTTACAAGACACACAAGGCCCCTCCCCCAGTTTATATAAGCAGCAACCAATTGCTGGGAACAGGAGACTCTGTTGTAGGCCCCCTGCTTGCTGTTCAGGGAGCCCCAGGAATGCAGCTTTCAGGAGTCACTACCAGGCTGGGGTGAGCTTTTTCTAATGTAGATGTCATCCATGCTTCCTGTCCTAGTCACTGTTATATTGCCATAAAGAGACACCAGGACCAAGACAACTCATTTTAAAAAAGCATTGATTAGGGGCTTATTTACAGTTTCAGAGGGTTAGTCCAGTACCTGAAAGCTATATCCTAATCCACAGCTGAGATAGCAAAAGACACTGGGCTTGGCATGGGCTTTTAAAACATCAAACTTCCCTTCCCCCAGTGACAAACTTCCTTCAACAAGGCCACACACCACTTCCTAATCCTTCTAATCCTTTCAAATAGTGCCACTTCCAGGTAACTTAGGCTCATATGAGCCTAAAAGGGACTATTCTTATTCAAACCACACATCTCTAATTGGCAATATATGACTAATAAAAAATTACTAGGTATAATGATTTGTAATGGTTTGGATATAAATGTCCCCCAGAGTCTCATGAACTGGAGGCTTGATCCCAATGCAGCAGTGTTCTGAGATGGGATCCCAGGAGTGACAGGTATTTACCACTGTAGCAGTGGTGGGACACATTCCAAGAATAAGTCTACATTTTGAACTAAAGTCACAAGACTCTTGTCTTGTTTTCTTAGAGTTTTCTCACAAGCACTAAGAATTCTCCTCACACAATTATGTTCTTGGACCATGTTTCAAGAGATTGTCAGTGAGGGTATTAACCTCATTAATGGAATTACAGTCTCATGAGTTAATAGGAGGCATGGCCTGACAGTAAGTCATGGGGTGTGCCTTTAAAGCCTACATCTTGTCCTCAGCTGCCTCCCCTCTATCCATAGAGAAAACTCAAAGGGTTCCTATAGCTGCATATGCTCAAAATATTAGACATGAGTTATGTATGTATGCATCATCCAAATCAAAGGTTATGATTCCTGAGATGAAAAATGCACTACATGCAATTAGTTGCAAATTAAACACTTTCAAAGAAAAGGTTGGTGAGCTTTAAAAAAAAAAAAAAAAAAAGCAATAGAAGTTCAGAAACTGAACACGAAAGATAACTTTCACTGGCTATAGAATTCCAAATAGGATTTTTTTTCTGCCACTGATGAAACTCTGCTGTTCTACATAACTATTTCCAGTGTGAAATTACAGCCCCTATGTTTGTGTCTCAGGACACTGTGTCTTTTTGTCTCTGGCTACTTTTACATTTTTCTATTAGGACTTTTGAGCAATTTTCTCACTAACTGTCTCTGTCAACATTTTCTTCATGATATCATGCTTGGAATTATTGAGATTCACTGACCTCTAGGGTTATAGATGCCATCAAATTTGAAACCTAGCTATACCTGGTGGTATGGAACTGTAATCCTAGCTACTTGGAAGGCTAATGCAGGAACATCACGAGTTCAAAGCCTGCTTTGGTTACAGAACAGATTAAAGGTCAGTCTGGGCAAAGGAGTGAGACCCTGTCTCAAAAAGGAAGCTGGTGATATAGCTTAGCAACAGAACTTTTGTCTATCCATGTGAGGCCCTATATATGGTCCCTAGTACCATGGCTAACACACACACACACACACACACACAGAGTGAAATATTTTGACAAACAAGAGTTGAATATAATTATCTCCAGCAACTGTCCTCTAAAAGTTTTCGATGTAATCTAGGAATGCAACTCAGTGTAGAGTTCTTGTCTAACATGTACAAGACCTTGTGTTTGACTTCCTAACACTGACAAAAAAAAATCAGGAGGAAATATTAAAATAGATTATAGACAAAGGATATTTCTGTTCAGTATCAGAGTACCAGGTATACAATCACCCATGCAAGGATGCGAGGGTCCAATCACCAACACAGACACACGCAAAACAATCCCTGACCCTCAACATTCCAGAAGGAAATATGGACTAAAAGAAGAATTCATCTGTGATGGAACTTTGCGAGTAAATCTATGGTCTCTTGGTTCTTGCCATGGAAACCTCTTTAAAGTATAGTTGCTTAAACAGAAGTCTACGGTCTGACACCTTCAACAAGCAGATCTCTTAATCCAGATGGCTAAACAGGGTCCAGTCAGATTAAGACCAGGGTGTGTAAAACAGGAACAGCACAGAGAGTGCAGGTCAGTGTAAAATGTAGTACTGCAACAGAGGAGAACAGACGGAAGAGGAAAGATAAGGACGCTTCTTCAACCATGAAGTGATTGACCGAAGCCTACAATGGTTGTGTAAACTGAAGATACACACTAGATCACAAGCAACCAGGAAAACCACAACTAACTAACCAATGAGGGAAATAGCACACAATCAAACAAAAATGGCCCAGTAAACAAAGACAGGGAGGAAAACAGAAAAAAATGAGCAAAGAATGGTTAAATAGAAAACAAACAGTAGAACACAGGCCTGTAATCCCAGCTCAGCAGAAGCACAGAGGTGGCATTAGAAACCCAAGGTCCTCCTTGACTACATCAGGATACCTTGAATTCAAGGTCAGCCTAAGATATATGAGATTCTGCCTCAAAAAGCAAACCACCACAACAAAAATCCCTTGGGAGGCAAAGCCAGTAAGAAAAACCTGTTAGAGGTTAGAGGCCAGCCTGTTCTCCATAGTGAATTCCAAGCAAACCAGGCTACATGGTAAGACCATGACTATTAAGTAAATAAATAAATAAATAAGATTTTGACTGTATCAACAGTTATGGGACAAGACATCCACAGTCAGATTCAATTAGGGGAAAAAAAAACAATTATAATATGCAAGAAGTTCACTTTAACCAATTGTGGCAACACACACCTGTAATCCCAGAACTCTGGAGGCGGAGGCAGGTGGATCTCTGTGAATTCAAGGCCACAATGGCCTATGTAATGAGTTCTAGGACAGCTAGGGCTATAGACCCTGTCTCAAAAATAAAACAACCATAAACAAAAAGCCGAAACCAGCAGAGCACACATTCCCAAAAGCCAACCACATTTGAGGCCATGGAAAAGGCCATTTTCATAAATTTGAAAGGATTCAAGTCATACTATGTTCTCAGACCCCAGTGGAGTTAAATTGGAACCACAGATTCAAGGCCAACCTGTGTCAAACTAAAATTTTATAAAGGGGAGAATGACCTGGGGTGTCACTCACTTGTAGAACACCTGCCTAGCATACCAAGGCCCTGAGCTCAATCCTCAGCACAGCAGAACTCTGGCTGACTTGTCTGCAGGAATTAAAGGGCTGAGCCTAAAATTCATACGGGAATTCATGGGGCCCAGAATAGCAGACATAATCTACAAAAAGAACAAACTGAAAATAAAACTGCAGTTTACAGATCTCAACACTGACTTCAAGCAAAGGATCTTCAAAACACAACTTTAAAAGAAAAAAAAATGGTTTATTCCGAGTGACTTCGTGGACTCTGAATGATATGTCCATCCTGGAAGCAGAGACAGTTATAACTCAAGGCATTTACTGAACACGCTAGTATATCAGGTAGGCCTGTTACAGTCAGGTAAATAAGTCTATCTTATAAGGCTCTAGAGTTTTGAGGGCTCATGGAAGCTAATGGTCTCCTAAATTAATGAATTTCAAAGGCTTTAATCTGATAGCGAAAGAGTGTCACATCAGATATAGAGGTAGGAGATACATGGCTATGACAGACCACACTATTTAAACCTGTTCATAAACCTAACATACAGATGAATATACTCATCAAGTCAAAGTCCAAGAAAAACTCTCCCATTTACAAACAACTGATTTCCCACAGGGCTGCAAAGGTGATTCCTGGGAGGAAAATAAGCTGTTCTAAAGGGTGCTGAGAACTTAGTACTGAGTGCAAAACAACCCAGTTGTTTTGAACCTGCTCTGTGCCATGCTAACGGATATAGAATTTAGATCTAAATGAAGGAGTTATAACTAACTTTCAAATAAGAAAACGCAAACGTTCAAAGTGGAAAAGGATTTCTGCAAACCATGAATCTGGTAAAGAACTTCCGTAAGCATATATAAAAAGGGGAATGGTGGTGAAGAGATGGACCAGTGGTTACGAGCATCTGCTGCTCTTGCAGAGGACCCAGGTTTGGGCAGAGGATGTCCTTAAAAAGACAGACAAGTAGGCACTGACTGCTCTTCCAGAGGTCCTGAGTTCAATTCCCAGCAACTACATGGTGGCTCACGACCATCTGTAATGGAATCTGATGCCATCTTCTGGTATGTCTGAAAACAGCTACAGTGTACTCATATAATAAATAAATCTTTAAAAAAAGAAAGGAAGAAAGAAAGAAAGAGAGAGAGAGACAGAGAGAGAAAAAAAGAAAGAAAGAAAAGACAAATGACCAGGAAGTACATGAAGACAGCTTGTCACTGCCCAGGAAATGCATATTAAAAGCAATGAGATCACACTTCATACCAAGGTAGGAGTCTCTCCTCAAAAAGACTAGGGTGAGGAGGATGTGTGAGCTAGTTCCCAGGGGAGGAGGGAAGTACAGTGGTACAACCATTTGGTATTGGAATCTAGATGCTCTTTAGATGACTAAGCAAATATTTACCATAGTACCCAGAAGGAAGGAAAACAAGAGCATACATCCTTGTACATAACATTTGTGGAGGCCACAAAACCCAACTGTGCCCTCCTTATGTGAGTAGTTGGTTATATGCTAATACTACTTGAATTATGATATTTAAAACTAAATTTAACAAAAAAGTGACCAGAAGACCACGAAGTCAACACATTCTTAGAGTGCTGTTTCTAAAGAATAAATGGAAAAATTATAAGAGGAAGCAGTCATTTCTCCCTAGAACTCATGAACTAGAAAACATGCGTTGGCTCATCGGGGCATGACAAGTTTGGCTCTGTCCCACTGTCTTGCCTGGAACTGAACTGTCTTGAGAGGAGTCAGGGATGGAAGACCGGGTGGCAAGCACATTCAAACGCTGTGGGCAAGCAACGTGACTCATAAACCAGTGGAGTGATGTCTGTCACAGAGCAGCTCTTCAAGAGAATTGTCTTAAACAGAGCTCTGCAAAGTTGCTGTAACTCTTCCTGTAACAAAATCCCTGTAACTCTTCCTCTGCACTCAACCCCAAATGGTCTAGTGTGAACGGTTAAATCTTTTCAGAGTCACACACACAGAACTTAACACGGCCTTTGCAACATCATTCCTTAGAAAACTTCAGTCCAGAGAAAGAGGTGCCCCTGGTGACTCCCTGCCCTACTGCTCCATTTACTCCCTGCACATCTCTGGCTCAAGTAAAGACTTCTGTGACTCCTTCCTCCTCATAGGGCCAGTCTCTCCCCGATATTTGTCTTTCCTACCTCAACAGGTGAGCAGCCAGATCAGTTTAACTCCTGTGACTGGGCGTGGTGGTTTAAATGAGAATGGCCCCCATAAACTCATATATTTGAATGACTTTTTAGAACTGTTTGAGAAGGATTAGGAGGTGTGGCCTCCTTGGAGGAGGTGTGTCACTGGGGGCAGGCTTTGAGGTTTTAAGAGCCCATGGTTGTCATCTCATCATGTATGCTCTCAGCTACTGCTCCAGTGCCATGCCTGCCTGCTGTCGTGCTCCCTACTACGACCGTCATGGGGGCTTTAAAGCGGTAAGCAAGCCCCCAATTAAATGCTTTCTTTTATAAGTTGCCTTGGTTATGGTGTCTCTTCACAGCAATAGAAAAGTAACTATGATCCTGTGCAAATGGTAGACACAGGGTTTCTGTAGAGAAAACCTAACCTAACCTAGGATGCACCTAACTAAAGCTGTCACATCACCAATGCCCACAGCAGTGCGTGGAATACAGTAGGTGTTCAAGAGGGACACTGTAGATACCCATTTATCACACTTGCTACCACGGTAGCTATTCTCAGTGCTAGAAACTTCTGTTATCTAGGCCAGGATACTGAGCACTACGAGAAGTTGGTACCTAACTGGCTCTGCCTAAGAACCACTTGTCACATGCTGATTCTGCCCAAAGTGTTTTCTCAGTTCTGCTGGTGGCTATCATCTTAGGGTTACCATTGCTATGATAAAATACCATGACCAAAGCAAGTTGGGGAGGAATGGATTTATTCAGCTTACATTTCTATATCACAATTCATCATCAAAGGATGTCAGGATAAGAACTCAAATAGGGCAGGAACCTAGAGGCAGGAGCCGATGCAGAGGCCATGAAGGAGTGCTGCTTACTGACTTGCTCCTCATGACTTGCTCAGTCTACTTTCTTATAAATTCTAGGACCACCAGCACAGGAATGGCACTACCTACAATGGGCCAGAACCTTCTCCATCACTAATTAAGAAAACGCACTACAGGCCTGCCTACAGCCTGGTCTTATGGAGGCATTTTCTCAGTTGAGATTCCCTCCTTTCTAATGACTTTAGCTTGTCTCAAGTTGACATAATACTAGCCAGTACAGCTGTACACAAAATGCAGAGGTACTCAGTATACAGAGCTACTGGGCTGTGGGCAGAAGCTGGAAACTATTCTCGGCTCTACAGGAACCAAACAGATGCATTTGCATGTGGACATCAGGGGTGAGTGAGGGAGAAGACAGAAAGCCTTTGCACAAGAAGCTACTTGACCAAAGTCACTCTGGATTACTAGATCAAAGGCTAAGAAGCAGCCAGGGCATGACCTTGGGTATCATTTCTCAGGCACCATCCATCTTGTTTTTTGAGACCAAGTCTTTCACTGGCCTATAGCTAACCAGAACTAAGCTGGCTGATCAACTAGCCCCAGGGAACTGCCTGTCTCTGACCAGAAGCATTTGTGGTTACAAATGTGGTTTTCATTTGACCTCTGGGGATTCAATTTGGGTCCTCACACTTGCACCACAAGAATTTCATTGGCTAATCTCCCTAGCCCCACCTTTTCTCTTTTGTATGCTGCTGGAGGTTGAACCCAGGGCCTAGTGCATACTAAGTATCAGCTTTACCACTGAGCCGTGCCTACCCTAGTCTTTCTTACGGTAAAAACAAAACAAAAGGAAACAAAACCAAAACCTCAAAATTGCCTGCTGGTGGAAAGGTGGTAATGTCTGTAATCCCAGCACTGGGAAGACTAAGATAGGAACATTGAGAGTTCAAAACCAGCCTGGGCTACAAAGGACGTTCCAGGCCACTGTGGGATATAGGTAGACAAGTCCTAGTTAAAAAAAAAAAAAAGTAAAAGTAGCATTGTTGTGCTAACAGGAAAGACACATCAGTATGCATTATGTCTACAGCCTTGTAGCAGCAAGGAAAATTAAATGCGGCATACCTGTAGTCCCAGCTCTGGGAGAAGGCAGCAGGTTCAGGAAAGGTCACTCTGATCTGTGCAACAGAATCTGAGGCCAGCCTCAACCATAGAAGACTCTATCTCAAAAAACTACTAAGAGGTAGTAAATGAATGTGAAAACGGAACAGGGACTGGTCAGTGCACACTGACAAGAGCAGCACCGTTCTGTTGAGAGACTGCCTGCTCCAAATCTGCTCCATGAACAAGTGTCAACACAAAAACCAGAAACTTCCTTAAAATAGTGAGTGTTGTTTAAAAGTAAGTTTCTGGTTTAAGAAAGTTTAAGTAAGGAAATCAATCCTTAGATTTTTACCAATGAAGACTAGGGAGCCAGATGATGGCACAAAAAGTCTCCTTGTTCAGAGAAGCAGAGAAAACACCCAGCTGACCTTTCTCCTCAGTGGATGTCCCAGAGGCCATGCCCCTTTTCCCACACCTTCATCAAAGACCCCCTCAAACTGCGTGTCCTTCTCGCCTACTTCCTGTGTATCTCTCTGTCCATCTTCCTGACTTCCTCTTACTCTTTATGACGTTTTAATACTTTTATGCTCACTTCCTGTCAACTGGTGGCTTGCTCCGCCTAGTGAACATGGCTGACTTTATTTAATCCTGTTTACAATATTCAAGCTGAAAGCTCTTGGATTAAAGGTGTGTGCTAGGGCTGTTTTTCCAGGAAATAACACAGTCTGGGAGCTTAGAGTGTGATCAAAAATCCTGTAACAATTGAGTGTTCTTTTGTTTTGTTTTGTTTTGTTTTATTGGTAAAATTTTTTGTAACTCAACTGTGCAGGTACCTAGTAACAACTCTAAAGGTTGTTGCAATGTCAGATACCTTACAGGCTCAGTTCCTGGGCAGCACCTGGCACAGCCAGCTTAGCCTACCCAAAGATCCACCTCCACTTCAAGGAATGCTTAACTTCCCCCTGCCTTCTCCAAAGGTTTGGGGCAGAAAGCTGGTTGCCTGCGATAGACTGAGTACCTGGGCTTTTATAGTGCTCCTCCATTTATAGGCTTGGCAGAAATGAAGATATTCTACAAAGACCAGTCCCTTAATCCACTTTCAGGCTATTCAAACAATGGTAATTCCAAAGAAGTGGTAATTTCCCCCAGGAATATCACGCTGGAAGAAAGAAACCGTCCCATCAGAAGGGGAAACTTGTCTCAGGGACAGAAATTTCACACAGTAGTAACCTGCCAGACCACTTTACAAGATGACACTGCAGCCTAGACAATGCTAGGCCAATGTTGGTCAGACCACACTTTTGACACGGACTGCTTAAGCTATTCTTGGCTCTCTATTTCAACTTTAGTCTCACTTCAGGACTCCTAAGTCAGACTTGGAGTGATTTCCTCAGCATTAAATTTTTTTCTGCTTTCCACTTTTAGCCTGGCTCTTTCAGTTTGTTTATGAGAAGAGGTGGCCAGATCGGACTTGTGGCACAAGTTGTGATCCATAATTCCTTAACACTCAGGGATACTACACCGCATGTCAAGGGAGCACAACGCTCCTCATCTTTGCGCAAGCGCAACGGGAGGGTCCGGCCTGTCCTCTGCTGGCCCCGCCCAGGCCCCGCCCCTGGCCCCGCCTCGGCAGCAGGCTTCCGCTGCCCAGCCAGCCGGTCATCCGGAAGGGCCACGCCTCAGGCGTCCGCGCGCCAGCTGAGGCGCCGCCTCCTTCTGCCCACTCCCTGCCCGGAGCTTACCGCGTCCCCTGCCGCTGGCAGCTCCTCCGTCCTCCGCCGTCTCCATCGGCCCGGTGCCAGGCTGTCCATGCGGCTTCGCGTACCGCCTCTCAGGCCACCCGAAGGCGGGAACACCCAACCACGTGTCTGGAGAAGCCAATGAGAGGGCGTAGGGCGTAGCCTAAACTACAGTGCGCCTCACAGAGGGGCTGCAGGCAGGAGTAGCCGAAACCCGAGTCTCCTACGGCCTGAGGTGGGAGAATTCTTCCACCCTCCACAGGTCGACGCCGTGACTGGCTTGTCGCTTCTCGGTTTACAAAGTCAGTCCCAAAGGTCGTTTGTTTAGGATTTGCCACGCTCCTGCAACCCTTGGTCCGCGAGAGGCGCGCCCTCCTCTCCTTCCTTGTGATTGGTTACTGATTCTAGATAGATGGATCTACGGACCAATCGGTACGCCTGAAGCTGCGCTGGGCGTTGTCTTTGGGAGTACCAGTCTGACAGCTATTAGTTTTGCTCTATGGTACAAGAGGACTCAAATACTCAACCTGACCTAATGGGCAAAGCCCTGCGGTGGTTTTGCTGGCCGGTCACAGGAACACCACCTGGGGCAGGGACAGCCACAGGCGTCGGGGATTGGTGATCTCGGACTGGTTTTGAGGGAAACTACACACTTGACTTCTCCAAAGCCATGCCAGGGTTCCTGCAGCAGCTTGTGCAGCCTCCCTCCCTCCAGGGCCCACCGCAAATCTCTGAACTGTTCTGTGCCAAAGCTCCCAGACCCCCATGCTTTATTGAACAATTAAAATAGAATCAGTTCTTTGGCAGTGATAGTTTAGCAGTGGGCATGTGACTGGTTTGAACCAGTGGGAAGTGGAGAAGGTTGCTTGGAGCAGAGACCATAAGATCCCCTTTCCCAGTTCTAGTGCAGTGTTAGCTTCCTGGGATGGTGGCAGCCTTCACATCAAGAGGACAGCTTCTGTCAATGCTTGTGGAAGTGAATTTTAACAAGTTCTAAACCACGTGGCAGCTGGCTACCCTCCACACTTCTCTCTTGAGACGCTCTGAGCTTACCACAGGAAACCATTGTGGTGAAGTGCTTGAAGCTGTCCTTAGGTTGCTTGGATCTCCAAGTAGCTATTCTACCTCACTTTCTTTTCTTTTTTATTATTATTGGGTATTTTATTTACACTTCAGATGTCATCCCCTTTCCCCATTTCCTCTCCCTAAAAAACCCCTATCCCATGCCCCCTTTTCCTTTTTGCTTTTATACATTTTTTTAAATGTTAATCAAAGGCTTTATAAGTTTGGTAATGTTCAGTCAGAAGTGTAACCCAATACCCAACCTAGATATATCAACTATCTTTGACTGGTGGATACACATGAACATCTGCCTCCATGTCCCCCCCCTCTCTTTCTCTCTCTTTCTCTCATCACCTAGCTTCTCCTCTTCTTCTTCTCTTCCTCTCCATACTCCTCCCACCTTAGCTCCTCCTACATATCACCCTTCCTGTTAAAATAAAACTTTTCTCTCAAAATACAATTAGACCATAATTATGCCAATTTGTACCAATGAGGTACAAGATAGTCCTAATACCCAGTCCATCATTTTGTTGACTAACCAGAACCTCTGTCATCTCTCCTAATTAGTTCTGAACCTGGCTTTTTTCTTGGCTTTAGAATAAATGTCAGCTGAAAACCATCCACTCAGATCTTTTCTCTCAAAGTAAATAGCCAGGACTGGCTATGAGACTATAAGTTTTCAACCTCGTCAGAAATCCAGAATGACTGAGTTAACTGAAGTTATGGGAAGCACAAAGCATAGCTTCTAAAACTTAGCCAATTTATAGATACCGCTGAACACCTGGACAGTCCTTATACTACAAAACATTGGAGCATCTGATCTTCAGCCTTCTGGCCCAGGATCATCTGACAGACCTTAGTGATGCAGAATTATTAAGGGCTGATTTCTCTGTCTTGGCAGATATAATCAGTCGACTATTCTGCAAGTGTGTCCTTTTCTGGACAGTAATTTGTCTGTAGATGGAAAGAGGCAATTCTTGCCTAGTGGCTGTCTCACCACAACTGGAGTAACTCCAAAGATGATCAATTTCTTCTTAGAATCCAAGACAGAAAGCTGTCAGGAGCAGACAGGTCTCTAATCAAAATGAACATTAATACAGAAATGTTTGTAACGTCAATTCTGTGGACTTCTGATGTTTTGAAAACCAACTATCCATGTAAGGTAACCTGGACTGTTGTCTGTTAACTCCTCTCAGCTATTTCTAAATAAAATATAGAAAACACCCCAATGATAAACTCAAAGTCATGAATTTGCTATAGGCCCTTAACTCACAGGCTAACCATCTCAAATCAGTTAAAAAAGTTAAAGAAGAACTGGGTCTAAGCCTTGTATTCCTTTTTTTTTCCTTTAGAATTATTTTATTAAATCATAAATGTACAACAGCTTCTTAACTCTACACACGCACTTAAATTTTTAAAGGAAAAACGTTATGTCTTGTTACACCATGATCCTGGCTAATAGCTTTTCAAAACTTTTGAGAAAAATCTTTAAAAAGGTTTCACATGTCACCCGAAACTTACAAATTTAACATCATCAAAGAAGGAATGCTTCTACACTCTTACAAAGACCACTAGAAAGAAACAATTAAAAAGCTAAGAAACTGTCTCAGGCATTTTTTTACAATCTTTCCTCCAGAGTAAGGTAATGTTATTAAATAATCTAATCCATTCACAAAATGGCTCTCTGCATCTGCTCTGGTGTCTTCTGCCATATCACTGCATATTTATGCATGACTGAGATAAGAGTTTCCTTAACATTGTTATTTCGATAACCTGAAGCTGTTCTGTTACCTCTGGGCTCTCATCCTCTCCTATTTATACAGTGAAGCCCATGGTAAGTAGGAAGAAGCTCAATATCTAAGCCTTGTATTCCTAGATGTGTTATACAGGTACAATGCCTATGAGAGTAACAATATTCATCTCACTTTTATTTCAATAAGAAGCTCATACCAATGAAAACCTTAAATTTGAAATCAAAGTAAATTTTGTACCATTTAAGAAATTATAACTGCCGGGTGGTGGTGGTGCACGCCTTTAATCCCAGCACTTGGGAGGCAGAGGCAGGTAGATTTCTGAGTTCGAGGCCAGCCTGGTCTACCAAGTGAGTTCCAGGACAGCCAGGAACTACACAGAGAAACAGGCTACACAGAGAAACCCTGTCTCGAAAAAAACCAAAAAAATAACTTAATCTTGATAACAATTATACAGATTTCTATCAATGGGTTATGGCTATGAAATAAATCCTAGCTAATCCTCCCTGTTCCAGCAAAACCACTACTTTTCCCTAGAAAGACAGCCCAATATTAACCACCTTAGTCCCCAAGCCCAGGGAATAGGGGCGCTGACTCTTCATTAACTTCTTCAAGCTGATTACGGGTGTTGAGATATTAGAAGAGGGGCGGGCAGAAGAGTGAATTGATAAGCCTCTGATGCTGTGTCTTCACTGCATCCAGATGGAATTCCAGGACATCAGAGGTTTGAGCAGGTCTGCTCAGCTTGCTTGATGAGTAGATATACCAAGGCTGTGTATTCTGCAATATACAATTCTCAAAACAAATTTTAGTATCAAGATAATTTTTTTAGAGGGCTGACATTTTATTAAAGATGTTGGTTCTAACAACTTTTCTTCCCCCCTCCCCTTTTTATTGGATATTATATTTATATTTCAGATTTTATCCCCTTACCCCATTCCCCCCACCACCCAGGAACCCCTTATCCCATCCCCCCTCCTCCTGCTTCTATGAGGGTGTGCCCCCACCTACCCCCCACTTCCCCCTTTCCACCCTCAGATTCCCCCTCACTCAGTGTTCGGCCTTCATGGGACCAAAATTCTCCTCTCCCACCTATGCCCAACAAGGCCATCCTCCCCTACATATATAGCTGGAGTCATGGGTCCCTCCCTATGTGCTCCTAGGCTGGTGGTTTAGACCCTGGGGAGCTCTGGTTGGTTAGTATTGTTGCTCTCCTCATAGGGCCACCAACCATTTCAGCTCCTTCAGTCTTCTCTCTAACTTCTCCATTGGGAACCCTTGATCAGATCAATGGTTAGCTGTGAGTATCTGTCTCTGAGTATGTCAGACTCTGGGGGACCTCTAAGGAGACAGCCATATCAGGCTCCTGTTAGCATGTACTTCCTGTCATCCATATCAGCATCTATTTTTGGTGACTGCACATGGGATGAATACCCAGGTGGAATAGTCTCCAGACAACCTCTCCTTCAGTTTCTGTCCCACACTTTGTCTCCATATTTGCTCCCTTGGGTATTTTGTTACTCCTTCTAAGTAAGACCTAGGCATCCACACTTGTTCTTCCTTCTTCATGAGCTTCATGTGGTCTGTTAGTTGAATCTGTTGTTTCAAACTTTTGGGCTAATATCCGCTTATCAGTGAGTAAATACCATGTGTGTTCTTTTGTGTTTGGGTTACCTCACTCAGGACATTTTCTAGTTCCATCCATTTACCTAAGAATTTCTCGAATTTATTATTTTTAATAGCTGAGTAATATTCCATTGTGTAAATGTACCACAATTTTTTGTATCCATTTCTCTGTTGAAGGACATTTGGGTTCTTTTCAGTTTCTGGCTATTATAAATAAGACTGCTATGAATATAGTGGAGCATATGTCCTTGTTATATGTTGGAGCATTTTCTGGGTATATGCTCAGGAGTGGTATAGCTGGGTCCTCAGGTAGTGCTATGTCCAATTTTCTGAGGAACCACCAGACTGATTTCCAGAATGGTTGTACCAGCTTGCAACCCCACCAACCAATGGAGGAGTGTTCCTCTTTCTCCACATCCTCGCCAGCATTTACTATCACCTGAGTTTTTGATCTTAGCCATTCTGACTGTCTAC
The DNA here is from genome assembly GCA_030674055.1 of Rhabdomys pumilio. Taxonomy (NCBI): domain Eukaryota; kingdom Metazoa; phylum Chordata; class Mammalia; order Rodentia; family Muridae; genus Rhabdomys; species Rhabdomys pumilio. Next base: position 124,924,034 of record JANHMN010000003.1, read on the forward strand.
CTCACTTTCTATAAGAGATAACTTAGGCTATTGATAGAAGACTAGGAGATATTTACCTATTTTAAAGAACTTCTCAGGCTGGAAGTAGTGGCATATACCTTAATCTCAGAATTTGAGAGGCAGAGGCAGGAGGATCTCTTGAGTTTGAGGCCAGTATGGTCTATGTAGAGAGTTCCAGGTCTGCATCTCTGCCTCAAAAAAATTAAAAAATAAAAAGTAAAGTACACTATTTTAAGCCAAGTACTCACTAGATGGATTGTCACAATCTCATGTCACACACCCTCCCTACCTGGTGTGTCTTTGGATTTATGAATCTATTGAATTTTTTAAACAGGCTGTGCAGTGTATCTTGGTGTTGGAGTGCTTGCCCAGTGTATTAATCAGCGTTGTCTGGAGGAATGAAACCGAAGGGATTGTTTTGTTTTGTTTTGTTTTGTTTTGTTTTGTTTTGTTTTGAGACAGGGTTTCTCTGTGTAGTCCTGGCTGTCCTGGAACTCACTCTGTAGACCAGGCTGGCCTCGAACTCAGAAATCCACCTGCCTCTGCCTCCCAAGTGCTGGGATTAAAGGCGTGCGTCACCACCGCTGGGCCGAAGGGATTTTAAAAACAGGAAGGTACATGGAAGAAGGAGGATCAGGTCATTAAAGATCGTCATCATAGCGAGGTAGAGGTTAGTCTGGGCTACTAGAAACTGTCTTCAAAACAAAACAGGGCTGGGCTTGTTGGTGTATACCTTCAATCCCAGCATTTGAGAGGCAGAGACAGGTAGATCTCTGTGGGTTCCGGGCCAGTTTGGTCTGCTTAAAGAGTTCTAGCCAATCAGGTTTACACAGAAAGACACTATTTTAAACAAACAAAACAAAAATCACAAAACAAAAACCATGGCCTGGAGAGATGGCTTATTGGTTAAGAGCATTTATTGCTCTTGCAGAGTGCATGTGTTCAGTTTCCCTGCACTTAGGCCACCTGACTCACAATTGCCTATAACTCCAGCTCCTGGGGATCTAATATCTTGGGCTGGCACTCACATACATGCCCTTCAAAAAAAATTAGAGCTAAAAATAATTTTTTCTATAAAAAAATAAGAAAAGCAGCAATGAGAAAGTACCAAATTGATCAAGATCCCTTTCTTGTAGTCTGTGAAAGAAAGAAAGAGAGAGAGAGAAGAGAGAAAGAGAGAAAGAAGAAAGGAAAGAAAGAAGCCTGACTATGTAGTCCTGGCTAGCCTCAAACTCAGAGTGATTCTCTTGCCTCTACCTCATTGAGTACAGAAATTAGTTGTGTACCACCATGCCAAACTGTCTGTAAAACTGACCAGCCTTTATACCCAATATGAGTTAAGTTAGAGAACCTGGATTTTTGTAGTGGCTGTGCTGAGTACAAATGCCTTCAAGTTCATCAACACTGTAGCACCTGTCGACGTTTCTCCTTCCCGAGGCAGAACCACATTCATTCTATGAGTCAATCACACGATGTGTATGCATTCATCTGCACTAGTACCTGGCTTGCTTCCATTTTTTCCGTATTGTGGGAAAGTGCCTCTAGAAACACAGGTGATCTCTGCTTTCAGGTACCTGATGTATGTTTCTAGAAAAAGAATTGCTGGCTAGCAGGTAACTGCTTGCTCTGTCTGTCTGTCTGTCTGTCTGTCTGTCTGTCTGTCGGAGACACAAGTCCATTGTGACTGTAATGTTCCCACCAACAAAGCACAAAAGTTTCATTTCTTCATTTATCATCTGATGCTTGGTACTCTTGCTGACAAGTACCCTGAAGTGGAAATTTAAGGGTTCTGTGGAAAGTTGGCTGGATGCTGTTTTGCTGGGGCAAACGCAAAGGAATGTTTAGCTGAAGCAGATACAGGAGAGAGGATGTTCTGCTAAAGCAAGCACATGAAAGGACATGTGATGAAGGATTCTTTGCTAACAGAGGAAGAAGTAGGAAGGAAAAAAAGAGGTTGGGGCAAGCCTGCAAAAGGATCAAGGAACACACCTGATTGTAAACTATACCCTTTTTACTCTCTGCTTTTCTGTGGACTTCTGGTCTGAGGTGAAGCTTCTTTACTGAGCTGCAGGTCTTTCTGAAAACAAGTGGATTGGAGAAAACTTAAAACAACTTCACTTTCATTCTTTGTCTCTGAAGTCCAGCTGGGGTCCCAGGGTAGGAGTGGCTAATTTACTGAGAGCTTTCATCTCTGACTCTGGTGGGTCCTTGCTGCTCTGCTCCCTGTCCCTGGCTCACAAGCCTGGAGCTGGCCCAGTGCTTCAGTGACCAGGAGCCCTTTGTGTGTCAGGCTCCACTTTACTCTATTGGTCCTATCAATGTGGCCTGCTCTTTGTGCCATAAGCATCCACGTGGCACAGATACTGCTAGAGTATTAAACGAGAAAACCTGGCATACCTGAGCTGGTCTTCATCACTACATCTTAAATGGCTGGGATGCACACTGGTCACCTCATACTTTGTGCTCACTTCTACCTTAATCTTTGGCTCTGTTCTCTCCCCTCAAATGGGATAGTCATTCCATCCAAGAGTGTTAGATCTGAAGCTGCCCTTCTTCCTAAGCTTGTGCTGAGGAAGGACATGGCTTTCTTCCTATGCCATTGTAAATTAGGGTTTTTTTTTTTTTTTTTCCCAGACAGTGTCTCACACTGCAGTTTATGGTAATCCTCCTGCCTCAGCCTCTCAAGTGTTAGCCCTCTAGCTGGGAGCCTTCAGTGTTGGCTTTTGTTCTAGTTTGCCTTTCTGTTGTTGTAATAAAAAACACCATAACCAAAATCAATTTGAGGAGGAAAGAGTTTATTTCATTTTACAACTCCCTAGGAAGTCAGGGCAGGTTCTCAAGGAAAGAACATGGAAGCAGAAACTGAAGCGGAGACTATGGTGGAATATTGCTTCCTGGCTTGTTCTCCATGGCTCCCTCAGCCCATTTTGTTACACAGCATAGGGCTACCTATCCAGTAGTGGCACTGCTCAGTGGGCCATATCAATCTTTAATGAAGAAAACATCCCCATAATTTGCCTACAGGCCAATCTGATGAATGAGATTACTCAGCTGAGGTTCCCTCTTCCCAGATGACTCTAGCTTGTGTCCAGCTGACCAAAAAAACACTGGCCAACACAGTTTTTAAATCACTTTCACTTCTGGTGAGACTTCCTACAGATTCTAAATGTACTCCTTATGACCAGGAACACGTCATTATGGCAAACCTCAGGATAACAAACAGCCTGTGGTGTTTCTGCTTTCCTGAAGACCTTTGTAAGTTTAGCTACTTCCTAAAATATTTTCTGTCTTTGTAAACATGCTTGGCAAAGCGACCCCAAACAGATCAGATTTAACATTTGAGAAAATGCAAGACGGATGTGAACTGGAGATGTGTAAGAGTGTATAAGACGTGTTAGGTGTGTTCCTGTATCATTCCACAGCATCACAGTAGACACCGACTACACACAGAAGGCAAGCCTTCCACAGCCTGTCATCTTCACAGGTGCTGTCAATACATAAGAATATTAATCAGTCACAAATGTGCCTTCCGAAACAATTGCTTCATATCTGAGTGGAATGCATTAATTATATTCCATTTTGACCTAACCTTTCCTTTAATCACTGGGTGACATTTGTCAAAGGCTGCATGCCCCTGCACTTTCTGGGTTATACATTGTTTCGGGAATAGATGGGAACCTTAGCACAGAGTTTTATATTTTGTCCTAAATTTTTTCACTTGCAAGGATACGCAATCACATTAGTTATGTCGGATAATCCATTTTGGGCATGCATTTTCATATAAATTATGGGGTATTTTTGCCTTTCGGCTCTCTCAACATAGGAAAGGAAAAATCTCCAGCATGTGGGAATATGACTGATGCTGTGTTCGCATGTGGGTTGGAAATAATAAGGATTATAAATGACTCGCTAGGTATAGAAAATAAGGGGAGAAGACTTATTGAGGAGAAGTTAAGAGCTTGCTCTCTTTATGCACAGCTGAGAGAAGGCACCATGAAAGATATATTGCTATTCACCTTCCTTTTATTTCTAAGGGAGTTTTTATTAACCCCTTTTTATCAATCAAAATAAATTGATTGCTGGAGAACGCAATATTTCCTGACTGTTTAAAATTATAAAACAAAATCAAAGACATGCAAGGCCACATTCCACATCTCTGGTAACTAAGAGATCAACCTTTTCTGGAGAGATTGTTAAATAATGTTAAAGATTACACACATCTTTCAAAACAGAGCATTCATTTTAGTAGAAGGCTGGGCCTCAAGATTGTCTGGGACTCCCACCTCTCCCAGCTGTGCTGGTGACCAGGTATGCCAGACATTGTTAGTTAATATTTATATCCCATCATAAAAGAACATATTTCTGTAGGGTAAATACAGTTATACCCAATAATAATGGCTCTGGATAAGGAATGATGGTATAATAACCCAATTCTCAAGGAGAGAAAACTGGGTGACGAGGGACACATCTGTGACTCATTACCCCAAGGGGAGGAGGGGGGTCTGGTCATTTGTAATGTCACTTGTACAGTGATTTACAAGATGGAGAATTCAGAAAATAAAGATTTTTGTCAAATTGATGAGAGGACTTCTTTTGATCTCCACTTGTCTAAGAAGATGGTCAAAGAATTTGGGACAATAGGAATAAAACTGGGGGCTGGAGAGCTGGCTCTGTGCTAAGAACCTATACTGCTCTGGCAGAGGACCTGAGTTCAGTCCCTAGCATCTACTTCAAATGGGTTACAACTATAACTCCAGCTCCAGGGAAATCTGGACTCTGAGGGCACTGCACACATGTGCACATACCCACACATATGTGCACCCATCCACATATACATAATTTAAAAAAAAATTGTGCTAGAGAGTTGGCTCAGTGGTTAAGAGCACAGGCTACTCTTCCAGGGGATCTAGTTTTGATTCCCAGCATCCACATAGAGGCTCACACTCCTCTGTAACTCCAATCCCAGATAATCTGACTCTTCTGAGGCACCAGGCAGACATATGAGGCACAGGCAGTACATACAAGAAAAACGCCCATATACAAAATAAAATTGAACTCTCCCCCCCCAACTAGTTACTATTCAAATTTAGATACAAAGTTGCAAGACTGAGAGTATAGCTTGGTGGTAGAATGCTTGCTTTTGCACACACAAGGCCCTGGGTTCAACCTCCAGCATTACATTAAAAAATAAAACCAAACAAAAACTAGCTTAGAAGATGGAGCCAGGTACTGTTTTGGTGTGGAAGAGAGGAGTTAAGTAGCAGGCTCCTGAAACCCCTCAACGCTTTAGGGCAACTTTGGACCTCTTGTTATTCACTGCTAAGACAACTGCTGCTTGTTCAAAGCCAGACTTCTGGCGAACTTGGTAACCAGAGGAATACTCACTGTCCTGGCTCTGTACAGTCGACCAGACATAGCAGAGTGAGCTGGGCACTGCTCTTTCCCTCAGCTTCATGAAGGAAAAGACCACCCATCTGGGGACCCTCCCCATCTGTCTCTAAGCCTAGAAAGGTAAATAGTGACGGTGCCTTCTTTAATTGAAACATTTCTTTGGCTAAACAAAAACCTGTTCCCAAGCAAGTAATGGGCCCTGTCTCCCACTCAGATGCCTAGGAGCCCCTCCGAGAGGGTAATTATTAGGAAGTAACAACTTCATCTTGAGAGTGTCAGAAAATGACACAGCAATTCACTTATTTAGACATACTGCAGGCTATTGGAGACTGTACATTCTCTTTTCAAAAGATTTCTTTTTATTATCTTAATTATGTGTGTGTTGGGGGGGAGAGGCGGAGGTGTATGCACATGAATGCAAGTGTCCAGAGGCCAGATGTGTTAAATTTCCCTGGAGCTGGAGTTATAGGTTGTTCTAAGTCTCCTGTTGTGGGTTCTAGGAATTGAACCCAGGTCCTCAGGAGGAGCACTAGCTCTTAACCACTGAGTCATCTCCCCAGCCCCATTGCTGGTTTGCCTTCTCGTACATCTATGAACATGCCAGACCTCCTGGAATTGGAGCTATAGGCAGTTGTGAGCTGTCAGGTGGGTGTTGAGAATTGAACCCAGATCCTCTGGAAGAGCAGCCAGTGCTCTTTATCTGCTGAGTCATCTCTCTAGGGACTCTGCATTCTTTTTGTTTGTTTGGGTTTTTTTGTTTGTTTGTGTGTTTGTTTTCGAGACAGGGTTTCTCCGTATAGCCTTGGCTGTCCTGGAACTCCCTCTGTAGACAAGACTAGCCTCCAACTCAGAAATCTGCCTGCTTCTGCCTCCCAAGTGCTGTGGGATTAAAGGCGTGGGCCACCACCGCCCGGCGGGACTCTGCATTCTTAAAACTCCAATCTCCTTCCTTCCTCTCTTGCTACGCTCTGTGAATTTCCCCCATTTTTTTTTTGTAGTCTAAGCTGGTTTCAAATTCACTAAATAATGGAGGTTGCCCTTGAACTTCTGATCCTCCTGCTTCTTCCTCATGAGTGAGATTATAAGGGTTTGACACCACACACAACTTTTTCTTCTCATTAAAAAGAAAAATGATCTGTATTTTCACGTGCATGAGTGTTTTGCCAGCATGAATCTAGACGGTATGTGAGAGACTGGCACCTGACGAGGCCAGAAGGCACCAAATATCCTGGAATTGGGCTTATGGACAGTTGTAAAGCAGCCGGGCGGTGGTGGCTCACGCCTTTAATCCCAGCACTTGGGAGGCAGAGGCAGGCAGATTTCTGAGTTCGAGGCCAGCCTGGTCTACCGAGTGAGTTCCAGGACAGCCAGGACTACACAGAGAAACCCTGTCTCGAAAAACAAAAAAACCAAAAAACAAAACAACAACAACAACAAAAAACAAAACAAGACAGTTGTAAGGGGCCTTGTGAATGCTGGGAAATGAATGCAGAGTCTCTAAAAGAGCAGGAGGAGGGCTTAACCAGCCCTGAGCCTGGTTTGTTTGTTTGTTTGTTTGTTTTGAGAAAAGACCTCATGCTACCCACTCTGGTCTCAAACTGCTGCTCCTCATACCCCCAACCTGACAGCAGCCATCACAGGCCTGAGTTTTCTTGCCTGAAGCTTGTTTTTTGTGTCTTTGAGTAAGAAACTCTGTCAGTGTGGTTTTATAAAACAAAACCACAGAAAACATCCTAGCTGTTTAAATCCAGGGTGGGGCTCCAGTCTGGAGAGCTTCCCATTGGAATGCCTTGTGGGTAAAGCAGGTCCAAACACCTCGTGCTTGCCCAGGTCATCTGATGACACTGCCTCCCTCCCTGAGTTTCCAAACTTCCTTCAGTCAATGCTGTCCTGCTGCAGAGGCCATGATGTTGCATGAGGAGGGCTAAGGACCACACATTCCTGCCTGCTCTGCCCACCAGACTCCCAGGGAGCTCAGGATGGACAAAAATTCAGATGACAGTAATGAATAGTAGCAAATGATCAGTATTCCTTGGGCCTGGGGCACAAAACTGAAATGCTAGGTACCTAGGAGGCAGAGGTGGGAGGATTGAGGGTCCAGTGGCACCCTGGGCTATTGGGAAGGCCTATCTCACAGGGTAAAATAGCTGGAGTTTAGCTCTGTGTTAGAGGGTTTACCTAGGATGCTGAAGCCCTGATTCCAGCCCTAGGATTGGGGGGAAAAAGCAAATAAACAACCAGAACCAAGAAGTCATTGTTTCTTTTCTTGCACCCAAGAGAAATATCTCTTGTTTATTAGGGAAGAAGCTCTTGTGAGTGTAGCGGATGTTTGAGGAATATGACAATGATGACTGAGGTCACGGACTTAGTTCAGTCTCAGTGATCTGATTTCTACCCTACGATGGTGTCTGCATCAATGACTGATTGGTTGGCCTCTGTCTACATGGTACCTGTACTGTAAAAGTCTCTGGTTTGTGTGTGTGTGTGTGTGTGTGTGTGTGTGTGTGTGTGTATAAATATCTACTTTGAATCCTTCTGCTAGCAGGAGGAGGCAGAAGTTGGGTCTCCTCTGGCTGCTTCAGAGATCTACTGAGGGAGATGGCATCTCTGAGCACACACAGCAAGTGTGAGTTTTGGACAAGGAGCCTGTTGTCTTAGGGTTTTTTTTTTTTAATCTGTTTAAAGTATGTGAGTACACTGTTGCAGTCTTCAGACACACTAGAAGAAGGCGACAGATCCCATTACAGATGGTTGTGAGCCACCATGTGGTTGCTGGGAATTGAACTCAAGACCTCTGGAAGAACAGTCAGTGCTCTTAACACCTGAGCCATCTCTCCCGCCCCTTAGTTAGGGTTTTACTGCTGTGAACAGACACCATGACCAAGGCAAGTCTTATAAAGGACAACATTGAATTGGGGCTGCCTTACAGGTTCAGAGGTTCAGTCCATTATCACCAAGATGGGAACATGGTAGCACCCAGGAAGACATGGTGCAGGAGGAGCTGAGAGTTCTACATCTTCATCTGAAGGTCCCTAGGAGAAGATTGGCTTCCAGTCTTAAAGCCCACACCCACAGTGACATGCCTACTTCAACAAGGCCACACCTACTTCAACAGGGCCACACCTTCTAATAGTGCCAGTCCCTGGGCTGAGCATATACAAACCATCACACTTGTGTATTCAAGTAGCTGGCAGGGACCCTACATCTGGAAGGTTCTGACAGAAACGTGAACTCTTTGAGCTACTAGCCTGAGTCTGGCTGGCTAGAGGTTCTCAGTTTTGTAAGGAATTACTTCTAGCTCCACAGGCTGTGTTAGTTTGTGTTTTGCTGTTATGATAAATACCTGAATGGGAAAAATCTTAGCAGGAAAGATTTATTATTTTCTCTTGGCTTTAGAGGTTGGAGTTTGTGGTCCACTGGGGCCATCGATATGAGTCCTTTGGTGAGGTAGAGTGTATCATGGTGGGGATGGGGTCATGGCAGAGCATAGCAGCTCACTTTGTAGCAGCCAGGAAGCAGAGAGAGGCAAAGAAGGACTAGGAATAGGGGATGTCTTTTCAGTGTACATCCCCATTGAACACTTCCACTTTTGGGACCTGCCTCTCCATGCATCATATTTGGAATCCATGAAAGAGTTATTCTAGCCAATTTTTAAAGCCCATCAATGGGCAGCAAGTCTCCAACAATGGAGCTTTTGGGAAACTCCTGATTCAAGCCACTACACATGCTATGTTTCCTGTGACAAGGGTGGGTTTACCTATGTCCTTGTTTCTTAGATAAGGAACAAAAATTTCAGCTGCCACACACACCTTTAATTCCAGAACTTGGGAGGAAGAGGCAGGCAGAGGTAGGCAGATCTCTGTGAGTTTGAGACCATCCTAGTCTACATAGTGAGTTTTAAGACAGTCAAGGCTAGACAGTGAGATCCTGTCAAAAACAAAACAAAGAAAGAAAGAAACAAGCCTTACTTACAGATAAGAAGAGAACATTAACTCTCAACAGACTTGGGGAATAAATACATCTGTGTACACTGTAAAACATTTTGACTCAGAAAAGACAGGATACGCATCTGTATGCTTAGGCCAATGCACTGTTATGTCTGGAGTGGTCTCTTGGGCATGGACCCCTGGAAAGTAGCTATTCAAGTGGAAATGCATGTGTCAGTGACTGTGTGGGTTCTTCCTTTTCTCATCTCTCCCATTGCTGTGCTGGCAATGCTTTCAAATATACAGTCCAGATGTGGTGGCATTCGTAAGATCACAAGTACTTAGCTGATTAGAATGAGAAGGGTTGAGGAAGGTATTAAAACTTCATAGGTCAAGAAAAAGGGGGAAGTACCGAAAGCATCAACAGAGCCTTGGAGTCAAATTCTTGCTGAGCTTTCTAGGTTGACTGGAGACTCCGCTCAACAAAAGACACTCTCCAGTCTGGGGTAGAGGCTGATGTCACCTGCAGCTTGGAAACCGGCTCTACACCACATAGCTCCTTCTGGGCCAGGGTAGAGAGAGGATATGGGGGAGGGGGGGGCGGGTCATGCTGGAGATGGAAGGCTTGTAGGCCCATGAAATGATTTTAACTGAAGACTTTGGGGGAGGGGAAACTGAAGCAGCTGGGTTAAGTTTGCTGAGCTGCATTCTCACTGATGGATTCTTTCTGAGTTGGCCTTTTGGGATCTGAGCATTCAACCCTGTCCATAACAGCCCCAGTGTTCAACACAAGCTCCTGGTGGAGGATACACCCGCTCATTCAGCATGTCTTCCCTTCTTTGGGGAAACCAGATTATTGTGGGGCCATCAGACAGCACCTGCTCCCGAAAAGAAATGGAACACATTTTATTGGCGCAGCCAAGATGAGGTATGTCTTGAAATCTGTTTTACAAATAAACTCGCACATAAATTGTCCATTCTCGGCTTGGAAACCTGCTTTTTTTGTTGTTGTTGTTCACATTTGAGGAGCTGTCAGAGGTCCCTAATAAACACGGATTCTTATTTAGTTTACTGGATACGTAATTCTTCTTTTCTTTGGAAATAATTATTTTTCAAGCAAGTGCAGCAGAAATATAACCAATAAACATCTAGCTATGACAGCATAAACAACCTTTATAGCAAGCCCATACATCGAGCGCTCCAATAAAAGCAACTATGCTAAGAAGGGAGCCACAAAATTGGCTGTCTTGTCCCCAGATGGAGCTCCTCCTCCTGAGGATCCAGAGACTGCTCATAGGTACTTTCCACTTCTGTGCTATAGAAATGTTTATTGGAGCAGCAGGCAGGCAGTCCATCCGACTGTCAGAATAGCAGTGGGTTAAGGAGAAGGAGTCTGGCCTTCCCAGGTCCATTGTGGGGTAAAATTCCCCATAGGACTCTGGAGGAGCCATGTAAGGACCTCAGCCTTTGGCCACCCTCACTGTTAGTTCAGGTCAAATGTCACACACAGTGTGGATGGCTATACCTGTGCATGGAACAAGAATAGCCTCTCCAAAAGACTCCCACCTCAGGATTCTGTTCATGGCTGGCTGGGTCAACCTGATCCTCACCTTTCCAGGACTCTGGAAGAGGGAGATTTGTTCAGGTCTTTCCCACCTAAGAGCTCAGGCTGCCTCTCCCTGTGCCCAAATTGGTGGGCAGCATGGGGTTTGAAGGGGGGTATGTGTGAGACTAAACCCTGCTGGGCCAAGTGGGCTCCAGGCTCCTCCTGGGGAGCTGTGTGTTGCAAGTCCCCAGCAGACTTGCAGGGCTCATTGGGGCTCATTTATGCTTTTATGGTAGCTCACAAGATGTTATCGCAGCTTGAGAACTGAAATTAAAATATGTATCCTTCAGGTGCAAATCCTGTACTAACAGCTTTACCGCTGCTCAGCAGGGGGCTCCATTAATCTCGCACAGTGAAATTCCTAAGGAAATTAATTCCCTCCAGTTGGGGTTATTCTCAACTGGTCTTTGGGGGCGGAGTAATTGGAATTTAAGAGTCTCTCTTAAAAGAAGGGAAACCTTGGCCATTTTACTTGAGTGGCAGCCCTTTTCAGTGCCACAGTTTCTCCTCCCCCAACTCCCCCAATATCCCTTTATGATTCTCGATTCTCTAGGTAGGGTTTACAGATTTCTACCCACAGAAGGGAGCTGGACTTTGAGGCTTCATTTCAGCTGACCAGGTATGGTCCTCGGCAGAATGGTTTGTTTGTGGCCTCACAGTCCTGGCACTGTGCATGCTGGGTAAGATTTGGCCATAGGAACGCCATGACAAACCATTAACAGCTACTGGTTAAAATACTTCACTAACAACAGTAATTTGTTAATTAGAAGCTTGACTGTTGAGGAGCAGTGATATCAGCTGTCATTGTCCAGCCCAGCAACCTGCAAGTTTCCAACACAGTTGAAGGCTGGATGATAGCCTTCAACTCAGAGCTCAGTGCTCAGAGCTTGCCTTGTAAGCTTGAGGGCCTAAATTCTATGCCAAGAACCCACTTGAAAAATGCTGGCTGTGGGGGCCCGCTTGTAATCCCAGTGCTGGGGCTAGAGATGAGGAAATAGACATCTAGATCCTTTGGGCTCACTGCCTTGCCAGTCTAGCCTACTTGGAGAATTTCATTCAGGTCAGTGAGGCTTTGTCTCAGAAAATAAGGTGGACAGCTCGTGAGGACCTACAGACAAGGTTGTCCTCTAGTCTCTACGAGAACGTTTGCATGTGCATATGCACACACAGATACACACACACACACACACACACACACACACACACACACATGCATATGTCCCATAGTTGACTGCAAACACAAGATGGAGCTCCTTGGCTGCCTCCTCATTGAAGCATTCTCCCTCCTAGGTAAGGACTTTAGCTCCCTGGCCAGAATCCCAGGTCCTATTTCTAAGCTCCAGAAGTATCTCAGAGTGCTCCTGGGGCAGCTTCATTGTCTTAATCTGCTGTGCTGGGAGGGCTGTTTCTGGCCAGGCCAATCCAATAGCACAGGATAGCATCTTACCAGAGGAAATTGGAGGTTCAGGTAGGAATCCCAGCTCCTAAAAAGGCAACAGATGCCAGTGAGTGTTGTACCCAGAATGACTCTCCAGGGACACAAGCCCAGATCAGCTCCAATCACTTGCTTTTCTGTGTGTGTGTGTGTGTGTGTGTGTGTGTGTGTGTGTGTGTGTGTGGTTTTTTTTTTTTTCACCTGCATAGAGAAAAGCCAAGTGTCCTTTACTATAGTAACGACTAGTTAGGATTACTATTGCTGTGATAAAACACCATGACCAAAGCAAGTTGGGAAGAAAGGGTTTGTTTAACTCAGCTCTATGTAACTGCTCATCCCTGAAGGAAGTCAGAACAGGAATTCAAACAGGACAGGATCCTGGAGGCAGGATCTGATGCAGAGACTATGGAAGGATGCTACCTATTGGCTTGTTCAACATGGCTCGTTCAGTGTGTTTTTCTATGGAACCTTGAACCCCTAGCCTAGGTATGGCACCACCCACAATGAACTGAGCTCTCCCCCATTAATCACTAAGAAAATGCTCTACAGGCTCGCCCAGAGCCCGATTTTATTTTATTTATTTATTTTTATTTTATTTTATTTTATTTTATTTTATTTTATTTTTCTCTGGGTAGCCCTGGCTGTCCTGGAACTTACTCTGTAGACCAGGCTGGCCTCAAACTCAGAAATCTGCCTGCCTCTGCCTCCCAAGTTCTGAGATTAAAGGCATGTGCCACCACTGCCCAGACAGAGCCTGATTTTATGGGAGCATTTTTTAAATTGATGTTCCCAGCTCTCAAATAATTTTTAGCCTGTGTCAATTTGACATAAAATTAGCCAGCACACTATAAATGTGGGTTGTTCTGAACAGGCCCAAACCACTGAACCTAAAAGTGGCTGGTGTTTCCCCAATGTCAGAAGGGCTTGACTTCTCAGATCGACAAGATGAGGAGCGTTTGCAGTGGTTAGAGGGGAGATCCTGATATTGTCCTCGCTACTGTGGGTGGTCAGCTTCCTTAGCTATAAATGGGGTGAGAGCAGCGGTCTAGCAGCTTGTGGGAGTCTGAATATCCACTCCATCTAACCGCTTTGAGAGGTAGAAAACCTCTACCCTCTTCCCCAGCATGGATCTACAGAGAGCTGTAACAGTTTTCTAAAATGCAGCTTGGAGCTTGTTAGTCTTAGATGCTAAAGTCAGAGCATTTTCTAGGCATGAAGTCACCTTTGGCCTTCTGGGTTATCAATATTAGCAGAGGTCTCTGCAGAAAGGGTGGTTGGAGAGTTCCCCAGGAGATTTCCTGTGCCCTCTCCCCAGCCTTGAGCAGGCCTGAAAGACCTTGTTTACCACAATAGACCAAAGATAATAGGCTCTAGGTGAAGTTACCCACCTTGGCTGCACCTACAGGCTGCTACAGGAACTTAGAAGAATAACTGCCCACTGAGCTTGCCTTGAGACACCTCCAGCTGTGACAAAGGATGGGTTCCCCTGCCCATCTCCAGCAGTGACCAAGGATGGGTGCCCTCATCCATCTCCGGTTGAAGCAAGAAGGGGTTCAGTGGTGGGGCTTTTCCTTTAAATTGAGAGCTGAACATCAAACTTCGAACCTTGATCAGAATACATTGTCTTGGCTCCATCTTTTCTCACCCTCTGTCTCTTTCTTCATTTCCAGTCCCCCTTTCAGGTAAACCCAGTTGGTTCGTGGCCACAGGCGGCACAATTTCCTGCTTTTTTCCCAAAGTGGGAGCTCCTCTGCAGCTAGTATCTGCCACTTGCAGCAAACCCCATTTAGAGAGAAAGTCAGAATTTGTAGAACTGCCAGATGAGAAGTGGGGTGACACTCCTTTAAAGAAAGAATTCTATAACACATCTCACTAAATTACAATTTTATTAATTTCATGTGACTGAGGCAGTCTGAGATCTTTGAAGGCAGGCAGAAGCAGGTCCAGAGCAGTGGTCCTCAAACTTCCTAATGCTGTGACCCTCTATTACAGCTCCTCATGTTGAGGTGACCCCCGCAACCATAAAATCATTTCATTGCTACATCATAACTGTCAATCTGCTACTGTTGTGAATTATAATGTAAGTATCTGATACGTAGAATATTTGATATGTGACCTCAAAGGAGTCGAAACTCACAGGTCGGGAACTGCTGGGTTGGAGAGTGAAGGGCCTCCCATTGCAACCCAGCTCTCTTCTTGGATAGCAAGCTCTGACACTCTGGGGAACTTTCGGGAGGCCATTCTCTGTGCCACATTCAGCTATATAGTTTATATGCTTAAATATAGTAATCAGAGTGGGTATCCTGTTTTTATTTTATTTCTTATTCTTTTATTAAGGCAAGGTTTCATAGTGAAGTCCAGAGTGGCTGGAACTTACCATGTAGCATAAGGGGAGCTCAAACTCTTGATTCTCTTGCTTTAACCTTCAGAGAGCTGGGATTCCTGTCCTGCCCCAGCCCCCATCCTGATTCTGCAACATGGTTTTCTCCTTTCTCAGGCTTTTTACCTCCAAAGAGTTCTACAGTTTTTGTTTTCAGTCAACCTACTCTTTATTCAAAAGTGTAGAATCATATATACTTAATATGAAAAGTAAACTGCTGGGTCTCGGGGCACATACCTGTAATCCAGTACTAAGGCAGCAGGAGGAACAGCATAGCCCAACAAACTTCGGCTACACAGCAAATTGGAGGCCAGCCTGTGCCACTTAAGAATGTATTTCAATAGAAACAATAATAAATTTATTATCAACTAGGCACACATAGTAGGTAAGTTTATTATCAACTAGGTGGTACATACATATAATTCCAATGTTTGGGAGGTAGAAGCAAGTGGGTCATGAGTTCAAGGCCAGCCTTGGCTTCATAGTCAACTCTAGGCCATCATGAGCTACATGAAAACTTGCTTCAAAATATAAAGGGGTGTGTGTGTCAAGATACAGAGATAATGTGTGTTGCCTCCCAGTGATAAAACCTTGTGTCTTAGTTAGGGTTTTACTGCTGTGAACAGACACCATGACCAAGGCAACTCTTATACAGACAACATTTATTTGGGGCTGGCTTACAGGTTTAGAGGTTCAGTCTGTTATCATCAAGCTGGAAGCATGGCAGCATCCAGGTAGACACGAGGCTGGAGGAAGGCAGCTAGGAGAAGACTGGCTTCCAGGAAGCTAGGACAAAGGACTTAAAGTCCATGCCCACACCCACAGTGACACAGCTACTCAAACTGTAGAGTGAAAAATTATAAAAACCATTTTATAAAATATATACAGGCTCACTAGTTTCAAGAAAGCAGAACTGAATGTAAGATTCCAGGCCTTTCACTGCCCCGGGATACATTCCTCAAGCCTCAGGGAAGAAAATCTACCTGTGGGTGGGGTAGGCCCAAAGCAGGAAGACACATTCCTGGCCACAAAGAAAGATGCAAGACATCTGTTGGTTCCAAGAACTAGCTAACTTTCCACTGATCTTAGTTACCCCTTCCCCCACCCCCCAAGGTATTTTCCAGTGTTACAGCTTGCTGAGTTCAAAATTTATAAAACAACCAATCATGTGTAACCTCGTGAAAATTCCTTCCTTTCCCTACCCCTTACTATAAAAAGCTCCTTAGCCCACCACTCGGGGTCAAATTGTACTCCTGCTGAGTGTGTAGTTTGAACGCTGGCTGCCAGCTCTCTTCCCTGATAAACCTCTGCTGATTGCATCCAGGTACGGTGTCTTGGAGTTTGTGGGTTGAGTAAGGGTCTCCCTCATTTGGGAGTCTTCAAAACAAGGCCACACCTTCTAAGTGCCACTCCCTGGGCTAAGCATATACAAACCATCACACCTTGCAAACATGTAATACAATATTATAATCAAGATGTTAATGTCCGTGTGTGACCGTGATGTCTTTTTGAGGTTTCTGTGGCTTTACTGGTATTTGTGTATGTTTGTTTTCTTACAGTCCTAAGTTTGGGGTTCTACCACCCCAGGCAAGAAGCAAAACAATTTGTCCTGTTGCATTTGGAGCACTGTGATTTACATTATTAGTAGCTGTGTTTCTCAGATGTGTGTGACATATCCCAGTCCATTATCATCAAGATGGAAGCATGGCAGCATCCAGGTAGACATGAGGCTGGAGGCAGGAGGCTGGAGCTCCTAGGGCAGTTCATAATCACAGGAGCAGGGCTGCTAATAGGATACAGTAATGGCCACAGCAAGCGACTCTCCTGTGTACTTTAAAATGGCCCAGTGAGCAAAGATAAAAGGAAATGTTTAATTTCCAATATATCCAAAATATTTCAATATGTAATCTGCCACTGTTACTCAGGCTAGCCTGGAACTCACTGTATATCCCAGGCTGGACTCAAACTTAAGGGACTCTTCCTGCCTTAGCATGGGGAAGGGTGTGGAGAAGATACCACTGGAGAGTCATTGCACATACAGGGAAGCTTCATGGAGGCTGGGCCTGGGTGGGAAGGTGCAGGAACTCTAAAAAGGAGCCTAATGGTTCTTAGAGGCAGTGGGGCCATTTAGGCCTTGCCGTGTCAAGGCTGCAACGGGTAACAGGTGTCACAGGGTTGTACTGAAGGGCTGATTTTGGGGTTCAGAGGGCACCTCTGAAGAGTTCGAGTTTTCTCCAGGACTGAGGTATAAGGACTATCAGGGTTGTGCTCAGACACTATTGTCTTTTAGTTTTAAGACTTCCTAGTTCATCTTTATGCAACTTCACGTGAGATTTCAGTTTGCCAATGTTCTAATCTGACTTCACTCTGACTTACAATATACACACATACTTAACATCCCTTCCTATTGTAGGTTTATGAGCTCCAGAGCTACAACAGGATCGGGCCAAGGCATCTAGCTAGTTAGCACACCAATACAAAGCAGGGATGCTCCGATAGCTAAACCCAGAGTCACCGGTGGTGGCTCCAAGCCTTCTAGTTCTCCCGGCCCGAGGGCGTGACCTTCAGTGCCGGAGGGGGTGGTATAGTGTATCAGGGGTGGGCCCTCGACCTCAGCGGGCGTGGCTTTCCCCGTGCGCAGCCTCCTCGCGTGTCCGTCCCGCCCTATCGAGCCTCCGGCGCTCGACTGCTGGTGTCTGGCGGAGGCAGCATGGCGGCGGGGGCGGCTGGGGCAGCCGAGGCGGCCGTGGCAGTAGTGGAAGTCGGCTCTGCCCAGCAGTTTGAGGAACTACTGCGCCTCAAAACCAAGTACGCTGGGCGGCGAGGGGGCCGGAGGACCAGAGGGCGGCGGGCCGGGGGGGTCACGGGATTGGGGGTGCCGCGGCACGTCCGGAGCTGAGCTCGTGGTCCAACGGCGGCCCTACTTGGGCCGCGGCGGTACCCCCTCCTAGGGAAGCGGAGCGCGGCTCCCGCGAGCACAATGGACCCGCTCTCCAGAGACCCGCATGTGGCGCCTTCTGAAGGAAGCCTTGGCTGGTGACCAGCCTGCAGGCCCATCTAGGGTCCCGGGTTTTCCTGAATCACTAGCGGGCTTAGGGAGGGTCTGCTGCGGCCGAGTGCACGCGCGTCTCGCGTTTGGACAAGACTTCCCAAGGCCAGCCCTGGGGATGCGTGCGAAACAACTGCCTCGGTGCTCTGCAGAGTAGCGAGCGGTTTCAGGGTTAAGTGCCTGGGATCCCCAACCTCTCCTTAGCCCCTTATGTGCTTGTAACCCGGGGGCAAGTTTCACAACCTCACCTTCGGCTTCCTCCCGGGTGAATGGACCGGTTCTGTTAAAGCGCTGATGTGTTGGCGTACCGGAAGCTCTCTCCATTAACGTGGGGCCTTGGTCTGTCTTCACAGAGCAGAGTGGGCAGGTGGGAGATTGACTGGCTGACATCTGCTACTCCATACAGCATGAAGGAGAATTAAAATAGCTCATTCGGAAGCTGGCGGTGTAGCTTAATATACAAGAAGTCCTCAGTTCAACTTCTAGCACCGAAAACAATAAATCAGCATCATCAACAACAAATCCTTTCAGTTCTTTCGCATTTCAGATTTACTTGATTTTGTTTTTTCGGGGAAAAAGAGAATTAGAATAACATTTGCTTGTAGGTAGAAGCTGAGTTCTGATTGATCCAGCCAGGTCATTTACCAGGCATTGCAGACGACGTCAGAGATGATCTCACGGAGTGCTGAGGGCTTGTGTGGACATATCCTGAAAAACTTGAACTTAAATCGTCTGAGGAGATTGTTTTATGTGTGTGTGTGTGTTTCACATGCTTAGCTTGTTTTTATGTTTCATGTTTTAAATAGGCCTTAGTGGGTAAAAGTTAGCATGCTATTAATTCTTCAAGTTCACGGTCAGTTTGGTCTTCATAGTGAGTTTCAGGCTAGCCAGAGGTATATAGGGAGACCCTAGTGGAAAAATCCAGGAAACAAACATTCTTTCCTTCCTCTCAAGGAGGAGGGGTGCAAAAACAAGAACAGCAACAAACCTCCAAGCCCATTTGCATGAATTCTTTTCACTGGTGTAGGCATGAGATGACTCAAGAGACAGTGTTCTCCTCTCCAGTGACTGTTCAGAGTGGGTATCCTGGGAAGTGCTGTGTGACACCTGGGGAAGGAGCCACTCTCTGGATACGGAAGCCGTTAAGAATATTCAATAGCACTTGTAAGTGCAATCATTTCCATGTCAAGGCTTTTCAGTTTTGGTGGGAGGTGAAATCTACTTTTTTGTTTTACTATTATTTTTTCATCATTTTATGTGCATTGCTGTATTGCCGGCATTTGGGCTGTGCACCATATGCATGCAGTGCCCTCAGAGGCCAGAAGAGGGCATTCGCTCATCTAGGATTGGAATTGCAGATGTTGTGAGCCCTTGGGTAGGTGCTAGGAATAGAATCCCCAGTCTTCTGGAGGAGTAGTTAGTGCTTTTTGAGTTACCTGTCTAGCCCAGAAATTTACTTTTTATATTAATTTTTTTTACATATTTATGCATTTGTAATTTTTTATATATATTTTTGTATATGTAAGTTTTTAATGTATATGTATTTTTATGTAATGTAGGTTTTATGTTTATGTAAGTTACTGAAATCTCATTTTCTGTCTATACAGTGGGGGTGGGAAGTGGGTACCAGAGTTTGGGCCCATTCATAAACCACTTAGAGCTCAGAATATTGTAGTGCATTGGATTGGTGGTAGTGCAACACTGTAATAGAACAAATGATTATTGAGCCCTAATTGTTTTATTGATGGAGAATTGAGACTCATATCTGCTGAAATATTCAAATATTCTGGGGTGCAGTGTAGCTCAGTGGTGGGGTGCATGTTCAGAGCTCTAGGTTTGAACACCAGTGCGAGAGGTAAGGGAGTCATGTTAGTGAGATCTTCAACTCAGTCTTTCTATAAATGTTGTCCTAAAACAATGCATTGGTCATATTGGCCTGTCTGTTATGAGGGAGAGACTGGTTACGTATGGTACACAAGACGGTGATGTCATCCTTGTTATGTGCAGTTGGCATCCTATGCTTAAATGGAAAATAAGAGCTAGTCATGTAAATATGAGAATGTCTTGAGCAATAAATAATCATCTACATTAAACGCATGCAATGATGTTATCAAAACACATTTTTGATTGATCTTTCTACCATCCCAGGATATAAGTTATTACTGTTTATAGTTGTGGGCGTTCAAAGAGTTCAAAGCCTTGTTAGTGTCATTGGAGCAAAACTCAGCTCAGTGTGCATGCTTTCTTCTTCCTGCCCTTCCTTTTGAAGCCAGGACTCATACAATGGAGGCTGGCCTGGAGCCCTGTGTGTAGCTGAGGGGACCTTGAGCTCCTGAGCCTCTGCCTTTACTTGTGACTGCTGCCGTTCTGATTACAGGCAGTCAGCACACCTAGCTTTCCTCTTTTGTTTTTTACACTTAGGCTCATACGGAGAACAAAGCCTGGCCACTTGTTTTAATTTAATTATTATTTTTTAATTCTGCTGGAATTAAGCCCAGGGCCTAAGGCATACCAGACTCTGCCATGAGCTACAATTCTATCCACTTACTGTAATTTTAAAAAGCAAGCCAATGTTGTCAGCATTTACTTAATGTCATTAAAGTTTCTTTGCAAATTTCTAATGTATTTTAAATATTTAGAAATACTTTAATATTTCAAAAGTCCTTTGTTTTGGTTATTTGAAAGCTGTTGTGAGATAAGTTTGTTATTGGGGTATTTTGGTTATTTTCTGCAGTAGTATGAAGGAAGATACCGTCTTCCTAAACCTGTGTATTTTTAATTCTTAGAATAAATACCTTGTGGGTGTGGACTTCGTGAGGTGTTTTTAATTTCTACCAGCAGGGTGAGAAGGTGCTTCTTTCACTTGAAATCCTAACTGAAAAGTGTATCCCTGCTTTCAAGATTAGTGCTGCAACAGAGTCTGGTGGGTTTAGCTGTCTTGGAAGCAGGCTCTTGAACTCCTGGAGGCCCTCGACCCGCTGATCTATCAGCATGGCTTGCCTTGTTCTTGGATATATATATATATATATATATATATTGCAGTTTCTGCCCTCCCTTTCTTTCTTAGGCTCTCCTTCGCTCCTGTGGTGATTAATAGTGATTTTCACCTTGGTAGGAGCTATAGTCCCCAAGAGACCTGTCATGGACATTTCTGAGAAGGATCTAGATTGGGTTAATTGAGATGGGAAGACCCACCCTGAATGTGTATGGTTACCCTTCCACTTCTGCTTCCCAAGAGTTGGGATTAATGGTGTGCACTACCATGCCGATAAGTGATTTTTTTTTTCTTCCTCATAATAAGCCCTTTAAGTTGCTTTGTCAGGTGTACTGCCACTGCCACACCTGGGCCAGCTGCTAATATGTTTCTCCCTTTCCTTGTAAGGATTTTATCTGTGCTTCCCAGCAGGATCACCTTAGTTCTGTAAAGCCAAGTCAGGCTTTACCTCAAGGAGACCCTGCTACAACCATCCACTGTTTGAGTCATGAATGAAGTGATGCCAGTTTCAGTCTTGGAGATCTTAGTTTTTCAAGCAGTTTACCACAGGCCAGTCTGTAGCAGGTATTCATGACCATACTTGTTCTCAATTTCAGTCACAGTCTGTAAACAAATGTATTAAGTTGTATTTGTTCATAGGCTGTCACGCTCATGGAGGAGTACAAGTGTTGGGTTTGTTCAGTGACTTAATGCTAGACATGTTCTCAGGCTAAGAGCTCCCTTTAAAAATTGGATATTTTGATTTAATCATGTCAGAATGAAGACTGTATGACAGTACTGGACGAAGGTAGCCAAGTTTCCTCTTGTACTGGTGCTACCCTCAGCACTCTAAGCTGTCCCGGCTATCATGATGTTTTCCTTTTCCCCATGATATTCCTTTAATCTAACATCTTTGGCTTGGCTTGTTTTCCAGACCTGTCTATGTGGTTCTGTGTATCTCTAGAAAAGCTGTTTTTTGTTTTTTGAGACAGGGTTACTCTGTGTAGCCTTGGCTGTCCTGCCTCTGCCTCTCAGGTGTTGGATTAAAGGTATATGCCACCACTGACCAGCACCCCTCTCCCCACTGTTACCTCCCCCCACCTCCAATAGTTGACTTGTGTTTCATTGTTGGAGTGTAGGGTGCTTTTTTCTATCTGTGAGCATTTGGGTGTATTACAGACTGCTTGGGTGTTCCTTGACAAGGTCTTGTTACTTGCTTTCCTTTTTGTCACAATTAGGCCATGGGACCTCTCTTAGATGCTCTTCTGGACTGGAAGGCTGTGGTCAGAGCCTGCATAAGCTTATGAGGGAGGGTTTCACTGTTCTGTAGGCTAGAACTCAGTTCATGGTCCTCAGATAACTTTAAGGAGGACTGGGAAATGTCTAGCTGAATGTATGACTGAGAGGCAGCTTTGCTTGGTAGAGCAGTTGCTATCAGCTGAGGCCCAAATATTCTTCAAAGGTCTGCCAGATACAGGTCTGTCTGGTGCAAATTGTAACCCATTTATGGAACATACACTGTCCTTTCTTGCCTTAGGTGGATTCTCCTATTTGCTTTTGTATCCTCTCAAATGGCTTTCTCTTCATCATTTCTAACTAGTTAGTCCCAGTCTTCCATATCTGTCTGCCTCTTCTCCCTGACTCCAGTCCCCACCATTTTTGAGGTGGTCCTACTGGCTCAGGATAGCCTTGAACTGACTGTATCCAGTCTGGCCTTGAACTGCTCATTCTTCCACCTCAGCCTCTAGTGCTGGGGTTACAGACATATAGATCCACACTGCGCTTCCATTTCTGTTTCAGTGTGTGCTCTAGCTTTATACAAACCAGGATGTCAGGTACCTTCTTCCTCAGCCCTCCTCATCCTTACTTCGCACATGTCATTTAATCTGCACTTAATTCTTTGGCTCTTTACTCTGGTTGCCTTCCTCCTTTCTTGACTTCTTAGAAACCTTGCACCTACAGCTGCCTCAGATTTTCAACTCTGTCTGCACTGGCATTGTTCTTGGGCTATACAAGCATCTGGGGATTGATTTCTTGCACCGGAGTTAAACTGGATCCTGTGCTCTTGGACTCCTCTGTGCAGTCCAGATCTCTTGAGGTTGATTTCTGAGGTGGCCACTTCCAGTCAGCTCCCTGTGCCGCTGTGGGCTCCTGCTTCTTTTGGCAGTTGGCATTGTTCACTGTTTGTTGCTACTGTAGTGATTATAACTTCTCCCTTCTTGCCATTCTCTTGAATTCTGGGAAACTCTGATCTTAAAACTCCTGAAGCTGTCCCTCTTTTCTCTGTCCTTCCATCTGGCCTGATGTGATGTTGAGGAGACCCAGAGACACCTCTAGTTTCTTGTGTCCTGTCTGTGACATGGTTGGCTCTGTATTTCTAGATTCCCAGATCTATAGAGAGCTGAGGTTCTCTGCGCTTGAGCCCTCGTCCTGATATTCCAGTAGACTTCCTTTCCTCCTCGTATGACATTCACCATCAGCATTTAAGCCAGAACTTGTAGTCAACCTTGATTGTGGTCTGTCACCTTTTCTTGCCCCTTCTGGCTGTAACCTTCCTCATCCCATATGTGTCTTTTGTTGTGGGTAGGGTCCCACTTTTCATCTGTGTTTTTTTTTTTTTGTTTTTTTTGTTTTTTTGTTTTTTTGTTTTTTTGTTTTTGTTTTTGTTTTTCGAGACAGGGTTTCTCTGTATAGCCTTGGCTGTCCTGGCACTCACTCTGTAGACCAGGCTGGCCTTGAACTCAGAACTCAGAAATCCGCCTGCCTCTGCCTCCCAAGTGCTAGGATTAAAGGCGTGTGCCACCACTGCCCGGCTGTTTTTTTTTTTAATGATTTATTTTAATTTATATGTGTTTCTGTGTGCATGCGTGTATGTGTGTACAGGGGCCTGTGGGTACCCGTGGAGGTCAGAAGCTTGGAGCTGGCGTTGGGACTTCTGTGAACTGCGATCTGACCTCTGGTCCTTGTGATCCGGTAGAGCAGCAAGCACTGCTCACGCCGAGCACCTCCCCAGCCCCTTTTATCATTCCTGATTCCATTCCTCACTGGAAGGTGAATCTTTTCTCCATAGAACACATTTTTATGTGTTTCCCCCTCCACCTTGGAGGAGGGTTTTATTTGAACGTAGAGTTCTGTAAATTCAAGTTAAATTTGAAGTGGTTTCAAACATAGGTCTTTGGGAAAACAATTTTGTATGAAAATAACTAAGATTAGTAACATTGCCTAAACTAATGCCTCCACTGTCAGCTCACATGGAGGGTGGGTTCTCTGGTAACATAACTGCAACAGACATCTATGAGCCCTGCTGTCTTCTGCTTTGCCTTTACTGGTAAGACTTTTTTTGTTCTTCTGTGGTTATAGTTGTATCCCTTTTTCACAATATTATGTGAAATTAATATTAATAATGTGTCTACAACCATTTTTCAGCAGCAGCTTGCTTGTATAGAAATTCAGTCTCCACTTTCATCGTGGGTCTGAAAATATAATTGACACGTCTGTTAGTTGAGATGGATGGACATTTAGAACCACTTACTAGGGCTTAATCTTGATTTAAGAAATCCCATTAACTTGAACATTCATCCACATAGTCTGAAGACTGCAGTGATGCTGCACACTGCAGCGGAAGTCTTTGTTTCCTAGGTAGGGAATTTGATCCACCCAGATTTGCTTCCAGGATTATTATAATAAAAATGTTTTTTGATTTACAGGTCTCTCCTTGTGGTCCATTTCTGGGCACCATGGGCTCCACAGTGTGTACAGATGAACGATGTCATGGCAGAGTTAGCTAAAGAACACCCTCATGTCTCATTTGTGAAGGTACTATAAATTTTCAGTCTTAGATCTTTTATTAATATCTGACTTACGAGATAGACTAGATTTTATAATGTAAAGGAAGAAGCTGTGAAATTCCAAATACTTGAATTTTGTGTTGAATTCTGTTGTATTTGCAGCATTTTGTCAGATCTTTTAATGTTGCATTTCTTGCATTGTTTAAAAAAATCACTGCAGAATGGTTAAAGGACAAAAGTGTTTGACAGAAAAAGCAGACCAGATAATTCATGGGATAATTTTGGCTTGATAGCAGTTGATGAACATTGAGAAGGTAGCTGTGTTGTGAAATGATTCTAGAAAGTGCATGTATAAATAGGTTGCTGGGGTCAGTTACGTCTGCCTCTCCTCTGTATACTGAGTCCCTGCTTTATTCAAGTCTTGTTTTCTATGTTTCCTGTTGTCTTTTGAGAGACTGGCCTCTTAAGAGGAAGTTAATAGCAGTGCCTGGAGGTTAGCAGATTTACTTTTACACATATGTAATTCTAGTCATTCAGGAAGTAATACTGGTTTAGGTTTTTAAAAAAGTGAAATATATGTTGAGAATAATGAATAATTGGGAAGGGAGGGATACTGTCTGTATTCAAAAGTCTTAATTCTTAGAGTTAATTTATTTACTTTGAGACAGGGTCTCACAGGACAGGTTGGCCTCAAGATCACAGTGTTCTTGTCTCCCAATTGTTGGGGGTCAGTGGTTTGTGCCTTTTTTCTAGTGCTGAATCCTTAGGATTTAAAACAAAAACAAAAACCTTCATTTTAAAACTACAAATTGTGAGTTCAAAATACATGTTGACAGATAGACCCATGGATGAGGTTAGAAACTCTGGGGGTCTGTAGGTCAGATTTCTGACCTCTAGTTTCTTCATCCCTTTGCATGGTAGTGATTACATTTTCTGACAGCATTTGCATAGACAGAATTTTTGTGCTTTGAATAGGTACTGTATTCTGATGGCTCAAAATGCCAAGCAGTATATCAGGGTGGACACAGAGAAAAGGTTCACTCCATGTCTTCCCTGCCAGCCCTTGGTACGTCCCCATAAGTAACCAGTTGTATTAATTTTGTATGAATTCTCTCAGTGTTTCTTTATGTAGATAGCACAAATATGAATATAATAGTTAGCTTTTTAAAATTTAAGGACTTATTTAAAATTCTGATGAAATGCATAATGTAACCTTAGATGGTAACCCTAAAATGTCCAATATAAATAATAGAAGGGGGCATTAAAACTGCATGTTTGGTCAGTGATAAAAGATAATGACTACAAGTGAAATGAATGATTAAACACTTCAATCATAGAATTAGTCAGGATGATGGTAATTGTGCCATGTCTGCTTTCATACGTATAATGTTACTGGTTTAGGTAACATGCTGTTCTCAGCTGCCATCTGAATGATTTATTTAAAGTCACTATAGAATTGCTTCTCACATTGGTACCAGACTTGGCAGTGAGATTTTAAGTTGTTCAAGTGCTTAAATGTAGCAGTGAGCCAAGAGTTGGAGGTGTGTACTGCTGGATTGCCAGGGATATCTGAACCTGACTGTGAGGGCTTGGCAGTAGGGTTTTTGTTAAGTAGGAGTTCTGGAAATTTCTGGAGTAAAGCAAATATGCTATGTCATCAGTGACCTTTTTTTTTTAATCTTTTCTTTTTGAGTTGGGAGTCTCACTGTGTTACCTAGGCTGGTCTCAAACTCTTGGATTCAAGTCAGACTTTGGCATTAGCCTCTTGTAGCTGGCACCTCAGGAATGGCCTGCTACACCCACTTTCCCTTCATTGATCTTGTTAAAAAAAAGGTGTATTAGTTTGGCTTTTTTTTGTTTGTTTGTTTGTTTTTGTTTTTCAAGACAGGGTTTCTCTGTGTAGCCCTGGCTATTCTGTAACTCACTCTATAGACCAGGCTGACCTCAAACTCATAGAGATCTACCTGTCTTTGCCTCTTGGGTGCTGGGATTAGGCATATGTCACCACTGCCAGGCTAGTTTGGCATTTTTGACTTGTGAAATGAAGTGATTGTTCCAGTCTTTGGTAGTAGATTCACAAAGTTATTTAAATAAGTGATTTTCTTTTAAATAAGCTTTTTTTTTTAGTTTGCATGTAAATTATTACTACTACTTCTTCTTCTTCCTCCTCTTCCTCCTCCTCTTCCTCTTCCTCTTCTTATTTTGAAACAGAGCCTTATGTATCTTAGGCTGGCTTGGAACTTACTATGTAGCCATGGATGACTTTGAGATTTTGATCCTCCTTGCCTCTATCTCACTAGTGATGGGATTGTAGTGAGTCCCATCATGCTCCAGTTATGTGGTGCTGAGGATCAAACCAGGGCTTCCTACATGTTAGGCCAGCATTGCTCCAGCTGAGCTACACCCCCAGTTTACCAGTTTAGAAGATCTTGAGTAAGGTGTTTTAAATTGATTATAACTACCAAGAGATAGGTTACTCCCCCCGCTCCCCCAGACAGAGTTTCCTCTGTGTAGCCCTGGCTATCCTGGAGCTCACTCTGTAAACCAGGCTGGTATCATACTCAGTAATCCGCCTGCCTCTGCCTCCCAAGTGCTGGAATTAAAGGTGTGTGCCACCACTGCCTGGCAAAGAACTAGTTTTCTAATTACTAAGATACCACCAGCTCAGACAGATCAGCCATACCTTTCTGGTAAGAGTTGTGAAGCTTGTTCCTACCAAGACTGAAAGCAGAGAGGGAAGGCTTTCGAATACTTTGCTGAGACCCTTGTTCCCCAACTTGTGATGTGGCTGTAAGATGCTACCTCTGATGGACTAGGTCCTTCCCTGCCTCAGTTGCTGCCATATACAGTTGGATCATGAAACTGGGTTTTTCTGTAGGCTCTTACATCTCTAAGAGCTGTGAGGAACTACATGAATTATTTCCATTGGTAAATGTCTTACAAAAAGATTCAAGTTTACTCAGAATAGAGTGAATTAGCTAATTAAAATATTAACTGCTTTTTTTTTTTTCAAAATATATAGTCAGGTCTCTACCTAAAATGAAAGTACGCTTTATTGATCTGTGGATATGGATGTGTCTGGGTAAGTGGAAGGATGAATTTATGATCTTCTGCCTCATAAATTCAGCACCTCTCCTGGGTGCTGAATAGGCCTGTGTACCATGTTGGTGGGAACACATATTTGTCACATATATTTGTCAATTATTTGGTAGAATCTTTCAGATTATGATGTTTGGGAATGAGAGATAGTAGAAAGGAGACAGAAATTCCATGGCTTTTTCCGTGATGAAAAGGTGGGAAATATCAGTCCCTGTTTGTAGGAAATCTCCCCTCCTGCATTTCTCATTTGCCATGTGTTATAGTTGCATTCCTGTCACTGTGATGATCTACTCTGACAGAAACAACTTAAGGGAGAAAGGTTTATTTAGCTCATAATTCCAGGTCCATCATAGCAGGGAAGTCAGCTGTAGAAACTTGAGGCAGCTGCTCAGATTACAGTCATATTCCCAAGAGAACAAGAATGACACATGCTATTACTTGGCTCACTTCTCCACTTACACAGCCCAGGATCCCCTACCAAGGGATGGACACTCCCCATTGGGTGATTAGGATAGTCTCCTCAGTCAGGCCCGGAAGCCTCTCTCAGGTGTTTAAACTTCCGTCAATTGAGAGTTAGCACTGATCATCACTAACAATTCCACCTCGGTATGAATGTTCTCAGAGAGTAGAGTCAGCTGTTTAGGGAGAGTTTATGATGTTGCTTTGGTCAGTATTTTATTGTATGGTGCAGTGGCTCTCACCCTGTGGGTTACAACCCCTTTGAGAGTTGAAGGACCCTTTCTTTCACAGGGTGTCACCTAAGACCATCAGTAAACACAGATAATTACATTATGATTCATAACAGTAGCAAAATTATAATTATGAAATAGCAATGAAAATAATTTTATGTGAGCATAACATGAGGAAGTGTATTCAAGGGCCACAGGGTTGGGAGGTTGAGAACCACTGGTATAGTGGTCGCTGTGCTGAGAGTCAGGGCATGGAGGAGTTACAAAGTTACAGTGCTGTGCTTTGCATCCCCCACACCACCGTTGTGCTGCTGGACTGTACTCAGGACCTCACATTTATGTTAGGCAAGAGCTCTGCTACTAAGTTATGTTGAGGTTTAGTGTAGGAATCATCATGGCTTAGCAATTAAGAGTACTGGATACTCTTGCTGGGGACCTGGTTTCAGTTCTCAGCACCTACAGTGGCTCATCTAGGGCATCTGACCTGTGAGCACCAAGAATGGTGCTCATATGTATATGCAGGTAAACCCTCAGATACATATGATAAAAATGCATAAATCTTAAAAAAAAAGACAGGTTTCTTTAATCTCTGAAATAGGCAAGTGTCATAAAGGTTCAGATTATGCTACTTTCCAGATGTCTGCAGAATTGCTCTGTATAAAATAACTGAGATGATAGTGCTGGCCACTACCAGGAGTAAATAAGTGAATCAGTGTACCAACCCCAGGCATTAGCTAGCTTAGAGTAACTCTCAGCTGTGAGCCATTTCTATGATGTCACTGAACTGTAAAATGAAGTCTGAGAGTGAGGACCCTGTTGGGCGTGTTGGCGCACTCCTCTAATCCCAGCATTCAGGCAGATGGATCTGGATCTCTCTTTTCAGAGGATCGACTTTAAGGCTCTCTGTTCTACATAGCAAGTTCTAAACAGCCAAGACTACATAGGGAACCCCTATGTCATACCTCCCAAAATGAATGAGGACCCCCCTCCCTGCCCACTATGTTCTCCTGTCACTCCTTCTCACAGGCACACCATGGGAAGGCTCTGAGGAGCTCAGTTCCTAGAAGAAGCATTGTGAAGATGCAGTGTGGGTAAAGTGCAGTCTTCCCTCTGACTGGAGCAGGAGAAAGAAAGCTACATGTGGCATAACGACAGAAGCACAGATTTTATATTTAGGCTTCATTTCTGCGCTGTATTATTTCTCTGAATCTGATTATGTCACCCATGTCACCTTTTACATCAGCTAGGCTTGTCCAGGAAACAGCCAGTGGAACATGGAGATACAGATAAGTAAGGAGATTTGCTATAGAAATCTGCTTATCTCATTGAAGAGCTTTAGAAGTCTCTTGAAGCTGGAGAAGCAGGGGTCCTGTTGTGTAGTCTGCCAGAGGCCTGTGACCCAAGGAGCTGACAGTGTAGAGCTTGAGCTCCTGGGGTGGGGCTCTTATCCTGTGGGGAGGAGACAGGTGTTTCAGCCTGAGAAGAGAGTGGGAACTCACTCTTCCTTTGTCGTTTGTATTCTGTTGAGGCCTTATGCTGTTGGCTGGTACTCTCAGGGTTTGAGGACAGGTGAGTTTTCCTTGCTCAGTTTGCCTCTTGCTGGGTGAACCACTCTTACAAGTATGTCCGCAAATGCTCGTTTACCAGTTGGTTATCAAGTTTATTCATCTAGTTTGTAGAAGGGCTCATGGTATGGAGCTGGTGTTCATGAAAGGTAGCTTTGAGCTCTTGTGTATACATGGAGGTCACTTAAAAGTGTTTTCTATTTTTATTACTAAGACCATCATACTCTAGAG
The DNA here is from genome assembly GCA_030674055.1 of Rhabdomys pumilio. Classification (NCBI taxonomy): domain Eukaryota; kingdom Metazoa; phylum Chordata; class Mammalia; order Rodentia; family Muridae; genus Rhabdomys; species Rhabdomys pumilio. The sequence goes on from JANHMN010000003.1 coordinate 124,954,167, forward strand.
CCATATTTTCAAAGAATTTGAAGTGCTGCAAAGATTCCTTTGTTAGGGATCATACCCAGGGCCACAGGCATGCTGGACAAATCCTGGGAGCCTCTACCCCAGCTCTCTACAAAGGTGTTAGAACATCAGATGGGGATGTTTTGGAGAACTTTATGCTGGTAGTGGAAATCCCATCATCTCTTCTGTGTGTTTATGTGTCCCCCCCCAATACCTCTATGAGGAAGAGCTAGTCTTCTAGAAGCTGATTTGAGGGAAGGCACTTTTATTTCATCCTTTGGCAAGAATGGCAGCAGAAATGTAGTTAACATATGTAGGCAGGCCTGTGTTAAGAGTTAGGGTGTTGTCTGTTCTGGTTGAGGAAAATGTTTCTTAGTGTTGCTCAGCTGTATTGTAGGTAGGGTCTCTTTCTGAGCAGTGCTCAGCTGATCAAAGAGCTGGAGAGAAGAGTGAGCTGCTGGATGATGTCATGGGCACCACTGAGTATGGAACTGCGCCTAAGGAAAAAATAGTACATACATTTCTAAAGCTGTCAATCTGTTCAAAATGATTGTGTCAGACTGGTCTCTCTGTAAGTACATTTGAAAATAGAAACAATTAAAAATACTCTTGCAGAAAGCACTAAAAATATCCTTACAAACAAAGCCTGAGAAAAGGTGAGACCCTGGGTGAGGTAGCATGAGACTGCAGGCGAGACAGTGCTTTTGCCTGTCAGGACAGCACAGGTAGCCTGACTGGGTACAGCAGAGGCAAAAATCACATTTTAAGCCCAGTGGAAATCTTTCACTCTTGGAGAAATTCAGTATATATATTTTAAATACATTTAACAATATAATTTATCAATAAATTTTATTTCCTACAGGTATAATGTGAATACAAGTTTTTATTGGTTTCAAAAAGTTTATATTAAATTGACAGTCCTATGAGAAAAAAGATAATATATCTTGGTTTTCCCTCAAAGTATATTTATAAAGACCTACGTAAATATTTTACAATAATTGTGTTCTAATTATCTAGAAATTGTGTTTCTAAATCTGTTTGAAACCCATGTGCCAGATACCACATTATATCATGTTTGATGAGGGGTCCTAAGGAAATGATCAGAGCAAATACAGTCATCTTAGTCAAAATGAGTTTACACATTTGAATAGACTGCAGTGCAAGCAAGCCAGCAGGCTGTTTGCATAGTGTCCAGTCTCCATGCAGGGTTAAAAGTAAAATGTATCAGACGTCAGTAGTTTATTGAAGAAATACTCCTTTTTGCTTCATAATTTGCAGAAAGCTGCAACTGTCAGTCATGATGTACTGCCTCTTGAAATTAGTCAATAGAGCAAACAGCAAGAATTGCTGTGGGCAGAAAATAAGCACTGTAATCATGACATAACTGGGGTCAGTGATTTATGGATTTCAATATAGTAGTAGCTGCATATGATTGAAAATTTACTAGGTCACTAGTGCACCAAAAATTTTATTCACAGCCTCCAGGCATCTTTTGAAATGTGCAACAAAATAAAAACCTCTGAACCTGTTTTGACACTGCAGACTCCGTGGATGACATGCCAGCCCAGTGAGTCTCATTTAAATGTAAATGTGTCATAAACTTTTGTCCTGTAGTCTTAAAATACCATGGACTTGAAGGGCTGGTGCATGTGAAACTGATTTGCATATCAAAGTAGAAAAAGGACCAGTAATAATGAAGCTTGGATTCTTTTATTTTTAAAGCTGGAAGCCGAAGCTGTTCCTGAAGTATCTGAGAAATATGAAATTAGTTCTGTTCCCACCTTCCTGTTCTTCAAGGTAAGGATGAAAGAGGCACCAGAGATGGTCCATCCAGGAGGCTCCTGGGACTGTATGTTTTGATTCTTTTATTTGGTTGCTCCTGGTCTTGTACCTTTTTCTGGTACTCTCTTTTCTTGCACTGATGAAGACAATGCTAGTTGCTTGCCGTGGGCAGTGGGCAGCCCACAGCTAGAACTGGAGCCTCCTGACCAGAATGCAGTCTCCTGCAGACTCGTACTCCCTGACCCAGGTTTGAAGTGGGTTATTGAGGACATGTGCCTGGATGTGAGGAGACATCTGGCTGGTTCTAGTTGATTAATGACTCCTTGGGAATCGAGTGCAAATCTGTGCTTCAGGGCACCCACGGGTATTCTTACCACTTACCACAGCTCTCCAGAACTTCATTTGTGTTCAGTAGGTCTGTTCAAGCTGGGATTACTTTGAGATGTCTGCTTCCCCAGCATGCTCCAAAATGAGGGTTTCTAAGTGAGAAACAGTGCAAGCAGTTGCTAACACTACTCTCTGACTTTAGTAACAACAGGGATACCTTTAAACATTGGCTAGAGCTATAGGTACTTCCTAGAACCTTGGACTTTAAAGTATAGATGATGGTGAAGAAATGCCACTTTGTTCTAAATGACATTTCAAACTTCAGAATTCTCAGAAAGTCGACCGGTTAGATGGTGCACACGCCCCAGAGTTGACCAAAAAAGTCCAGCGACACGTGTCTAGTGGATCCTTTCCTCCTAGTACTAATGAGCATCTTAAAGAAGATCTCAACCTTCGCCTGAAAAAGCTGACCCATGCTGCCCCCTGCATGCTGTTCATGAAGGGAACACCTCAAGAACCACGCTGTGGTAAGAAGCTGATCCTGATGATCGGAACAGAACGTCCTTGCCTGCATGGGTGCTGTTGACGTGCGTAGGGTTAGGCTGGTTACACTTCCCTGTTTCATCATACAAGTCACCGATAGCTATCAGTGACTGTATACGTGGAGGACATGGGAGCTGGAGGGGGAGGTCTTTGGAAATCACTTGGTTCAGGCTTTCTGTGTTTCCCATCTGAGCCCTCAGCTACAAAGATAACTTGCTCACGTGGTAGTAGAGCTGGGAGAGATTAGGTTCCAGCTGTCTGTCATGTTGCTATCTCTATTAAAGGGTCTTTGGCCTGTATTGTTTTTTTAAAAGCTGTGTATGTATATGTATGTGTATGTGTATGTCTTTGTATGTATGTGTGTCTCTTTGTATGTGAGCATAGCATGTAGGCCCAAAGAAGCTAGAAGAGGATGTTGGATTCTCCAGAGCTGCAAATAGAGGCGGTTGTGAGCTTCTCAACATGGATGCTGAAAGTGAAACTTGGGTCCTCTGTAAGAACAGCTAGTATAAGCACTCTTAACCTCTGGGTCATCCTTCCAGCCTAGTCTATTGGAGAGCATGTGAGTGTGCGTGTGCACATGCCAGGAGAGGACATTGGAGGTTCTTTGTCAGTTTCCACCCATTATTTGAGGCAATGTCTGGAACCTGCTAGGCTGCCAAGTCCCAGTGATATTCCTGTCTCCATCCTCTGGGAGCTGGAGTTATAGTCGTGTACTGACTCATGGATTGTTATGTGCGTGCTGAGATACAGCTCTAGTCTTGATGGTTGTGTAGAAGCACTTTTATCTCCTGAGCATTTCTGGCCTCTGTAGTTTACTCCGAACGGTCTTCTTTCTTGGCAGCTTCCTTCTCATCTTTTTGTTTAGATTTCATAATTTAACAGCTTGAGGGCTTTCATTAGGGCCTGAGTCTGCTCTGTCTTACTGCTTCCCCTCTTGTTCCTGCGTGATGACATTTTTCACCCACTACTGTCACTTCTAGTGACTGTTAGTAGATTAAAGATCACTGAGTCTTGGCTTATAATCACATGTACTTTCTATACATGAGGGTGCTTGTAATTTTACCCTTAAATAAGTTTTGTAATTATTTGACCCTCTGGTATTGAGGTTATGTTGTTTTCTTTTTACTGTGCCTACTAAAACATTATTATGCTACATAATTGAGTTTTTAATGCCTTTTGATGATTCTGTTGAGACTCTAAGGGTATTTATTAAGATAGGTGGCAGTAAAGTCGGATATGCTGTTGACAGGATTACTGTGTGTCCAGTGTGACTGGAGAGAGCCACGATGCCATTCCGAATGTGTTCTGTTCTAAACTCTTCCTCTGTGGTCAGTCAGGAAACAGTCTACTTTTAACAGTAATGTTAAGTCCTATTAAAAAGATGAAGAAGTGATTCCTTTCTCTCTTAGTCCTGCCTGAAAGCTTTCCTAGGCAATGTCGTTTTGAGTCAGCCTTGCAAAGCTTCCTGGGTCTGCCCTTGACTTAAGTAGTGACAGGGAACAGGCAGTCTTCATAGTGCTTTTTTTTGTTACTTTATTTTTAATGAGGGTTGGAATTATTGCCCTCTCTGGTGCTTCATGTCGTCTAGATAAGGACTTATCTTATTCCAGTCTAAAGGGCAGTAGGAAGGCCTGTAAAACATGGATAAACCTCCATGGCAGGTTATACATAGCAAACTGATACCCTATTTTTTGAAACTCAACAACACCACTCTGTAAATATTTGCCGATAACCTAGTGATATTGGCGGAAGGCAAAATTGACTGGCAAAGTGTTATCAGGCATCAGAGGTGGGGGGTTTGTGTCACTTGCTGGCTTCAGCTCTGCCATTGAAGTTGGCCCTGCTCAGGAACTGGATACCAGTCAGGTGCTAGAAGTACCTTGGCTTTCATCTGCTTTGGAGGATGCTGGGGTAGGCTTGTCACAGAAGGTCTTTCAGTGCAGGGGTTTTCTAATTTTTCAAACACATTAGTGGTAAACAAATAATCATTTTTAGAAATTAACTTGTAGGTTAGCATATATTGGATTGTGATAGGATCTTTGCCCCTCCCCCACACTATCTCAAGCCTCTTCCAGTTCCAGCTGGTTCTCCTCCTTCCTTTGTTAGCTCTCTGCTGCTTTCTGGTTGCCTGTATTTCACTCCCTGTTTCCCATTGTCAGAGCTAATGCCTCTTTTCCTCCCTTTTCAGAATTGTGATATTCCCCGTGCATGTGGATGTGTGTGCATGTACACGCACAAGCACACGCACACAGAGACAGGTGATCAGACACAGACACAAAGGCACACACACAATTTTAAATCTAGTTTTTTGCATACAAAGGAAAATATGTAATTTGTCTTTCTGAATTTGGCTTATTTAGAAGTAGTGTATTTCTCTAAACTGAATTTATGGCCTTTTTAAAAATAAATTTTGTGACATTCAAGATTACAAATAGGATAAAAAGAAAATTTAGATATTTTAGAGCAATAAAAAACAAGATTTTTAGGCATTTAGATAATAAAAAAAAAGGTAAAGAGATTGTTAGATGCATAAAGATTTAACTGCCAGTTCTTTTTGTGTGCCATCTTTGTAACTTTTCTGACAGTTCTAGTAAGTGCCTTTTTCCTGATACTTGGTTTCTTTTTATGTGTCTTCCTTCCTGGCACATAGAGATTATTGGAGAGTACTTACCAAAGTGTGTTCATGTTGGGTCAGCTGAAAAGCCTTTGTGTGGGGGCTTCCTGGTCACCTCCTCTG
>JANHMN010000003.1:124959655-124983389 GCA_030674055.1 Rhabdomys pumilio
AAGACAGGGTTTCTCTGTGTAACCCTGGCTGTCCTGGAACTCACTTGAACTCAGAAATCCGCCTGCCTCTGCCTCCCAAGTGCTGGGATTAAAGGAATGCGCCACCACTGCCTGGCTGTTCTTGCTTTCTGAGCTGCCTAGTATAGAATTGTCTCTGTTCCATATCACACTCCAGTGAAGAGTGTGGGCTAGCTCCGTCATAAAAACACAGGTCATCTCTCTGAACTGGAGGTTTTTCTCAGGCAGCAGAGTTGCTTTTGAGAGTACTCTGCCACTCAAACTGTTCCTGACTCAGCATCTGCTGTGGAGTAGGGTTACACTCGAATTTGAATCATGGCCCTGACCTTGCTTTGTGTTACCCAGAAAACTTGAATAACATTTGCACTTCATATCCAAGAAAGTGGGAAACTGTTTCCAGAGGCTGCCTGTTCTAGAACTGTTACAGGCCACAACGGCACCTTCTGTTCTCCTTCTAGACTCCATCTGCAGAGGTTATGGTGACTTACAAGCACAGCCCTGTGTTGCCTCACTTCTGGCTTCTCATATGGATAGGAAGAGAACTTGCAAAGTTTTCTTGAGGTTCTTTAGCAGGATACTGAGGTTATTGGGGACTCCTAGCTGTGGCAGGTAAAGCTCTGGTAGATGGCTGTCTGTGGGAGCTTTGAGAGATACAAAGCACAAGTGCAGAAACCCTCGTAGGGTCTGTTTTAGGTAGTTATTAAATGTGCCAGTTAGGCTTATTACTCATGTCACAAGTGGAAATGACTGCACATAGAAATGGTGATTTTTGTGGTAAATGAGATTTTTTTTTTAAACTTTTAAATGTTTCTGTAACATGCATGCATTTTTCTTCAGGAGTGTATAAATATTTTGTTATTAGAATAAAGCCTTATTACTATTTTATCCTTAAGCATAACATTTCCAGTCTGCCACTTTAACCCTTAAAAATGAAACCCTACCAATCAATCTTTCTAGTCTGCATGTAATTGCCTAAAGCCAAAATAAAGCCTTTTCTCAGCCAGTTACAGTAGAAACGAGGTAATATATTGGGAACAGAATAACCATCAGCAGTCAGCCGTTAGCTGTTTACTAATGAACTCCCAGATGAGTGAAAACATTCAGAAACAGTGTTTGACTTGAGGCTGTGCATGAACGCCACACTTCAGTTGTAGGAAAGCAGCTTATGTGCTGCACTCTCCCCTAGTCCTTCATCTCAGCAGCGGCAGGGCTGGGACGCTTTCGGAGCTCAGCTCCATGGCTTTAATAGTAAATGTACTTTTGAGTGACGTCAGGTAAGACCAGTGCAGTTCATCTTATACTGAATTTCATTTGTTTTTACTTGAAAATAATTGCTGATGTGGGGAAATCTTAAAGGAAGAGTAGTGTACATTCCAGTGAATTAAGAGTATCATTCAAAGAATGGTGAAATGAGAAAGGAAGGTGGTTCCAACTTGGAGGTATAGTTGGTAAGAATTAGCATCTGGGAAGAAGAGTGACCCTTTTTCAGCCTGGACTGATAGAGTCATAGGTCTAATGCAAACCCTGGCAGAAGATGACTTCATCAAATTCTAAACTCCTGGGACAAATTTGTCACTGTAGTGTAGCTTCAAAGAAAATCATTGTCGTGCACACTAAAGGGGATGTCAATAGTTTCAGGAAGAAACTGTCACGTTACAACAAAGCTGAGAAGGAGTGATGTCAGTCTAGAGACAGTTCATATGTAACAACAAAGATGGCTTGAACATTTAGGGGACTGTGCTGACTTCAGACTCAAAGTGAGCACTTCTGATTCTGATTCCCATACATCCTGCTCAGAGGTGAAGGTGAGAAGCACCTCTGGAAGTGTGCACACAGGCTCCCTAGAGTGGTAGGAAGGACTGCACTTGGGTCTCACTGTGGTCAACCAGTGGTTAAAACAGCTGTTTTAGGTTCTTGGTCAGTTTCTCTTGAAGGAGAGGGAGCAGCTCTAGAGAGCTTTGTCACTGTCAGGATGGAACCTTTGGTAGGGTTTCATTTTTCTGCTCATTGACCAATACTGTCTCCATAAAGGGCAGCTTTGATAACACACACACTTCACTGTAATTATGCTCTGTGTATAGGTCAAACGAATTTTTAGCATTTACTTTTGTCTTATATTATCCAGTTATGCTGATTCAGTCACTATGCAGCAAGGTGGGCATTTCTTTCCCCTGGACACTGTGTGGTATGTGAGAGATGCTGAATCTCTCTTCCTTGTTCTATTGCAGGTTTCAGCAAGCAGATGGTGGAAATCCTTCACAAACACAATATTCAGTTCAGCAGTTTTGATATCTTCTCAGATGAAGAAGTTCGACAGGGGCTCAAAACATACTCTAATTGGCCCACCTATCCTCAGCTGTATGTTTCTGGAGAGCTCATAGGAGGACTTGACATAATTAAGGTTTGATTCTTTATAAAGACAGTTTGTTTAGAGCACACTTTTCTAAAGTGTTGTAATAAATTGAAAGCACATATTTCTTTTTGTACCTTGGGGTTTACTCATGAGTACCCAGTATTTCTGATAGACATTTGTCAGTGTTCTACAGCGGGGATGATGAGGTAGTTTATGTTGTCATAATGTGCTTCTTTCAGGAGCTGGAAGCATCAGAAGAGCTAGATACAATTTGTCCCAAAGCACCCAAGTTAGAGGAAAGGTAAGTGCTAGAAATCTGGCAGCGGTATGCTCTGTGTATCTTAACGGTCTATAAATCCTGTTAGTGTGTTATTCTTTCTGAGTAGACACCAAATATTCAGTGGTTGCCTATTCGGGTCATAATGTTGTGGTGTTCCTCAGCATCTAGTCTTGCAGACTTGGGATGCTCTCATTTGGACTGGAGATGCTTTAGCTTGGTTTAGTGATTATGAATATGTTACTTGATGCTGTAGAAATGTCACTTTCAGTGGGTCCAGGGTCCTATTTGGTTCTTGCTCTTTTGTGTGAGCATAGCACCTCTGTGTTTTTGTGTGCAGCTCAAGTGCTGTGTTCAATCCCTAAATGTGATAAGAGTTTAATGGGAAAAGCTAGGTTCTCAGAGGCTTCTCTAAGCCATAGTCACAAAACTTAGGCAGATTCTGGAGCTGTGAAACCATCTTTCTGTTTATGAGGGAATTACAGCCTGCTTTATAAGTTTTGTAGAAATAGTGGATTTTGGTGTAGAAAGACATGTGAAGGCAGTTCTGTTGTAATAAATGTGAATTTATTAATTCATATTTTATATTAATAATTAAAAATAATTTATCTTGAAATGCATCAGACCTCAACAATTGTTAGTTGGTCTTTGAGTTTATAGTTTCCTTGCTATTTCACATTTTGAGAATTTCTATAAATATTTAATAAAGATCATTTGTCTATTCTTAATCCAAGTACTCCTTAGAAACAGTATTATCTATATATGTCATGCTGGCCCAGTGCCACTGGTCTGTATACCCTTTTGTTGTGATGAGAAGATAGTGGTGTTATGGATACCACACAGGCCCCTTTGTGGACTTTTATTATGGCCCATGATGTCCTTTCCCCCTGAGGCTGTGCTGCTCCTAGGGTGGCTCTGCATCTCATACTCTGGATTACCTCTGTAGACTGTCCTTGATGTTGTTGCCATGTCTCTCTCAGACCCTCTTTCCTAAAGTGCTGCTTCTTGCTCTCCCTGCTTCAGGCATGCACAGATACTGACTAGAGCGGTATGTTTCACGTAGTAATTTAAAGAGCTCCTCTAGCGAGCGACACGATGAGTATTTTGACAGCTGAGATGCTGTGATGCATGGATCCAGGTGGTTAGATCATCTGGTGAGTGGGCTTGGCTAGGTTTGTGTCCTGTTGGCCTGTGTGATCTATACACCTGACCAGCTTTAGTCTACAAGATTTTGACCCATGCTGTTTCCACAGCATAAGAAGAGTGAAGAGAAAATGATGTGACCTGTTACCTGTACACTGATTTTTCCTAAAGATTTGTGACTAAACTTTGTTTTAAATTTGGGTGATTAACATTCCTGATAGATAGCAAGTTAGATTGTGCTTTTTGACAGGTGGCATATAAAGCTAAAATGAGAAGTGTTGATGTTTCGTGGTTAGTGGTGGCTGGAGGACTAAGATTTTCTTTCTTAGGCTCACTGCCCTGTTCTGGTGTGAAGAGCATTATGCACCATCGTGATGGGAAGTGCTCACTGCTTCATTTGGGGAACTGCTAGATGGCTCGGTATACAGGCCCCCCATTGAATAATTCCTTACTGAATTGATTATTATTATTTTTTTAGTACTGCAAGTTGATGGGCTTAAATTGCAACTTGAAAGAACATTCGTTGCCTTAAAAAGCCATATTACATTTTACAGTGGCTCAGGGAGAGAATGAAATAAAGGAAAGTGTCAATGCTTTTGCTTGTTTAGTACCACTCAAAGCTGTGAGCCGTCATCCTGCTATCCCTCAGATATGCCTGCCTCTCAGGAAGCAGAGCACAAGTGGTGTTTAATAATGGAGCTGAGCCATTTTATATCAATTTTTTTCTCTTCAGGCTCAAAGTGCTGACCAATAAAGCTTCTGTGATGCTCTTTATGAAAGGAAACAAACAGGTAAAGAACTCAAAAATGGTTTTGTTTGTAATTTCTTTTGATGTTAACGTCTGCAGCAAGGGGACAGTTAAGTCTTTTTTCTAGTTTAGCTAATGAAGCTATAGTGGTATCAGGAAGTTATCCAGGCCTTAATTGGTGCTTATGGAGATCAAACAAAGTAATCTCCATTTTGCTTGACTTTATCATCAGTATCTCAGCAGGGTGCATTTCTTTCTGCTGCCAAACATCGTCAGCTGAAGTGGTCAACACTGCTAGCACTTAGTACCTTTTTTGAGGATGTGGACTGTGGGCACATGTATGTCCCCGGTAGTCCTAAGGTTCTTGTCCTTAGGGCCACAGAGTAGGAAATAAATCCTGACAGTGGCCCTTGTGCTCTGAGGTAACATGATTGGTTCTTGTAGTCTGATGAAAGTCCGCATACTGAATTAGTTTGATAGGCCCCCTTACACTCATTAAGTGGTGCAAGCTGCCTCTCTCCTGTGTTGGGGTTAGATTGGTAATTTCAAAAAACTAGTCCTGTCATTTCTCTTACGTTTTGTAGTTAACGGTTGAGTTTCAGCTGTTCAACTTGAGGCAGGCAAAGCTGTGCAGTTTGCTTTCCTCTCAGGATAAGGGGACTAAATCGTAGGAGGCTGAAGTAGTGGAGTGAGGAAGCTGGTCAGGCTCTGGACGAGCCGCCTTGGGCAGGTAATGAATGCCACAGAGACTCCTGCCTTCCTTGTGCCTTTTTGTGAATGGATCTATTAATGCCATAGGACTGTTTTAACATCAGCTTACCATAAGGGTTGCCATGGTATCAACACAGTGAAGGCCATTAGTTAAAACAACTAACTAGTTAATGTAACTAGTGTGATGGGAGTAATAAGGAGGACATTGATATAATTTTATCATGTGGATACCACTGGTTAGGACACAGACTAACTGGGACAATGCACAGTGTTAATGACTTGTAGTACTGAGGAAGTGGAACCCCTGCTCCATGACTGTTGAGAGCAGGCTTTCATTCTCCACATTTCTTGTGCCTGTCTAGGAAGAGTTTGTATGTCTTGGAAGTGGTATCCTGGGAGCTTTTAAGTTGTTGTGTATTGTCAGTCTTTTTTCCCAAGATAGCTGGGACTTGGGGAATCTGCCCTGAAATAAAGCACTTCAAATAGCTGACGCCACAATGCAAAGATCTGGCTTAACTGTGTTCTGTCATTGTGCATAGAGCAAGAAAAAGAGTCTGGTGATTCTGTGTAGATGATGTGTGTTTTATTTTGGGGACCATCCTGACAACAGAGATTTTTAGCTGCTGCATGTCACTCAGCGTAAAAGGTTAAAGCCAAAGTCAGTCTGAAGGTTGTGGAGTGAAGTCAAAGGGGATGGAAGAGGCACAGGAGCTGGGTCCACGAGTGGTTGGTGCTGACTTGAGCATTCGCACTGGCCACACCACTCACTGGGTCTGTGGAAAATAATGTACACTTTTTTTTTTTTTTTTTTTTAATGATTTAGGAAGCAAAATGCGGATTCAGCAAACAAATTCTGGAAATACTGAATAGTACTGGGTATGTCCATTCTGCTACTGCTTCACAGTTTTACTGTTTAAATGTATTTGCATAGTACTTATTTATTGACACACATTTCTCATTTTAATAGTATATTTTGAATGCTTCAACTTAGACCAAAAAGGAATTTTTAGGCCCTTGTTCTCACTATGCATAAAGAAATACAGGGAGACTGTCATATATTCTAAGCATTTTTTGAAGCCTGTGTTTTCAGAGCTAGAAAGATGACTCAGTGACTAAGTGTGTACTGTTCTAAGATGAGAGATGTTTCCCAGCACCCATAGCAGGCATCTCAGCTGCCTGTAACTCAGGTCCTGGGGCGTGGGAGGCCTCTGGTCTGCTTTGTGTGAAGTAGGGTGACTGATGTTTGAGTCTCTGCTCCTGTGTTGGAGCTGCTGGGATAGAGCTGTCCAGTGGGGACTCCCTGATTGGCTTTTGTGTTTAGAACCAAATTCATCTATGTGGAGCTGTTTGTTTAGCACATGTTCTTTTGGATTTTCAAATGTTTGATTTTTCTTGTTTTATGATTGCTTTTCAAATTATGATATGTGTTCTGATCATACTTTGAATAGATAGCCTGTTCTCTGAAGTTGCAGGATGGAGGGCAGTTATGTAGCACCATCTGAATATGACCTTTAAAAAATGGCTCTTCTTTTTAAAGCAAGATTGGGGGCCAGCAAGATGGTGTAGAGGGTAAAGGTACTTGTCCCCAAGACTGATGCCTGGAGTTTGATCCCTGGGATCCAAATAGTGGAGGGAGAGAATTGACTCCTCTTACAAGTTGTCCTTTGACTGACACATAGATATCTTGGTCTTCTACTGTACCCATAAATACTTAAGAGAAATTTGGCAGGTCCCACTGTAGCTAGTCTTGTCCGTCAAAAGACCCAGTGATTTTGTCTTAGTCTGACAGTAAAAGTCATTTCCATTGCTTTACAGCAGCCTTTCTAGAGTAAGTTGTGTTAGGCAGACTGCTTTTCTTGATTGTATTAAAAACACTAGATAGGCTGGGCAGTGGTGCCGCACACCTTTAATCCCAGGAGGCGGGAGGCAGAGGCAGGCGGGAGGCAGAGGCAGGCAGATTTCTGAGTTCGAGGACAGCCTGGTTTACAGAGTGAGTTTCAGGACAGCCAGGACTACACAGAGAAACCCTGTCTTGAAAAACAAAAACAAAAACAAAAAAAAACCCCACTAGATAGATTTTATGTTTTTGTTTAAAATAAATAGCTGATAAAATGCTTTCTCTTTTTGCAGGGTTGAATATGAAACTTTTGATATACTGGAGGATGAAGAAGTAAGTTCTGGGTTTTCTATTTAATCCCATGTTTTAGTTTTGTTCACAGGGTCTGATGGGAAGGATTCAGGATTTCTGTTGTTTCTTTAGGTGCGTCAGGGATTAAAAACATTCTCAAATTGGCCAACCTACCCTCAACTGTATGTGAGAGGGGATCTTGTTGGAGGATTGGATATTGTCAAGGTAAGAGCTTTTCATTGCTATTCTCAAGAACTGAAATATTTGACGTATTTAAACAGCCAACTTTGGTGGTGTCTGGCTCTTTTCTGCAGCCTCACCCAGCCTCGTTGGAGTGTGTGTGTGTGTGTGTGTGTGTGTGTGTGTGGTGTCTCATGCTTCTTCCTGCTCTGAGCCATCTTCAAAGCCTTTGAATGCTGCCCACTGCCAGGGAGAGCTAAATGCTGTAGCTGAGTGTTCAGATGACCTCAGAGGACCTGCTGTGCTAACTACAACCCAGCTTCCTTCCCTGTTTTCTTCTTTACCTGGTTCCCAAAACTTTAGGTTTTCTTGTGTCTTCCGTACTTATCTTTTATCTCCGTTTTTGGGGACCCAGTTTCTTTTGTAAATGTGCATTTCTCCTACTGGGAGAATTTCTCTGCTCTAAAATTTGTATGCATTTCCATTTTTTGTTACTGTAATTGTTTCTCTGGGTCATTTTCCTTTTCCCTTAATCACCAGGAGTGAGGATGAGGACTAGGAGATTATGGTCTGTCTCAGCCTTCCAGTTCTAAGATTATGGGTATGAGCCATCAAAGCTGGTCTTATATCACTTCAAATTCTTCCTGATGCTCTTTTTATTTTAGGAACTTGGTAAATGGTTATTAGACAGTTAAAATCTTGTTTCTCTTGTCTTTTAAACAGACCTGACATTTCTTTTTATTCTTTTGAGACAGAGTTTCTCTGAGAAGCCTTGGCTGTCCTGGAACTTCTTCTGTAGCCCAGGCTGGCTTCTAACTCAGAGATTGCCTACCTCTGCCTCTTGAGTGGTGACATATACCACCAGTGCCTGGCAATGGACCTGACATTTTTAAATGTGCTACTAGGTGGTCTTATCTACTAGGAACTGTGTATATTAGCTGTGTTGGTTATTGTAAACTTAGAAAGGGAAGTTGCAGCTCTCCTGGCCCTTCTCTACCCCACTGCTCTCCACCTTGGCCAGTGTGTTGGTGAACCTGCAGATGGTGGATCAGCTCCTCCTCCAGGGCAGGATATTGCCCTCTGGCCATCTGATTGTTGCTCTAAGTTTTAAGTGGAAAAAAAATTAAAACATAGTTAACATTATAAAGTAAAAGCTTTAAAAACAGGCTTTCATAATATGGACAAACTCAATCTCTGGGCCAGCCAACAATCTATGAAATCAGAGCTGAAGGCAGCGGAAGGGCTGCTTTGTCCTGCTTTTGCAGGGCAGGCTTTATTTCCTGCCAAGTGCAGAGTTTGATGGCACTTTGACAATAAGGTAGGGGCAAAAACAAGGTAGAGATGTAGTTTTCCTAGTAATGGTCTCATTCCTGGAGGAAAAGAAACACTGTAGCTTTTAGGAGCCCTTAAGCAATAAGGTGAGTATGCATTTGTTACTTTACTATCTAGGTGCACAGTATCATGCAGACAAAGTGAGTGTGCATTTGTTACTTTAACGTCTAGGTACACACGTATCATATGCAGGTAGACATATATCACACACTGCCTTCAGATCCCAGATGCTTTGGAGCCTTGTCTTTTGAGTTCTTGTCTGAATGTCTCACAGTCCTGCCTTAGCCCCAAAGGGTCTTAGGAGACCAGGAAGTAGTTGAAACCTTTTGGGAACTGTATGACTTTATGATCCCTGCTCAGAACACATGCATTTGCAAGCTGGTGCTACTGCTCCTACTTTTTGTGAACTGTCATAGTTCGTGGAAACGTCACTTTGTGTTTCCTGCAGAGTGCTGTTTTTAATCTGTTCATTAATATACATTCCATATGGTAATTCTGATTAGCTTCTGTTAGAGCACTGGTACTTTTTGTTGACTTAGTAACTCAGTGACTTGTTCAGTCTGATATCCTGGAAAAGGCAGCTACTGACCTGCTGTCGATGAACTGAGGAGTTCTTAGACTTGGGGTGCTTGGTCAAGTGTGTTTAAATGCCTAGAGACGATGTGTGAGCTGCCTGCTCTCAGAGGAGAGAGAAACTCTCCAGTAGTGTCAGCGGGAGGATTCTTATTATGTAGAGTTCATCTCCTTTCCAGCATAGCTTAGGTATAAATCTGGAGATCAGAAGGATGGCCCATAATGCAGCAGGGTGCTAGCGTGTGAGGGGAAAACTGGAAAGACCTGATGCTACTGAAGGCTACCGATCACTACGGACCTGAACTCCGGCTACCTGGGCTTAGTGGTTTTGTGTTCACTAATCTGTTGGTTTAGGACACCCTATTTTACTTTGTAACCTGAGATTGTTTGCCAGCCCTCCCTCCCATTTGTGAGTTCTATGTGTGCAGATTCAACCACTGAAGATAAAAAAAAAAGTATATATATTTTAATCTGAAGAATCGAGACTTGGTAGCATGTATATGCCTTTAATTCCAACATTTGACCTGCAAAGGCAGGAAGATTTCTGTAAGTTGGCTACTTAGTTCTAGGACACCCAGAGACTCCTTATCAAAAGAAATTTTTTTTTTTTTTTTTAGTCTGTAGTGAATATGTAGTGAGGGGGCCCTGCAGGTGTTATGTCAGGAAGAGAAACAAACTCAGGGAGAATGAAAACTGTTCAGATTGACTTTTGTCAACCTGGATCAAACTTTGGAAATATGGTGCCAGGCAGTTTATTGCCAACATATTTAAACCTAATGTAATTTGGAAAAAAAGTTTCCCAATATAATCCCCAGTGTAAAGGAAAGTATAATTACATTGAAACTCAACTCAAAGTCCGTGTCGTTTCTTCCAGCCAGATAGGTTAGAGATAGGAAACCTGTATTAGCTTAAGGGCCTAAAGAAGGGTCTGGCCTGGATAGTGTGGAGGTTATTTGGCCTGTTAGGCACCTCTAGGCCTGGCTGTGGAAGCTTGGAGGAGCCTCTGACTTTACAGATAATATAAGGGTCACATAGATGTCGTCAGTCCTAGTTGTAGAAGTTGGATGAAGCTTGGTATGGTCTAGCTCAACAGATACTGCAGATCACCAGGCTATGAATAGCCCCCATTCTCAGCTTCTGGATGTAAGAACAGGTTTTACACATTTTCCTTTGAAAAGACAGTCATGTGTGCTTGACATTCCCAGTTTCCCTGGAGATCTGTGGATGCAAGGGCCTTCATGCTCCCAGCAGTGTGCCAGTGTTTTCTTTATCATTATTTCCCAAGCAACAGGCACAGCAGCATTCACATTAGAACCTGGAGACCAGGTTTAGCATGGAGTGGTGTGCCCTGTGTTGTCTACATGTTATCTTCTGTAAGGAGTGATCCCAGAGTCAGTCTCCATGAATACAGAAAGATGACTCTATTTAGTTTTAAAATACATTCTAGCCTATAGTTTGTGTTCAGGTTTACTTGTGCAGAGAGAGAGGAGAGGAGAGAGTGACTTGGACCCAAGGCCTTGGCATGTTAGGTCAGTGTCCTACTGCTGAGCCTTGTCTTCTGTTTTATGGTGTTAGAATGTTGGCATGTTGAAAGCTTGTAGGTTTAATTGAGTGTGTCTCCTTTTGGTGTCATCAGATATAGGTAAAATCTTGTTGATTAGATTTTTTTTTTTTTTTTTTTTTTTTTTTTTTTTTTTTGTTTTGCCCATAGACTTTTTTTTTTCATACATGCTCTTTTTTTTTTTTTTTTTTTAAGGAACTGAAAGACAATGGTGAATTGCTGCCTATACTGAAAGGAGAAAATTAGTGAACATTAAGCATGGTGTCCAAGGACTTCAAGAAGTATTTAATTACCGTGGAACAGTTGATGACTTGGTCCTGAGAAGTGGACTGAGAGTAGAAATACGATACACTCAGCCGTGCTCCTCGCGCTTCACAGAGTTGTGCTGAAGAAACATGTTACATTTTCCATGAAGCAGAAAAGGCAATAAACTCTTGAGATCCAGCTAAAAATGGTTGTGTGTAGCATGTGTCTTTGTAACATATGGTCACTGTCACTAATTCCTTTATAGCAATTAGGGAAGGCCTCTTAGAAGCAGTGTGCTGAGCCTGGATGACTCCTGAAGCAGTCCAATAGCTCCCCTCACTGGCCACAGAGCTCCTCAGACGCAACTGGAGAAAGCCAGAACACCCGTGTACCAACGTCCAGGAGAGGGAGCAGTAGTGACCAAAAGGGAAGCACCCTTCCATCTTCCTTGCACTGAATGTGCTAATTTTGCCTTCTTAAAAGCCATGGAAAATTTAAATATATTTTTCACTCTGACTTTTCATGCATCAGAGACACTGTCCCATTAAGCTTTGCTGCACAAGCTTTTCTTAGGATTTCTGACTTCACAGCTGTGTATTTGCTACCTGTGGGATGTTCTTAAGTGATCATGGCCTGCTGATCTGTTCCGTGAGGCACTGTATAGTGTAAAGGCAAGCAGTGTGTGCCATTTAACGGGAGGAAAGCAGCCAAGGATGGAGTGTGAATCCAGCCTCTCCAGAGCTCGGAGACGCTGCCCCTTAACCTGGGTCCTGTTGCTGAAGGTGGAGGGGTTGGAGAAGCACAAGTTTTAGAGGTGGCTGGGGCCTAGCTTCCTAGGGCTTAGGATGTCTATGGGGAATTTTATGGACAATAAGGCTCTTCATTTTTACTGAAAGAAAACCATTGGGAAGGAGAACCTTAAATGCAGGTTCTTACCAAGGCTTCCTGTGTGCCTCCTGGAGGTCTGACTATATTAGTTACTTTCCTATTTTTGAGATAAAACACTGGGACCAAGGCAGTTTCTAGAAGGAAGTATTTATTTGGTCAGGAAGATTATGGTAGTAAGCCATAGGCATGGTGTCTGGGGCAGAAGCTGAGGACTCACAGTTGAAACTTAAGCATGAAGCAGAGAGAGGACTTGAATGGTGCAAGCCTTAAAACTCGAATCTCCAGTGACATTCTTCCTCAAACAAGGTCACCTAAAACTCCCACAGAGCTTTGTCAGCGGGAGGAAGTCTCCAGAACCTGGAGATTAGGTGAGGGTTGGGGGGGGGCACTTTTTATTCAGACCATCTGTAGGAAGACTGCTTTTCTTTAGTCTACCAAACTGAAATTATTTGTACATGGCATATATATACATATATATATATATATATATATATATTTTTTTTTTAATCTCCCAGTGTCTCTTGTTCTATTCCATTATCTCACCTTATGCCATGTGTCCCAGTTTCTTTTCTATTGTGATAGAATACCCTGACAAAAATAACTCGGGGGAAGAAGTGGTTTATTTGGCTTACAGTAAGGAAGCCAAGGCAGGAACCAGAAGCAGTAAGGACAGGGTGAAAAACGAATGCATTGAAGTCCACTTAGGTTCTAGAGTCAGCTCTGTTTCCAGCATCTGCCACACCGATTCATTTCCTGAGGAAAGGCTGCAGTGTTTGGATGTTTTATGGGTGTGTGTTGGTGGAGACTCCCAAGTGTGTGCTGTGTGGAGTTGTGCAAGCGTGGGCATGTCTGAACACACGAAGGGAAGGCCCCAAATGGGACATCTGTGCCAACTCTTCCAAGGCCAAGGGAACATTCCAGAAGAGGGAGTGGAAGTACCACAAAGTTAAAGATATTGCAGTCAGGAGGGCAGGAGGCAGGGGCTGGATGGGAAGAAAGGTCAGGAGGAGGAGGGGAATGAACACAGTAGGTGTGGCTTATATACAAGGACAACATTGTCAGAAGTTAAAATTCATCCCCAGACAGTATAATATGCTCGAAGTGTATGGTTTATGAAGAGGTACCCATATAACACCTATCCTGACAGTTGAAGCTGAAGCTCAGAGTTTAAGATTTTCTGGGCTTGGTGACACACTTGTAGTCTGGAAGGATCAGGAAGTGGACAAAGGCAATTCAGAGTTAGCCCGAGATACATGGGACTTTGTCTCAAAAGGTAAAAAGCAAAGGCTAGGAGGATGGTAGAGGAGTTAAGAGCGCAGACTGCTCTTGCAGAGGGCTCTAGTTTGATTCCCAGAACCCATGTCAGGTGTCTGAGCACTGCGTGTGCCATCTGAGGGCAGTTGCACACAATTGTATGTAAACAAATGCACACACCTACACACCAAGACATACACACAAAATTGAAAATGAAAAGTAAGAGTAAAGAAAGCCAAAATGCTTAAGATTTCAACATGAAAGAAGATTTTACTCCTGATTAAATTTTAAAATCATTTTTCTCAAGAATGAACTGGGACTTGTTTCCAAATTCAAACATTTCTGAATAAAAATGACATAGTTCTTTTCAAGCACATCCTCCCTTTTACTGCACATATCTGGTGTTACAGGAGTGGCCCCCACTAAGTCTTCAGAGCTGGTCTTCACAGTTGTTCAGATTTGAAGGAATCCTGACAAGCTGGTTTTAGGGACTTTAAAGAGCTGAACAGGTCATCATGGACCCTTGTCCCAAACCTGGTATCTTGCAGGTTTATATTGGTGTGCATAAGTACCCCTGCAAGGGTCCATGCTTTTAGATTTATTTATTGTATGTGCATGCATGTGCAGTTTGTCTGCATGTGTGTTTGGGTGGGTCACATGTGCTTGGTGCCTGTGGTGGTCAGAAGAGGGTGTCAGATTCCCTGGAACTGGATGGATGTGGGGATGTGTGTGAGCATCCTATGAATGCTGGGAGCCAAACCCACAAGTATTCTTAATCACCGAGCCATCTCTTCAGCACTCTATTGTGCTTTTTAATGGGGAGAGCCCAGGTGGGGCAGCAGAGCCTTACTGCTTCTGTCTTCTAAGTGTGCCATCAAGTCTAGCAGCAGAAGCAATTCAAGCCAGGCACGTGTCCAGCCCTGGGCTATGCCTGAAGCACCGTGTGCATTCCTACAGGGGAGCTGTGCCACCTAGCGGAAAAGGAAAAGCCACTGGCTTCTGAACGAGTGTGTGTGTGTGTGTGTATCTGTCAGGAGTAGGGTGGCTTTTCAAAAAAAGCCATCTTCATATTCTGCCATCTTCTTACTCTAAATGAGCCTTTCTATGCTGCTCCACTCTCATCTAAATGCTACCAGTGACTAATTATTAAACACACCTAATAGTTCTTTAAAAAGTCACCCTTAAACCGGGCAGTGGTGGCACACGGTTTTAATCCCAACAGAGATTGACAAGGAAGAGACAGGTTAATTTCTGAGTTCGAGGCCAGCCTGGTCTACAGAGTGAGTTCCAGGACAGCCAGGGCTACACAGAGAAACCTTGTCTCGAAAAACCAAAAAAAAAAGTCACTGTTATTTTGAAGAGGTTGCAGTTCCCCATACGGACACTAGATGGGGAGCTTGCCTGGATGATGATCATGGCCTGGGTGCAGGTGTGGGTGATGTTTGGGAAGAAGAGAGGATTGGTTGGTAAATTGGGGGCGTTAAACTAGTTTTTAAGCTACTAGGCCAAGTTTTTCCTCAAAAGCAACAGCTGTAGCATGCTGAAAAAGCTAGAAGAAAACTGGAAGCCTTCAGAAACCTACCATCTACCCCCCTCATATTAAAATATTCTTTTTTTGTTTTTATTGAGATGTGTCTTCCTTTGTAGCTGGGTCTTATCCAAAAATCATGAGCACCTGCTATACAAGGTGTCCACCACACAGCAGAGGACAGTGCAGTTTAGGCTGGGCTTGGAGGTGGTGGCCACAGTGTGTTTTAGTGTGTACTCTGTGGCACAGAGAGTAAATGTGCTTGAATATAAATATGCCCACAAGGAAGAGGACACTGGGAGACTCTGGGGAGTGATGGTGGGTGTTGCCCTTCCTGATACCCACAGCTGAGACCTGATGCCTGGAGTCCCTGGAGTTCCTCTTCAGAGCTGTTTTTGTCCATCTCCCGGGAAGGAGCCTCTGATTCCTGTGGGGCTTGCACACATCTGCTGTGTGAGCTGTGGCTCCTTGTTCAGGAAGCAGGAAGGAAACTCCTCTAAAGGTGGAATGGAAACAAAGCTTCCTCCCAGCACCCTCTTTGCTTGTGGATTTCTTTTTATTCTTCTCTCATATATCACATCCCAGCAACGGTTTCCCTTCCGTCTCTTCCCCCAGCCTCTTCCCATCCCTTCCTCTGACCTCTTCCCCAGGTCCCCCCACCCCTCAAAAAAGAGCAGACCTCCCAGGGAATCAACCAAACATGGCACAGCAAGCTATATAATAAGACTAGGTATATATCATCACATCATGGCTGGACAAGGCAATCTAGTAGGGGGAAAAGGGTCTCACAAGTAGGTAAAACAGTCAGGGAGAGTCCACACTCCCACTGTTAGGATTCCCACAAGAACACCAAGCTACTCAGCCATAATATATATGTAGACTGTAGGTCAGACCCCTATGGTCTCCATGATCTCTGTGAGCCCCCATGAGTCTGACATTTGCTTCTGTGGACTGTATTCTTGTGTGTGTGTGTGTGTGTGTGTCCTGACCCTTCTGGTTCTTCCTCCAATCTGTCATCCCCTCCCTCAGCAGGGTTTCCCAAGCTCTGCCTAAAGTTTGGCTGTGCTACTCTGCACATCTCCATCAGTTGCTGGATGAAGTCTCTCTGGTCTCTTCAGGCAAGACAAACTGCTCGAAGGCTTTGTGGCTGGGTTGGTTCACTTGTGGCTTTGATGTGCTGCACAGTGTCATGAATAAGGACACGAGCACGGGTGTTTTCTGTGTCCTTATGTCTGTCTGTGTGCACAGTGATTCTTAAACACAAGCACAAGAATGTTTAACTCGTATGTGGCATGTTTGCCTAGCATAGCCTCTGTGGGAATGAATGGTTAGGGTACTGCACAGAGTGGGTTTCGTTTGGTCTGCATGCCCCCTTTACACTCTTCCTGTGGTGTGGGATGAGTAGGATACAGACTGTGGGTGGGTGGTTGCTTCCGGGTTCTTTGTGAAAGGGGAGGGTTGGTGTAGACATAATACGCATCTCGCTAATGTCACAAGCTCCGGAGCTGACACACTCAGGATGTTCTTGCTCTCTTCAACACCACTGTCACTTGATAGGGAGATGTGGTTGCTCGGCTGACACCTTTCTTGGTGCCTGCCAGGTTGTAGCATGCAACCCCCTCACATCCTCTGAACACCGTCGACCTTGACCCTGGAGAACTGCAACTGTCCTCTCTCCCAAGATACACAAGTGGGCTGTTGACTCCTCACATCCTGGGGGATGGAGTGAGGAGGGGCATTAGGAGCCAGGGGACCCAGGGCCACATCCCAGCTCTACCACATTCTGTGTGACCTTGCTCTTGGTCTGAGCTTCCATGCATCATGGTGCACTAGGATTCTGTACTAGGCTATAGGCCTACTGCCATCAAGAACATTCTGCTCACAAGCTTGCTGCAGCACCTATGGTAAGTCTAGAGGTAAGGTAGAAGGTTGGAGATGGCAGCATCAGAGCCCTCTGATTACACAGCCTGAGGATGCCCAGGCCACAGGCAAAGATTCTTCCCATCATGTGTTATGGTTGAGGAAGGTCCAGTGTGCTGGGATCTTCTGTGGCTCTCTCCCTAAACTTGATCAAGGAGTTCATGGAGGAGTCTGCACTTGATTGTCAGTGCCACTTGTCATGGGGGAAGCCTTGTTCAGGGATCATTTCTGCCAGAGCACGCTTGATACCTATAGCTGGCTTAAAACAGCCAACACAGTACTTGGTGTGGCTGGGATTTGACCCTAGGTCTCAAGCCATGCTTCCAATTGGCCTCTTATCCCAGAGAGGATGTGGAGTTATAGTCCAGTTGTGTAGCTCGGCAGAGAGGACAGTTGTAGTCATCAAGGGTCAGGGTCAATGGTAGGTAGAGGGTGAGAGGGGCTGGATCGTCTTCATGGGAGTAAGAGAAGCCAAAGATAAGGATAGATCTACAAAGGGTGGGGTGTGTACTTCCAGCAGCCAGGAGAGTAGGCTTGAGTTCCCAAACACAGGACCAAAACAGATGCTCCCTGACCAGGAACCTCGATAAACAGCTACTACATGAATTGAGTTTAGTTCTTGTGCTCTCTCCTCAGGGGCCTTGGTATGCACAGGAGAGGATGCACAGCCTGCAAGAAACCAGCACTGTCTGTGGTTTGAAGGTCTGTGGAGATGAAGGAGAGCATGCCCCATTAACACCTGCTCCTGGAGCAGTAAGTTGGGGAATGCTGCCATTTTGGAAGGGTCATCCCCAGACTGTTGGATCCTTGATGGGCCAGGGCTGCCCACTTGCTCCCTGTGTGACTGCCCAGCCGGTCCAGTTCTGGCCCAGTTCTGAGATGTTAGTGTCAGGACAAGGTTGGGCCCGGGCCTGACTGGCTGGAGACCCTGCCTTTTACTGCTGGAGGTCGCCCTTGGTGTCCAGACACGGCTTGGGGGGCTGTCAACCCCCAACCCCAAGACAAGTAATAGTAGGCAATGCAGGGTTTCCTGTGCTAATTCAGCTTCTCTGACCCCGAGGTCCGGCTGAGGCCGCTTGTGACTTTGCAGGAACTAGCCTGGTGTCCTCCATACCTGGTCTATGAATGTTAGAATCAGCTCCTGGCTATAGGAGGCAGCGGCAGGTGGTTACCCTGTGTGTCCACGCGAGGGCGCTTGCGCACCGCGGTACGATCAGCCGCGCTTCTGTAAGGGCTACCTTTGGGCACCAGAGGGCGCGCGAGGACCAAGGCTTGTGCAGCACCGACAGAACCGCGGTGGCGGCGGAAAATTGAGGTTGACTAGCTGGGGAGCAGAGTTCACAGACAGGTGTGGCTATCGCCTGTTACCTGTTCAGCGCTGACCTGTGACCCCTCCTTCTACCCCCCTCCCAATCCGTTACCTGGTCCTTGAAAGCCACCTAGATGATGCTGCTGACTTGCACCCTGCGGGAGCCAGCATCAGCCCTGTGGAGTGAAGCCTACCTGGTGGGTAGCCATCAGCCTTAGCCTAGGCTTTCAGGTGTATATATGGAACACCTCACCTACTCCCCGGCTCCACTTCACGGAGGACACACCATAGAGAAAGATGCCACCGTCTCTATGATCTGTCATGGCCTGAAGACGTTTGTGGATGTCTTCACAGTGACACAACACTCTTCTCCTTTCTATACTATATTGGTTGGGAGTCAGAGACAGTTCACACCTGAGGGGCAGTCATCTTTAGGAGGAGGTACAAAACTGGGGTTCTGTTGGGGGAATTTTTGGGTATTCATCTCTTTCCCCTGCTTATTCTTTTGTCTAGCCATTCGTTCACATCAGGGTGTGCTTACCAGTATTTTAGACCTGCTGTGGAGTTCTGCTCTCTAGGCATGACATGACCTCGGCCATCTCAAAATCATTAGCAGCTCCAATTATCTGCATACAACCCTTGGCCGCTAACATCCCCTCAAGGCCGATGGGGCTGATAGGATATGGCTCAGGAGAGAAGGATAGCACTGATTAACAGGGACACTCTTCTTCAGAGGTCTGACTGCCCATAAACTGCTCATGTTCCCATAAGTAACTCCAGTTAAATGTAATGATTAGTCAAGGTAGATTTTGGGGGTGTCGGTTTTTTGGTCTATTGCTGGTGCTCTGTCTGGAGGAAGATGTTCTTTCACCTCCCCCCTGCAAAGTTTAGCAACAATGGCCAAGGGAGTGAGGGTGTGGTCTCAGAATGGTGGGAGGAGTGGCCGAAGGAGGGTGGGAGGCCGGGCTGATGGTATACACAGGGGCCTCTGTGTGTGTGTGTGTGTGTGTGTGTGTGTGTGTGTGTGTGTGTATGTGTGTGTGTGTGTGTCCTGATTCTAGTCTTTTTGAAATGAAATGTTTCAAAGGAGGAAAAACCAAAGTAAGTTTAGGATAAACACTGTGATCAAAGCAAGCTGAAGATAGTCACTCACCACAGCCTGGTCACTGTAGTAAGAAGGACTGAGTCTGGGTGGTATGGTTACTCTGGTTTTATTTATCCCTGGTCCTGGCTCTGTTCTGATGGCTGTGGTCATGTTAAGGTTTCCTGGACACAGATGTGATTCCTGTTGGCATCCCCTATCAGCCCTAGCCAGTGCCCTGGGATGCAGGTGTGGTTCTTATTGGCATCCTTTATAGCCCCAGCCAGTGCCCTTGCTCAGTTTACTCAAGCTGAGAGCCGGAGCTTTGCCTTCTTAAGTGATGTGCCACAGGGTGCCTCCTCAATGCCTTTCACTGGCCCCCAGTAGCACCAACATGGACAGGGGCCACCAGGTGTCCTGTAGAAACCTTTTCATCTGATCTGCCAGGTGCTTGAAGCTGTGTCCACAGAGTCATTTGTAGGGAGCTGTCTCTGTTCTCTTGGGACACACCCTAGTCTCTTTGGATGGCCATCTGGCTGGGGTGATGGATGTAAGCTAATCATGTCTGTCTTGGAGGCAGGCAGTAGCTTGGCAGTTAACAAAGGATTTTAATTAAAGAGAAAAAGAATCATTTTGGCAAACTAGTTTTGCTCCTAAACTCAAATGATCTGTTAAAGTTATAAGTTTGGTTAATTTCCACATAAGCCTCACTGTTTGGGGGAATTCACCCTAGAGTCTGTGTGGAGACAGAGTCCCAGGTCCAGGTATCCTGGGAAGAGCTCTTCTCATTTCCCCCTTCCCCTGTGGAATTCTCCAAAGCGGTGCTCATCTCTCTTTCTCTGGGCAGACACTGTTTACCCCAGGTTGCCAATAGGTTCTACCCTGCTTTGACCTCTTTTCCAGGCACATGTCCTTCTCACCCTGGCCCAGTGTGCCATGACATGGCTGTTCTCAGCTGCCTTGGTTCTGCATGTGCTGGTTAGTTTTTGCCAAATAGACACAAATCTACATATAAACCTGGCAAGAAGGAATCACAACAGAGGATTTGTTTCTCCCAGATTGACTTGTGAGACTGTCCTACTGTGTCCTGTCTCTCTGTGGGGGTGCCTGGGCACTGCTGGCACATTGCTGGGAGAAGGCAGGGCAAAGTTCAAAACTGGCAATCCACAATGATTCCAGGTGTCCTCTCTGGGTACCCGGGTACCTCCAGCATACTGTGAGAGAGGGAGTTAGGAACTAGGGTTCATGGTCTGTCTTTCCTCTTGGGCATCCATGTGCCAGGCAGGAGGGGGGAAGGCAGAGCCCAGGATGAGCAAAATCCAGTCTGATTGGAAGAGAGTGCTGAGAGTACTAGAGGGGTTGGAGGAGAAAAAGCCTTCCTCTGGAGTCTTAGGCTCTGTTTTTTAGTCAAAGGCCTTACCCTGCTTTGATCCATAATGAAGCAGCTCTCTGAGATAATCCTTGCCTGTCCACATTGCTTTATTTGATGGTGGATGTAAACACATACACTTTATTTGGGGTGAACCAGGGATTATATACCTCTTGTGGGAAGGAATACCCAGGAAGAGAAAGTCATCGACTAAACTATTTAGATCCCTCACTAGCATGGAGGAGAACTTCCATGTTATGTTACATGATGCTCTGCCCACGGTCCTCTCAGTGGGGCGTTGTGGTTACATGATCCAGCACAGGTACAGAGACACGTAGGGAACAGCTTCAGAGCCACCAAATCTCTGAGCTTCTTAGGGTTTGAGCTCATTCAACCTTACCAGTTTTCATGGCCTGTCTGGTAGCATGGTCCCATATGCCCTAAATGAATATGACTGTGAGGTATTTTCGTGATTGCTGACTGATCTAGAAGATTCCAGCCCACTGTGGGCGGTGCTATCTCTAGGCAGGTAGGCCTGCTCTGTATAAGAAAGCGGGGAGACTGCTGTAGCTAGGACTTCAAGTACTATATTGAAGAGATAGGGAGAGAGTGGACAGCCTTGTCTTGTCCCCGATTTTAGTAGATTTGCTTTAAGTTTCTCTCCATTTAACTTGATGTTGGCTATTGGCTTGCAATATGTATGTTGCCTTTATTGTATTTAGGTATGTGCCTTGCATCTCTGATCTCTCCAAGGTTTTTAAAATAAAGTGGTGTTGGATTTTGTCAAAGGCTTTTTCTGCATCTAATGAGATGATTCTGTGGTTTTCTTTTTCTTTCGGTTTGTTTATATGGTGGATTAAGTTCATAGATTTTCATATGTTCAACCACCCCCGCATCCCCGGGATGAAGCTTACTTGATTATGGTGGACAATGTCTTTGATGTGTTCTTGGATTTGTTTTGCAAGTATTTTATTGAATATTTTTGCATCAATGTTTGTAAGGGAGATCCGTCTGAAATTCTCTTTCTTTGTTGAGTTGTTGTGTGGTTTAGGTATCAGGGTGACTGTGTTCTCATAGAATGAATGAGTTTGGCAATATTCCTTCTGTTTCTATTTTGTGGAATAGTTTGAGGTGTGTTGGTATTAGCTCTTCTTTGAAGGTCTGGTAGAATTCTGCACTAAAACCATCTGACCCTGGGCTTGCGGTTTTTTTTTTCTTTGTTGTTGTTGTTGTTGTTGGGAGATTTTTAATGACAACTTCTATTTCCATAGGGGTTAAAGGACAATTTGTATAGTTTCCCTGATCTTGATTTAACTTTTGTAATTTGTATCTGTCTGGAAAATCATCAGTTTTATGTAGCTTTTCCAATTTTGTGGAGTACAGGCTTTTGAAATAAGACCTAATGATTCTTTGGATTCTCTCAGTGTCTGTTGTTATGACTGATGTGTGTATAAAAAGATAAAGAAAAGGGAGATATGTTCTATGGGGGTGTAGTCAGGTATGGGGAGAAGGGGATGCCTCAGTGGGCCCATGCTGAGGCATTCCCTTCCCCCTGAGGGACCAGCCACAGTATATAGTATAGAATAGAGTTTATTTAAGGCATGGGAAGGGGAGTTAAGAGGGTAGTAGAGGCAGAGAAAGGGAGAGAGAGAGAGAGAGAGAGAGAGAGAGAGAGAGAGAGAGAATAGAGGAGTAAACTCTTCACCCAGCAGCCAATGAAAAGAAATGCAAAGGACTACAGACAAACACTAGATGGAGCTTGGGGAGTCTTATGTAAGAGTTGAGGGAGGGATTGAGGGACCCGAAGAGGTCAGGGATTTTACAGGAAGATCAACAGAGACAACTAACCTGGACCCTTGGGGGCTCCCAGAAACTGAGTCACCAACCAAAGAGCATACAAGAGTTGGACTTAGGCCCCCTGCACATATGTAGCAGATGTGCCATTTGGTCTTCATGAGGGCCCCCCAACAACTGGAGCAGAGGCTGTCCCTGAATCTGTTGCTTCCCTGCCTGTGGATCCCGTTCCCCTAACTGGACCATGCGTCTGGCCTCAGTGGGTGAAAATGTACCTAGTCCTGAAAGGACTTGATGAGCTGAGGGGGGAGTGTTGGGGAGCGGCAGTTGTGATCCCCAGAGGGGAGCTCCCCTTCTCAGAGGAGAAGGGGAGGCAGGAATGGGGGAAGGATCTACATGAGAGGGTACTGAGAGGAGAAGGGGGAGCTGATACTACCATGTAAAGTGAATGGATACATAAATAAAACCAAAAACCAAAGCAAATCAAAACAAGAGAAAGCAGGGTGAGTTAGGGTAAACAAGCCAGGAAACAGCATTCCTCTGTAGTCTCTGCTTCAGTGTCTGCCTTGAGCTTCTGACTTTCCATGCTGGAGGACTGTAACCTGTGAGATATAATAAGCCCTTTCTTCCCCAAGTTGTCCCAGTGCTCCCTCATGTAGGTCCTTCCCCCATTCCTCCCTCCCCTTGTCCCTTGAGAAGGGAAGCCCCCCTCTGGGGATCACAACCCCCCCAACACTCCCCTACTCATCAAGTCCCTTAGACTAGGTACATTTTTACCCACTGAGGCCAGACACATGGTCCAGTTAGGGGAACAGGATCCACAGGCAGGGAGGCAACAGATTCAGGGACAGACCCTGCTCCAGTTGTTGGGAGACCCTCACGAAGACCAAGTGGTACATATTACATATGTGCAGGGGCTTAGGTCCAGTCTGTGCTGGCTCTTCCAAAGTGTTTATCACAGCCACAAAAAGGTGTGTACATTCTATGTACCAGTCGAGGAGACTTTGGGAACTTTTGACCCCATCCCCCTGATGCTGGGAATTAAACCCACAGTGTTATACACGCTAGACAAACACTCGACCATGAGTTACATTCCTACCTGCCTAGGAAGTTTTTGAGATGGTTGTTGGTCCCCAGAGAATGGCAAGAAATGGTGACTTTCAGTCAGTTTTCCCCAAGAGGAACATCTTGCAAAATTGAAGACATAGTTCAGTGGTAGGGCATTTGCTTAGTAATGCAAAGGCCCTGGCTTTGATTCCCAGTCCTGCAAATCAAAACCCCATAACACAGCGATACAGCCCTGACCGTATTGCTCATTCAA
>JANHMN010000003.1:124991311-125024785 GCA_030674055.1 Rhabdomys pumilio
GAGCAGAGCAGAGCAGAGCAGAGCAGAGCAGAGCAGAGCAGAGCAGAAAACACAGATAGCAAGGGTGTAAGAGTCTCGACCAGAGCCACAGGAATCATAAGTCCTGGTTGGAGAGCAGCAGGAATCATAAACACCAGGCTTAGCTCATTGTGCCAGTATGGGATTTATTTCAGACATCCTGAAACATGAGGTTACTGTGAGTCTTCTGCTGGCAGGCACTGTGCTGGGTACTGTGAGCAAGCATGAGTACGAAGAGCCCCTCCATAATCAAAGTGCACGTGAGAGCAGGGCTGAAACGAGCTCATGGAAGGGTAGCTGGCTGGACTTATGATGGTCTCTTGTACTCAGTGGAAAGCTACCTGAGTTCAGACTGAAGAGGTTCTCATAGGATTCCTGGGATATCTATAGTATCTGTATCTGTATCTATATCTATTTATTTCTCTATCTCTATCTCTATCTCTATCTCTATCTCTATTTCTATCTCTATCTCTATATCTCTGTCTCTGTCTCTATACCAGCTCCAACTAATCCCCTTTTCTGTGTATGGTTTAGGTGAATTACTTGGTCTCTCTGTACTTCTGCCTTCCTGGCTAAGGAGTTGTGGTTGCAGTTCCAGTGTAGAAACTGCTGGGAGGTTCAGGAGACTCTAACAGCCCAGGACACATACAGCATAGACATGGGGCTTTCATTACCCTGTGTAGAATCGAGGAAAGCATAGCATAGTAGCTAGAATGTGACTATCCTATGGGGCCATAGTGCTCTTTTGGGAAGTTGTGGAACCTTTAGGGGTTGGGTCCTGGCTGGAGGAAGGCCTGGCAGGGTGGGCTTCCTGTTCTCTTTCTATTTCCTGATCAACCCAGATATGAGCCAATAGTCGAGAGACACGCCCATGCCATGCCTTCCTGGCCATGATGAGCTAAAATAAGTTCTTCTTTCCTTCAGATGCTTCTTAGAAGGTATCTAGTTACAGCTGTGGGGAAAGTAACAAACATGTGGGGTGTGTGTGTATGTGTGTGTGTACTTTTTTCCCTTCCTAGTAGTGGGGATTAAACCTACCTATTTGTGCATGTTAGGCAATCACTGAGCTATCTCCCCCAGCCCTAAGATACCTAGCTGCTTTTGTCCTTAAAACAGTCTT
The DNA here is from genome assembly GCA_030674055.1 of Rhabdomys pumilio. NCBI lineage: Eukaryota > Metazoa > Chordata > Mammalia > Rodentia > Muridae > Rhabdomys > Rhabdomys pumilio. Next base: position 124,992,450 of record JANHMN010000003.1, read on the forward strand.
ATGATGGGATAGGAGGTTTCTGGGTGGTGGGAGGAAGTAGGGTAAGGGGATAAAATCTGAATTGTAAATATAATACCCAATAAAAAAATTAAAAAAAAGTCTTATGAACTCTGCTGAAGCCATACAGATGTGATCATGCATACAACAGACCTAAGCCTGCCTCGTACTCTGCTTTTCCTCTCTCCATTTCCTCCGAGGGAAACCAGGAAGCCTGTGTGTTTACAGCCAGATAGATAAGGGCATATGCTTTCTTCAGTTTATTTTGAAAGCATTCGGCTCTCTCACTGCTCCTTATGCTGCCAATCCCCTTCCTTGGCACACGCATGGATGACATCATGTATCTGGGATGGTTCAGGGCATTGGCAGTACAGAGCAACCTTTCCCCACAGCGTGTTACACCTGCGTTCATTCAATCCTTCCCTACTTAATGGAGAATTCATGCCGGCCTTGTGCTTCTCTCCTATCCCTACTTCTTAGCTCAAGGAAGATGGGGTAGATACTTGATTACTCATTGTAAATTTGGGGCTGATCTGGATTGAAGAAAAATGTAACACCTTTGATATCTGCCCAGGGTGTCTGGTCAGCAATGCTTTCCATCTCTGGGATATTTCAGTAGGGTAGGAGGGCCACCCCTAAAGAATATCACAGAAGGCCTGGCTGGGATGTGGGCATTCAGGTTTTTGTGCACAAACTATTCTGGTAATGAGTTAGAAGTTTCATGTAAGGATTGTATTAAGAAAGTTAACTGTTAATTGTGGTGGATATATATTTAGGGAAAAATGTTCAGGTTGGAGTAGTCGTTGAGTCGTCCCTGAGGGAATGTAGCATGTATAGCCATCTGTCATCACAGGAAGGAAGACTCCATAAAGAGGGTTCTCTCATTGGCTTTGGCAGACAGAGATAAGATGGATGGGCTGCTGGGTAATAATAGCCTCTGAATCGAAACATTCCTATCCTGGAAAGAGGCTTGTTAAGGTTCTGAAACTGGGTACCCCATCCCACTTGGTACATCTACTCCAAACCCCTATAGGTACGTCTCAGAGAACACTGGACAAAGGGACAGAAAGATTGTAAGAATCAGAAGACCAGAATGTCTTTTGTAGGCCTATGTCTTCCATTTATGACAGGAAAGCTGCATCCATGTATTTTCAACAATATAATTTCCTAAAGGAGACATGAATGATGTCAGCACTAGTTGACATGCCAACATGGATGGGGGAAAATCTCACAAGGTCCCAACCCTAGATAACCCTAGATGAAGAGTAACAGGCAATAATGGCAATTGAGAGAAGGGAGAATCAGTCTTCTCCATGGACGAGTCACCGGTATAGGTCCCAAATGGTCAGCCCTGAAGCATGCATGTGTGAGTAACACTAAATGAATTTAGCAGATTGTGTGTGCATGTGTACATGTGGCATGTGTGTGTGTTTGTGCATGCACATGTGTGAGTTGTTGCACCTGGAATCAGGAGCAGCTCGTTTTAAAGGGGCCAGTCAGTCCCTAGTTTCCAGTTCCAACTTCCTCTGACTCTACTTCATCCCTTGAGAGGCAGGGGGAAATACATACCCCTGGGCAGGACAGCTACTCCAGCTAGGCTTGGAGCTCAACGTTTCTCACACAGTGATGCTGATTCCCCTTGTGTGGACACGGCTGTGGTCCCCGTTAGGTGCCTGGTGCCCAGCTGCCTCATGCCTTGTTGATTAATACAATGCTTTTCCTGCTCTGTGTGGTTATTGGATTTGTGTTCTCTATAAAGTTGTTTCTCTTGTATTGTAGTCTAATCAAATGGCTGGCAGCGACACAGCCTTGGAAACAGCTCTTCTGACTATGAGGATATTTTTCCAGCTAAAAGCCGTGCACAGCCTCATTCATGTATATTTCATCACTGCTTTGTTGGGAATTATTCACATTAGAAAAAAAGGAGTATGTTGCTGGGGGGAAAAAAAACCCTCAAAACAATACAGTGTGAAACCAACAGGCTTCCCCGTGCACTTCCCACAGAGGACTGTGTGCACCATAGGCCCCAGAGGCCACCCAGGAGCAACTCTCAGACACAGTTGGAACGGGCATGTACTGGAGGCAGGCTCTGTTTTCTTGAGAAGCTTCTGGAATCCGAGACCAGGTCAGTGTGTCTTTGCCTGCTTCTTGCTCTGCAGCTCTGCACCTGTAATGGAAATACCATCACAACGATGGAAAAGTCCTCATTGGAATGAGCAGTTCTGAGTGTCTTGTGATGGGGTTGCAGACGGAGGTGTTAGAATTTTGTAAAATGCTTTATATTGTCATTCATCAACCTCACACAATAATGCATCTCATTATGACATCTTCATATGAGTACACAATGTATTTTGATCATATTTGCCCTGGCCCATTGCCCTGTCTTGTTCCCCTCCTGTCCATGATAGTTCCCTTTCTCTCCCAAATAATTTCCCTTCTACTTTCTCCTCTGTCTCTGTCTCTGTCTCTGTCTCTGTCTCTGTCTCTGTCTCTGTCTCTGTCCCTCTGTCTCTCTCTGTCTCTCTCTCTCTCTCTGTCTCTCTGTCTCTCTCTCTGTCTCTGTCTCTCTCTCTCTCTCTGTCTCCCCCCACCCCATGAGCTTCAGTGTTTGTTTGTTTGTTTGTTTGTTTGTTTTTTTCTCCCATCAGACTCCGCAAAGGAGCCCGACGGGATTCGAACCGGCACGGGAGAGACTGTGCCCGACCTCTAGAGGTGGACGCCCATGTTTGTTTGTTTTTAATAGGGGCCTGGATGGGAGTTTGCTAACAGGAGGATGTGAACCTTGTCACGGGAGGCTGTGGAATCTTACCTCCAAGGTTTCAAATTCTTGAATGTCTTTTTCTTACCCACACTTCCTTCTCTCTCTGGGCCTGCCTTTGTGTTGGTCCGGAATTGCTAGTATCCCCCTGTGGCTCAGAGGAAGCAGTTTCTATACCTTTCCTTTGCATGTATGCCCCACCCCCCATGTGCTTGCCGATGAAGGACTATACACAGGTGCCAGTTCTCCATTGATGGCGCTGGGTGTTGGCCACTTGTTAGCTCCATAGAGCTGGCTTAATAGCTTTCCAGACATTGGGTAGTTTGAAGCATCAGAAACTACTCTCTACTGGTCCTGAAACCTAGAAACTCAAAGTCAAGGGACAGGCAGGGATGAGTGCTCTCTGGAGGTCGGGAGGAGGGTCTGTCCTTGACTCTGTTGATAGCTGATATCCCTTGAGTCTGGCAGGATATCTCCAATTTTTATCTGTCTGTATCTTCTCTTCATCTCTTACAAGCACATCAGTGCAGGGGCCAACTCAGACAATCTAGAAAGACTTACCTTAAGATCCTTAGTTACACCTATGTGGTGGTTTGAATGAAAATGGCCCCCATAGATTCATAGGGAATGACATTATTGGATGTGTGGCCTTGTTGGAGAAGGTGTGACCTTGCTAGAGGAAGTGTATCACAGTGGGTGGGCTTCGAAGTTTTAGAAGGTCAAGCCAGGCCCAGTGCCACCCTCTCTTTGGGCTATCTACTGATCTAGATGTAGAAATCTCAGCTACCTCTCCAGCACCATGTCTTTCTATGTGCTACCATGCTTTCTGCTATGATGACAACAGATTAAACGTCTGAACTATAAGCCAGACCAATGAAAATTGCTTTCCTTTATAAGAGTTGCTGTGGTCATGATGTGTCTTCTTCCCAGTAAAAGAAACCCTAAGTAAGACAACCTGCAAAGACTCTGTTTTCATAGAAAACCATATTCCCAGTTCTGTGGGATAAGATGTGGGCTTAATTTTGGGGGAGGGCACCATTCAACCCACCATATCCACTAGGATGTCTGTGATGTTGTAGGTACTAATAACATCCCAAGGTGGGAGCTCTGGCTGATAATGGTGGAATGAAGACAGTCGGCCAGCTTTCCTGATGGAAGATCAGGGTGGGTGAGCAAGTAAAGCCACACTAGACAGGATGATGATGCTCTGTGGGTCAAAGGCAATGGAGGAAGCACTGGAGGTGGGATCTGAGGCTTGTTTCCTAAGGCTGGGACACATTTGCACCCTTGGTCTTTAGTCAGATTTAATTGGCTAACCTAGGTTGAAGGGGGCCTGCAGCATGAAAGACCAGGGCATTGCTTACAATGGGGTCTCTGATAGGCCTGAGAGACTTCCTCCCGCAGTATTTTTCCTCATAGTGGGTCTAAGTTGACTTAGGTGACCCCCTCAAAGGTCCCAGAGAGAGTGTTTTTATTCCCTTTATGTCAGCCTCTGGCTTGCAGGGGCTGAGCTGGGTTGGATAATGTCTTTTCTGTAGAGAAGTTGGTTCCTGGAGAACCCGCCTTTCCCCCAGGGCTGCTGAGCCAATAGGGGGTCTGGAGAAATGACAGGAGGTCTGCAGGTGGTGCCACAAGAGGCCTGGCAGCAGCAGGGATGGGATTTGTGTAAATGAATCAGATTCCTGCAATGTAGTGCCGAGGATGGTAATTCTGTAGTGGGTTTCTAGGGGAAGTTCACCTCTCAGGTCCAGAGTCAGCCATATGTTCTCCTCTTAGGGCTTCTCTGGACTCTTTTGGCCCTTCAGATCCTGGCGGTTTCATGTCCTCTCATGCTGTACCTCCTATCTGGGAGGCCATCCCTGCCTCTGAGGGGCATCTCTATGATACCCCTGCATTGGAGGAGCATCTGTATGGGAGCCCTGCTTCTGAAGGGCATCTCTATAATACCTCTGCCTCCGAGGGGCATCTCTGTGACACTTCTTCCTCTGAGGGGCATCTCTGTGATACCTCTGCCTCCGAGGGGGCATCTCTATGAGACCCCTATCTTGGAGGGGCATCTCTTTGGTATGACGTTTGTGCTGTCTAAGGGCACCTTCTTCTGCTCTTGGATCTTCTTTAGGGAACTGGACCTTTCTCCCATTAAAACAATTAAAATTATATTTTATACCCATGTTGGTAAAGACAAACAGAACACAGGAGCTGGGTTTCTCATTACTGTAGGGGATGACTGATACGTTCCTGTGGGACCTACCACCTTCTGCAGTGCCCAGTGCAGGCTGGATACTCAGGTAACCAGCCCGAGCATGGAAAGAGTGGAGACTCCCGACCCTGGTGCTTCAGCTTTTGGTCTAGGGCTTCCATAGTTATAAATCTAATGACTTTTATTACTCAAGGAATTTTACACTGCCTATTAGCCTAGCAGTTGGGAACTTAATTGGTAAAATTAAGGACCCGCGCTTAAGAGCTTACAGTAAATATTCACTAATAGATTGATAGGAGCAGGCCTACTGGGACATCTGGTACAGCTATTTCTATCAGAATGCGGCTCCCAAAGTGGGAAGAAACTTTACCTTCCTGGGCACCTGTTTCCTGTCCTCAGATACTTTGAAGCTGTGTGAGTGGTGTTTGTGGGAGTAGTGAGATTTGGGTCGGTTGGAAAGAAGAAAGAGTGAGAGAGAAAAGGAGAAGGAGCCGAAACTTCATTGAGGACCTGTTACCTGGCTTGTCACAGGCAGCTCATGTTGGAGACAAAATCCCATTCTATGACACTCTAGTGAGGGCAGCAGAGAGAAGTCTGGACTGCTGCATAGCTGTAAGAACAAGGTGTTTTTCTCCTGCACTTGGGTTGTGAAGACTCAACTCAATTATCAACATCACTGGACAAAGGAACAGCTCCAGCCATACAGGGTGTGTACCATGAGGAAGGCCTGAGAGAGTACGATAGGCAATTGTCACTGTCAATCAAGCTAGCTTAGCATCAGTGTGGAAATGAACAGCTGGGTGTGTTCATGTGGCTGTTTACAGAAGAGCTTAACAGAAGAGGGAACACCCACTCTGAATGTGACAGCACCTTTCTGTGAACTGGGATCTCAGTCTGCAGTTAGGAGAGAGCAAGCCTGAGCACCGCCGTTCATCTCTCCCCTCTTCCTGACTGTGGATACAGGGTGATTGGTTGTAACATGCAGAGCTCCACAGTAGCCTCCAACTCTTCAAATGCTGAGCCAGGATAAACTTACCCTTCTGTAAGCTGCGTTTTGTCAGGCATTTTTATTATAGGAGTGAGAAAATGCTTGCAAGACTTGCCCTGAGTTGGTCTCCAGTGGAATCAAAGCGTGAAGGGAGAGAACCCACTACCACAGATATTCTCTTTACTCTCCATCCACCATGGTGTGAGTATTTCCAGAGAGGATTAGCCAAGTGGGCAAGACTCAGTCCGAATGTGGGCAGCACTGTCCTGTAGGTTGAAGAGTGGGTGGAAGAAACTGGGTAAAGGAAGAAAGCCAGTTAGTGTGGTGGTCTCTGTGGCCACTTCCTGTCTATGGGATGTGAACAGTTCCACCATGCCCACCTCACTATGGCAGTTAGACACCTCTGAAGCCATTAGATGATAAACCTTTTTCTCTTTTTAAACTGTTAGTCAGGCATTTGGCCACAACAGTTGAGAAAGCTAACTAAGACATGTTATTATCTTGGTGGTCTCACTCACTAATGCATGCAGGGTGCAGGGTACAGGGTGTAAGGTGTAGGATGCAGGATGCAGGGTGCAGGGTGCAGTGTGCAGGGTGCAGGGTGCAGGATGCAGGATGCAGAGTGCAGTGTGCAAGGTGCAGGATGCTGGATGCAGGGAGCAGGATGCAGGGTGCAGGATGCAGGATGCGGGATGCAGGAGAGATGTGGGGGAAGGCAACTTGGCAGTGTGCAGACTACATCTTCATACCTTTGTACCCGTGGGTCTGCTCACTCCCCAGAGCAGTGGGTAAGATTACAGTGGCTCCTGGTTCTTCCTGTCTATAAATCCATGTTTCCTTGGAGGACTTCATATTGACTCCAACCAGAAGGAGTCCTGGGAGAATTCTAATAATAACAAAACCAAGCACCGAGGACCTCTTTACCCATGTCTGCTCTGGTCAGACTCTACACATTTTCAGGAATTATTCTCTCTTGCCTGTTAGGAGGGTCCTTGAGGGCTTTGTAATATCGAATAAAACTTGTTTCTGGTCCTTCCAGTGACAGATGTGCCACAAGGCGTCCAGGTTTCTTGTGGGAAGTCTTCTCTTAGTTTTACTTAGTTTTACTGTGCTTACCGAGGAAGACAAATCCAGATCAATTCCCTCAGGACAGAATGTGGGGCTACCCTGGCAGTATCTCCCATGTTCTGTAGCCCCCCTCAAGGAGTTTGAGAAAGATGGGGGGTGGTACAGCTGCAGGAGTGGTGTGGGAGAGTGGGCATGAAAGGAGCCTTTCGTAGGACACGCACTTGACTGCAGCCCAATGGCTTTTCTGAGACAATGGATCTTCTTTTCAGAGCTGATTGTACAATGACAGATTGACCAAGCAAGGATGGGCTCCCATAAGTTCTGGGCTGCAGTGAGCAGCAGGAAATGGCTGTGGTATTCTGGGGATGCTTCTGTTTCCCACTCACCACATACGCTGTCCATCCTCACTTGGCTAAGCCCCAGTGTCCATGAAGATCGTTATTGTTTTATAAATTATCAAATCATTAATTAATAATTAATTAAAGCATCAATTAATTCTTAATTAATAATTAATCAATTAATAATGTGTGTGTGTGTGTTGTGTGCAGGTACATGAATACCATAGTTAGTATGGAAGTCCATTCTCTCTTTCCACCAATTGGTTCCAGCATGTAGCGATGCCCTGTGTTTTCCTCACATACAAACCTAGCTTCTGGGTCATCCTTTTAGTGTGGGTGGCATAGTACCAAGTGTCTTCAGGACTCCGGCTGCCTGGCATTGCCTCAGGCATAGCAGTGATCACTGCTGCAGGTGACAGTTACCTCCTATATCCTGCCAGACTTCTGGTCCTGCATCCCACAGCTGAAGAGATGCTCAGAGCTCTACAAGGCTCATAACTCATTAATAATGCAACCTAGGGGGCAGCTGCGAGACCACCAGTTAAAACAGACCACCACCAACCAACATAAAACCAGTGCCATCAAAGCCACTGGGAGCAGCTTGGAGGAGTAGAGCCTTCTATGTATCCCAGGATCTGGCCAGGATCATGTGGTCTTCTCTACTCTGGTGGCTTGTGCAAACCAATGTTGGCTCCCTTGGTGGGCTGGAATAGCAAAGGTGGTCACTGGGACTGCTTAGGACATCCTGGGAGCTGTGAAGTAGGGGAGATTTTGTGGGACAAAGACTCTCCAAATAATGTTTCTGTCATCTGCTGCTACACCTTGAGACTGTCAGCCATGCTTAGAGTAGTCTTCATCGGCTTCATCAGACCGACAACTCTGGGAATTCTGGAGGTTTGGCCTTGGGCTTGATTCTCAGCACAACAAAAACCATTATTGGAGGTGGTGGTGGTCCATGCCTTCAGTACTAGCACTGGGGAGGCAGAAGAAGGTGGATTTCTGTGAGTTTGAAGTCAGTCTGGTCTACACAGCAAGTTTTAGACCAGCCAAGAATTACATAGTGAGACTTCATCTCAAAACAAAACCTGCTCCCAAAACAAAATAAAAACATCCAAAAAGCCAAAAAACAAAAAGAAACAACAAACCCCCCACCAAACCCCCAAACCAAAGCAAAACAAATTACAAAGAATTTCATCATATGAGAAGAACTTAAAGTAGATATAATGCCAAAAGGCATCAAGAAGGAGGGTACTGTAAACTTCCTTTTGGTTCAAGATAAGAAAAAAAATAGCATCCCAGAAGATCCCAGGAGGTACGTGCAGGACCATGAGTCTTTGTGGGTGTCTCTTGAGCATGTCTGAATCTGAAAATGTTTAGTACGTGTTATAGTATTAGAGGACGCCTGTAAATAAAATAAGTCACAGGCAGGGAAGGGAGGTGACTTTCTGCTACTGCCCCATGACCTGAGACACAAGGTCACCTGCCCTCAGCTGGAATTTCATAACATAGTCAGCCAGCCTTGGGCTTGGATTCTGTGATGTGGGTACAAAGCTGATGGTAGTGAGAAGGAAAGGGTGTCTGGGTACGAGAGGATTAGTAGGCATCATGGACAAGGAAGAAAGCTTCGAGCTTCTGGGAGCAATGGTTCAAATGGGGAACAGAGCAGGCCAAGCAGAAGGCATGATTTAAGGGACATTTCTTCTATCAGGGCCTAAAGGGACCCGTCATCCATCTCCTCCGTAGAGAACTTTCTGGAGCAAGCATGGATCTTCAGGCAGAAAGGCTTTGCTCTCTGGCAATGTGTCACCAGGGAGATATTTGTTCAGGGCATAGAGAATATTCTGCTATCAACTCCCCACAAAATCATGGCTCTGCTGCAGACTCACCATTAGGAGACATATCTTTTTAATAATGGCACACTTACAGTGAACCTAGCCTGGCCAGCCTGAACACACAGTAGGACAGACACTATGGGTGTGTGTGTGTGTGTGTGTGTGTGTGTGTGTGTGTGTGTGTGTGTATGTGTGTCTATCCTGGAGCCTGCCCGGGCCAGTGGTGACTATAGTTATTAGCATAGCACATATTCCAGTGAAACGCCAGCCTCTGAACCATGGTCACGACATCTGTAGAATATGTTCCTGCCTTGGAGGAGGGTAACGGTTTTCTTTCATTTCGTGTCGTCATGGATACTGAAATGTAAATGTGGCATTGTGTGAAGTTTATGCCTACCAGAGTTAAGGGTCAGGAGACTGCACAGGCATTCTTAACCACAAGTGCAGTCACAGAGCCCAGCCAACCTATAGGTGTCAGGTGCTGTTCAGCTTTGACTTTGAGATGCTCATGGTGTGTGTGTGTGTGTGTGTGTGTGTGTGTGTGTGTGTGTGTGAATGTGTACGTATGTGTGTGAGAGAGAATGTGTGAGAGAGTGTGTGTGAGAGAGTGTGTGTGTGTGAATGTGTATGTGTGTGAGAGTGTATGTGTGTGTGAGTGTGTGAGTGTGTCTGTGTGTGTGAATGTGTCTGTGTATGTGTGAGAGTGTGTGTGAGAGAGAGACAGTGTGTGTAAGAAAGAGAGAGAGAGAGAGACAGAGAGAAAGAGAGAGAGAATCTATGTCTGTGTACTGATGGGTGGGATGTGTGTGAGAGTATTAACTAAATAAACATCCAGCCATGCTAGCCTACAAAATGGGAAGTAATATGGGACAATCTGAGTAAATGTGGGCACACACAATTCTAGAAACATTTATTTTGTCTCAGTATAAAATGTGTCAAGATTCTTGTCGGGTTGGAAACTAGAAAGACGTTGAAGGAACAAAGTGAAGAGTGCAGCTACGACACGCTGCTAGGCCCCTGCTGATGGCTCACGAAGGCCCACTGTGTGTTCTGTTCTCCTGTGCTCACGTCCTCTGAGCACCTGAGCTCTGAAGCTGTACTGGATAGCTTTATGTCAACCTGACACATGTCAGCGTCATCTCAAAGGAGAGAACCTCCACTGAGAAAAATGCCTCCATAACATCCAGCTGTAAGGCATTTTCTTAGTTAGTGATTGATGAGAGAAGGCGCAGCCCATTGTGGGTGGTGCCATCCCTGGGCTGGTGGTCCTAGATTCTAAATGAAAGCCAGCTGAGCAAGCCGTGAGCCACAAACCAGTGAGCCGCATCCCTCCATGGCTTCTGCATCAGCTCCTGTTTCAGGTCCCTGCTCTGTTTGAGCTCATGGTTTGAAAGAAAATGGCACCATAGGCAGAAAGGGAGTGACACTATTAGAAGGTGTGGCCTTGTTGGAGTAGGTGTGGTCTTGGAAGAAGTGTGTCACTCTGGAGGCAGGCTTTGAAGTCTCATATAAATCTGGTCGGTGTGTCTCATTCTTTCTTCTGCTGCCTGCAGATCAAGATGTGGAACTCTCAGCTCCTTCTCCAGCACCATGTCTGCCTGCAGGCTGGGCTTCCTGCCATGGCGATAATGAACTGAACCTCTGAAACTGTAAGCCAGCTCCAATTAAATGTTTTCCTTTATTAGAGTTGTCTTGGTCATGATGTCTCTTCACAGCAATAAAAACCCTAAGTAGAACACACACCACAGCACAAGTGTCTGGAGACATTTGCCAGGATGATTGGCCTCTCGCAGGCCATGCCTTTCTCTGTCTGACATCTACACTCAGTAATAAAAGGGTCACAATGCATTAGCAAGGGATTCTCTGGCTCAAGGAAGATTGTCTCGGCTGGTCTCTAAATTTACAGCATGGCTGCTTCCTCAGAGCCTGTGTCCTTACTTCACAGGCTGGAAAATTGGTGTTCAGTTAGTGACTCATTCCAAGTCACACATTTTGTCAGTAGTTAAAGTGTGGCTTTCAACCAGGGAATGTGTCTTTTATGTTTCTAAAAACACACTAGACTCCCATTATATACTTGTCTCTACCTTGTTCCGGCTCTACCTATCCCCTGGGTCTCATATCCCATGTGACTGTAAAATCACCATGTTCTCATTGTGCTAAAACAAGGCATTGAGGCATCATGAGGCGGCTGTTCTGTTTCCCTGGGGATCAGCACCTTAGCTGGCTGCTTACGAGGATGCAGGTGGGCACTACTGTGGACTGTCAGCCCACCACTTACACCAGTCGGCACAATTTGAATTAAATCCCAGAGGCTCTCCTATCTGACTGTTTAATGACAGGTGAGTGACAGTGGTGGTGGGACTCATTGAGCACTGTCTGCAGGTGGACGGTATGGAGGGTGGAACTGGAGTGGGCATCCTTCTCTGCCCTTCAGTGGTCTGTAGGGAAAGGAGCAGATCTCAGCAGGACTGTTGTGGAGACATCCAAGGCCTCTGATGGTCTTTTTACCTTCCCACTAGAATAGTTTTGTACTTAGAGAAAAGTTGCTAAGATGATATGGGGTGGGGGTTCTCTTGGTACTTCTTGCTTGGTTCCCTCATGCTGGCATCTACATTTTTGTGTTTGTCTGTATCCATTGCTACCTGCACTCCAGACTTTATCTACATGTCACCAGGTGCTCCACCAGACGGTGTCCACTTCCAGGATTTAGTTCGGCATATGACATTGCTTCGTCTCCTTGGTCTCCTCTGATTCATCATTTCTCAGATTTTTCTCTTTAGAGTTGTTTGCCTGATTTCACTGGCATCTCGTTACTGGTCATGTGCTTGCAGCAGAATCTTGCTCAGTTTCTTGTTATGCTGATTTGATAAACTTTGGGAAGAAGAACACAGAGGGAAGTGTCTGCCCTACATCCTACCTGGGAACCTGACTCCCCAGTGTAATTCTGGAGACTGTTTAAGGCGGTCTTGGTCGGGTGTTCTGACTCAGCTCTCTTTCTTTCTTGTCCAGGAAGTAAGTGGCTGAGTTCAGCCTCACTTAGTGAGGAGAGATGAAAATAAAACACTTGCAACAAAATAAACCTTACCTCCTCTTCCCTGGATCATGAATTCATGCATTCAGTGTCTTTAGGGGCTCGTGCATATTTAGGTTATAATTTGTGTTGTCCTCTAGGGCCCAGTGCTACTTTGAGTCCTTCCAGTATTAGCACTTGGAAGTGTTTGCAGTTGCTTTCTGTGTCCTCTGCTGTGTCCTATCCTCTTGGGCTTTTAAGCATTATGTTACTTCTTGGTACTTTAAGGTACTTCATGTTTGTCTTTTTTACCCCAAGCTTTAGCATCATAAAACGCTGTTGCCCTTGGACTAATGAAATGGCTCAGTGGTGAAGAACTCACTGACTACTCTTCCAGAGGTCATGAGTTCAAATCCCAGCAATCACATGGTGGCTCACAACCATCTGTAGTGAGATCTGATGCCCTCTTACGGGGTGTTTAAAGACAGCTACAGTGTACTTAGATATAATAAATAAATAAAAACCTTTAAAAAATGCTGCTGCCCATTTAGCAGACCAAACATGGGTCCATACTGCTATATCTACCTCTAACCTGCAGCACTGGTGCCTTTTGGCCTCCTTCTTGCTCATCTGCAGTATCCTCTTTGCTTGGAGGATCCTGGATACCTCCATCCATCCTTCATCCTTCATGGATCCACCCAATATACACACAACTTCTGATGGGAGTTGTGGGGAGTGAAGGAATGGCTCCAAGATTCTGGCAGAGGGAAATATCTATTCTCTATAACTGGAGATTACAGGGAGCTGAGTGTAGCCTGTTGTATGTGGAGGTTTGAATGAAAGTGTCCCTCATAGGCTCATAGGGAGTGGCACTATTAGGAGGTGTGGCCTTGTTGAGAAAAGTGTGCCACTTGGGGCTGGCTTTGAGGTTTTAGAAGCTCAAGCCAGGTTCTGTGGCTCATTCTCTCTTGCATCTGCCTTTGGATACAGATGTAGAACTCTCAGCTACCTTTCCAGCGCCATGTCTGTTGCATGCCACCTTGCTTCTTGATGTGAAGATCACGGACTAACCTCTGAACTGACCCCATGAAATGTTTTCCTTTATGAGCGTTGCCGTGGTCATGGCGTCTCTTCACGGTAATAGAAATAATAGAAACCCTAACTAAGACAGTGCCTCAGGACTGCTACAGCTGAGCAGGTGACTTGAACAAGGCAAGCTCCTTTCCTCACTGTTTTGGAGGCAGATGTCCAAGACCAAGGTTCTGGTGGGGTAGGTTTCTGGTGAAGTCTCTCCCTGTGATTTGCACACTGGCCTCTCCCTGTATCCTCACCTATTTGTCCATGGCTGTGTCTGTGTCTTAATCCTCGCTGTCATAAGGGCAGGAGTCACTTGGATCAAACCCACCATGATGATCTCCCTGGATGTGAACCTTTACAGACCTGTCCTCAGATTCAGTCACATTCTGAGGTACAGGGCGCCAGAACTTATGAATGCAAGTGGGTCACAGCTGAGTTCCCAACACTCATAAAGGGCCTGGGGCACCTGAGGAGATGGATGATGTGAGGATCAAATCATTATTTGATGATTGTCATTTTGATGACATTCAAAGGAAGCTTGGAGTGGACAATTTGCTGTCTGCAGACACTAGAGACTTCAGGCAACCCATGTCCCCACACAGTGGCTCAGGTGTGGGGACACCTTCTATTCTTTCTCCTTACAATATAGTTTAGATATTCCCTTTTGGAAGTGGGTCTATCTCCCACTGAAGTCTGGAAAGGATCGTGTTTCTTGGGAAAGTGCCACCAAGGGCAGCATAGCCAGTGCTGTCAGAAAGCTGACTCCTGAGAGCCCAGTGTGGGATTAAGAGGAAGCAGAAAAAGAGAGAGCAAGAGCGAGAGAGAGAGAGAGAGAGAGAGAGAGAGAGAGACAGAGACAGAGACAGAGAGACACACACACAGAGAAAGAGACAGAGACAGAGACAGAGACAGAGAGACAGAGAGACAGAGAGAATACGGGACTTGGGAAGAAGATCCCAGGGCCTTATGAACAGACCCTTCCTCAGGCACAGTCAAGCACTTTAAAAGGTGAGTCAGACATATTTTTAAAATTATGTTTGGATGGGGAGGGTTTAGCCAATTAGTTAACTTCACTTTCCTGATAGGCAAGGAAGGAGCTCTCAGAAGAGAGATCCAAGCCAGGGCCACCAGGGAGACAGTCTTCCTTGCCTGGGAAAGGAGAAGCCTTGCCACTGTTTGTAGCCCCACATTCTGCAGATGAATGCCTGTGCAGTGGCGGATCCCCACTTCTGCCAAGCTCTAGAGAGTGAAATGAGTTTTATGGCATGAGATGCTTAACGGTGATTAGTTCAAGTCATGGAAGACGTGTTATAGAGATGGATGCACGTGGTTGGTACTCCTCATTTCCAATCAGTTTATTGACCCTGTGGAGCACGAGCCAGCCCTAACCCAAGTTAGAGTGTCAGATTTGTCAAAAGTAAGGCTCGTTAATCAAACCTGATGGCCTCTGATATGTTTCTGTGAGTTTCGGATTCGTTTGTGATAATTGTTTTTTCAATGTGTGATTTGTCTATAGAAGTCAGTCAAACGATCTCAGATGTACAGTTGGAACGAGGCTCTCAAATATATGGATGTCTAAGTGTAATTTTAAGGAAAACACATGGAAGAAGGTTTGATTAAATGAGCTTTTACGGCTTCGGTTTTCTAAACAACAGAAGTTAATTGCAGAGGAGGGTGCCTGCCCCTGTGTGGAACCCTCCATCCGAGCAGTTCACTAAAACCCAAAATGTTAGTCTTGCATTTATTCATTATGCAAATACAGCATATAAAATATTCCATCAAGCACTTTAAACAGTCAGCCAAACACATCTTTTTTATTATTAGTTCAGGAAACTCAAATATAGTTACTGTTTATTGGTTTAATTAACATATTGGAAATACAATTTGGTTTAAACTTCTCAGTCTCTTGTCAAAGCCTGAAACAGCAGCAACAGTTTTATAGGGTTTGAGATTCTATTCTTTAAGGCAAGTGGCTGTGTTTTCTATTAATGCCCTTAAATAAATAATGCTATTTATTTAGATCCGGCCAGGAAGGCAGCTGTGAGCTGAAAGCATTTACTTAAAGGACAATGGTGATTTTCTGTTTGTCTGATGCCGATCTAATACTGTCCACTAGGAAGGTAATTTCATTCTCTTTGCTTTGACAGAAACCTCTAAAGCAAATTACTGTTGGACGTCCCTGCTCTCAGAGGCTGTGATAACAAGACCAAGGGCTAACATGGGTCACCCACTTAGGCTGACTTTTCCAGTGACCAGTGCTGGACAAGGGTTGGGTGGGAACTCAGTCTAGGAAGATAGGCTCTCAAGAAGGGTGGCAGTGAGGAGATGGGGAAAGTGTATAGGAGGAAGGTGAATCAAGAGATGCACAGAAGCCATCCATGCAGTATCTAGACTCCAGAGTCTACTGACTTTCCCCAGGGAAGGGTCAATGACAAGGCTTGGCCATCTCTTGTCTCCAGAGCCTTTTCAAAAGTTCAATTTTGGAAGATTTATTTATTTATTTATTTAATGTATATGGGTACATTGTACCTGTCTTCAGACACATCAGAAGAGGGCATCAAATCCTATTACAGATGGTTGTGAGCCACCATATGGCTGCTGGGAATTGAACTCAGTACTTCTGGAAGAGCAGACAGCACTCTTCATCACTGAGCTATCTTTCCAGCCCCACAAAACTCAGTTTTTAAAAGAAGAATTGGGGCTGATGTTGTGAAAGTTTTGCTCAGTAACATTCCCTGGCCTGAGATGAGCATTCTGGAGGAAGAAGGATGACCTTGCTGAGGTTAAGCCGACCAGCTGGTTTGGGAAGAAGTTTCTAGGGCTGTAGGAACAGACCTGTCCCCAGGGGAGTCAAACATTTTAAAAGGTCAACCAGATAATTCTTTTTATTTTTATAGCCAAAGTTTAAATGCATCATTTATTGGTTTAAACAAGACATTGAAAATGCAATTTAGGGTGAACTTATCCTTTTTATAATCAAAACTTAAAACAGCAACAACCATCAGGAAAGGAGCCCATGCCACTTATTTTGGATCTTTGATCTTCCTGCTCTAGTTCCTGAAAACTCTGAGGCAGACACATTCAGGAGTCGTGATCCTGTGGCTAGGAATTCTGCACCTCAAACACCTCCTGAATTATCTCTCTCTAGAAAGGTACTGAAGGAGTTTGAAAATGGTACCCATAGGCTCATAAGGAGTGGCTCTATTAGGAGTTGTGGTCTTGTTGAGTAGGTGTGGCCTTACTAGAGAAAGTGTGTCACTGGGGGTGTGCTCTGAAGATTCAGATGTTCAAGCCAGGACCAGTGTCTTTCTCTTCCTGCTGCCTTCAGATATTAATGTAGAACTCTCAGCCACCTCACCAGCACTATGCCTACCTGCCATGATGACAACAAACTAAACCTTTGAACTATATGCTAACCCCCAATGAAATGTTTTCCTTTTTAAGAGTTGCTGTGGTCATAGTGTCTCTTCACAGCAATAGAACCCTAAGACAGGGTCTGATCATCCAAGCCTGTAATTGAGCTCAAGATAAATGCCTCATGTCTTGTAGGTGGGGTGGAAGCAGGGCTTTGAAGGAGTGCCTTAGGATGAGAAACCCGGCTTCCTCATCTCAGTAGCTTGGGAGAGGTACACAGCTCTGTGCCCAAGGTGAGGCATGCAGGGTTGCCCCAGAGCTAAACATCCTCTTGCAACCCTAACCTAGTTCCAGGGGCCCCAGTCTTTGCAATGTGATTGGGCCCTACTGGAATACACAGGCCAACCAATCCACCTTCCCACTTGCATTAGAGGCAACTCCTAAGCTCTTCCCCAGTCCCCTTAGCAAAGCCTCTAGCTCCGAGTGACTCCCTTCTTCTGTCCACTTAGGGAACTCCCTTCTCTTCCACTGCTATCTTGACAAATCCCTTCATAGACTCTTTAAGAATGATCCAGAGAGCTCTATGCAAGTGCTGGGAGATGTGTATTATTTATTGCCCATCCCTGCCACCTTGGCAAGGATAATGCCAAAGTCACTGTACTCAGGAGTGTCTGTCTGGTCCCAGGATAGAAAAACTGTGGCTTCCTGTTGGTCTGGTCTCTGTATCCATCCACAGGAGTGTTCTAGTTTCATTCTATTGCCATAATAAAGTGTTCTCACCAAAAGCAACCCAGGGAGGCAAGGTTTTATTTCATCTTACAGTTTATAGCCCATCACTGCAGGAATAAGCAGGAACTTGAAGCATAAATGCCCTTTTGGTTTCATTGCTTGCTGACTTGCTCCCAGGTCTACCTTTAGTTCGCTTTCTTATATAGCCCAGGACTGCTTGCCCAAGGATTGGTGCCACCCACAGTGAACTGGCCCTGCTATATCAATTAGCAATCAAGACAATCCCCACAGACAGGACTCCAGGATGACTGACATGGGTAATCTCTCTTGAGATTACTTCTCAGATATTTCTAGACTGTGACTGTTGACAACCTAAGACAGTGGGTCCTCAAATTTCCAGAAACTGTTGGAGCAGTGTACATGGTCTCTGAATAAGTTACAGAGATTTTTTTCTTGTGAATTCTACAAGTTGAAACAACCAAGAATGAACCAGGACATGGTATAGTTCTTTGATTCTCTAAGTTAAACTTATTTCTTGTTTGTTTGGAGAGAAAACTTGCTAATTAAGGTCTCAGCCTACCATGTCCAGATAGCTCTTCTGAGCTTGGAGCAAAGTGGAGGATTCCCTTTACCAGCAGGGCTTCTCCTTCTCTGACCTTGTCTGGGGACCTTGAACACCCCCCCCCCCCACACACACCTCCTACCTGCAGAATGTCACAAAGCCTTGGTGAAATTACAGGTTCTGCTTCCCGTCTCCCTGATAAGAACCTGTCCAGCAAACACCTGAAATCCTGAAATGCCTTTCCATGCAAATGAGGCATTCTTCAGTACTCTAAGCTTAGCCAATGATACTTACCCACCACCCCCAAAAATCCCTACCCACTTCCCCAAAACTATATAGTCCCTGATTCACCCTGAATGATCTGCCTCTTTGAAGCTGATCCCGGAAGCTCATTTCCATGGTACTCTCCAGACCTCTGAACCCTGCCCTTCAACTCTGTTCGCTTTGTCCATATGGGTTGATGGCCAACAGCCCCTGGGAAGAAGGTTGGACCACATCTGTTTGTTGAGATTGAGTCTTGACCTCAAGACCTCCACCTTTCAACTGTGAGGATTTCAGAGGTATGCCACCAAGCCCAAATTATATCTGGTTCTTGAATCAGTCAGCTCTTTGGCAGACTGAGTCAAGTCTGGGGATTTTGGAGGCCCTCCTCTTCCTTAGACTCTCACAAGGACTTTTTTTTTTTTTTTTTTTTTTTACTGTGGAGTGCTTGAAATTGCAGAAGATCCCTCTGTGGACAGCAGCCCTCCTGTGTGAACCTATGCTAGCTGGAGAGATTGGTAATTGCATTTATATGAACCCTGCACTCTTCTGCCTGGGAGTCATTTGTCCCTAGGGTGTAGTCTCTCTTAGTCCTAAGTCACAATTCCTGGGGAACTTCCTTCTCCTGGAGCCCCTTTCACGACGATCCCAACGATATTTTTCTTGGTTAGGAGCATTGACAGGAGCAGACCTTCCTGGTAACAGAAGACTATGGCTTCCGTGTCCTTATGGAGGGCAGGGAGAAACTGAGCCAATAGCCAATGGGGTATAGAGTAGCCAAGAATGGAGCCATTCACTATGCTGGTCTTCTGCTACACCAGATATCAAGGCATCAAGCCCTGAAAGCAAAGGTCACGGTTTCTCTGAGCATATCAGAAGTCCACATAGGCCAGCGGGCAGTGCTCACACTGAGACTGGGACAAGAATTCTCTTTATGAAGCTTCCATGTGGCACACTGGCTTGAGAGCTGCCTTTCCTCCACCTCTGTTCTCACCTCTCCTCTCCTTCTACCCTTCGTCTGCCTCCCTGTCAGCAATGCTACTGACCTCACCTTGGTCTCCAGGAAGGTCTTTCCCCTATTACAGCTGCCAAACCTTCTGTGTGGGGCTGATCCAAATATTTCATTCTGCTGTGAACCACTCACTGTGGGCAGACTTTTGTTTCTCTGCCCATTTCTCTGGCTATACCTGGGCTTTCCTTTCCCAGCTTTCCATTTCCAACGTTTGACATTGCACTCTTAGGGACTTTCAGACTGAGCTCTTCTGTAGGCCTGGCCTCATCAAATGTACTAGGGATCTAGGCCCCAATGATGCCCATCTTCTGTTGTGTATATAGGAACGGCCACATTGTGACAGGGCTCTCTGTCTGCCTTGGACCTGTATGCATCTCCACACAAGCAACCACTTAGATAAGTTTCAGCAGCATTGCCAGGACTGGAGCTCTAGGAGCCACGTTCATGTGTTGATGTCATATATTGTCTGATCTGTGCTTCAGGGAAAGAGCCAGTGCATCTTCTGGGAGGCCTGGCCAGTGATGGGCTCCTTTCTTACAAGTATCCGTAGATCAGTGGTTCTTAACCTGTGGGACATGACCCTTTGGGAGTTGAATGACCCTTTCACAGGGGTCACATATCAGATATCCTGCATATCAGATATTTATGATTCATAACAATAGCAAAATTACAGTTATGAAAGTAGCAAGGAAAAGAATTTATGACTGGGGGTTACCACAACGTGAGGAATTGTATTAAAAGGTCACAGCATTAGAAAGATTGAGACCCACTCTCTTAGGAGGACATGGGATCAGCTGTCAATTTTTGCAGAAGCTCTGGTCCTAAGATGTTCTGTCTCTATCTCTGCCTGTGTGTGCTATCACGGTGGCTGTATAACTCTAGCAGGTGGTGAGTCTGATAAAAAAATTACCCAATGCCTTTTAAAACCATCCCGTTTTTCTGTTGTAACTCCAGTTGTCTGTGGCTCTTGTGGATTTCATGTTGAGGAAGCCCCTTGCACTCATTTCCCTCTACTCTTGAAATTCTGAATCATTGAAGAATGGGTAATCTACAATTTCTCTCCAGCTCTATTTCTTCCTGGAGTTCAAATTAAATACACTTCTGTGCTCACTGCAAAGCTCCGGGGCTTCAGTGACTTCGCCCCTATAAAAAGCTTCTGGTTCCCTGGAACTTGCAGTTTGGGCACTGGGTGAGCAGGGAGGGGACAGGAAGGTTAGCACAGCTGCCCCTCCTCCCCTGGCCTGGACCACCCAGCAGTATACTGATTTGTACAAGCTCCTGTGGCAGAGAACATACTGAGGACTTCCCTAGGGTTGATTTTCAATTCCTGTCCATCCCCTCACAATCTAGCTCTTCATTTTTTCAACATTAAACAAATTAAAAACTATTATTTTGTTAGTTTACTCATATGAGTGTTTTATCTGCATATATTTTGTTTTATCTGCACTACACACAAGCAATACTCTAGAAGACCAGAAGAGGGCGTCACATTTCCTGACAATGGAGTTACAGACATTGTGAACTACCACATAGGTGCTAGGATTGGAGTCTGTGTCCTCTGGAAGAGTAGGCAGTGCTCTTAACTACCAAGTCATCTCTCCAGTCCCTCTATTTAGTTCTTATACATCCAACACTGCAACCCCGGTAGAGTCAGGTTGTGTAATCCAATGATTACATCTGCTGATTAAGGCCCTCTGTTCAGTTAGTCTGATGCTGACTGCTCCTGAGGCCCACAGGCTGTCAGTCACAGTGCACAGGCAGTGAGTCCTTCTTTGCCTGTTCTGCTCTGGGCAGTCACTGACATTGGAGGGAAGAAAGGCGCAGGGGTCTGGGGAATCAGAGGCTGTGGAAAACTCCCTCATTATCGCAGCGTCTTGTCCCTTCTTGCTGTTTATGTGGGGCATGTGGCCAGCCCATGGCGGGGGAGCAAGGGAAGGGTGTGCTTCTTCTGCTTGGGTTCTAGCACATTCTGGGACTTTATAAATATGAGGTTGATATGAATTAGTTTCGCTACATAAACTACGTTTGTTCAACCTGCTGTTTTGCTCTGCATTTAAAGTGTCAGCAAATCTTACTTGATGACCATGTTCCTTTTTCTGGTGTCTCACATCTTTCCCCATTTGCAACACCTTCCTTGCTTTGGAGCACGGACCTGTTCCCTAAGCCAGCATACTTCCAAAATATAAACAGAAGAGCTTTTAAAACTAACAGGACATCTGAGACTCGAGTTTGTTGTAAAAATTCTCCAAGAGTACAGTCTGTGCAAATAAATGCCTTCGCTCCAGCTCCAGCTGGATTTGGGGAGTCTTTAAAATACCTCCCTGTGGCTGTCCAGACCTAAGCTGTCCAGACCTAGCCTCACCTCCCAATCTGAGACAATGGGAGAGAAGTGTTGATCTTAAGATTGGGGTTTCTAAGCATGGCAGCATGGCCAAGAGCCTTGCAGGGAGAGGCAGAGGCAGGCTAGGGGCCTTCTAAGTGACAGCTTAGTGATGATGATGGGGATACAGGGCACAGAGGTCGGACAGGGAGTGAGTATGGAACCAAGATAGGCAGCTTCGGAGAAAGGGTTCGGAGGCCAGCAGGGGATGTGCTAAGGCTAGCTGAGGGTTGGCTGGGCTTGAAGCAATGAGATCAGCAGTAACTGAGGCATCTGGTGAGAATCTTTATGCTAAGCACCGGCCTTTACGCTTTCTTCTTTGGTCCTCAGTGAGACCTGATGGGACAAGTCTTATCCCTATGGAACACGTCTGGGCAGAGCTTTCTTCTTAAGAGTGGAGAAGAGAAAAGGAAGGGCTAGCAGGAGGACCAGGCATGTCCCAGAAGAGAGGATATCAAAAAGTACAGCCAAAGATGGCATCCAGGAAGTTGGGAGGTCATTGAGTGCAGAAGGCTCGTGTGTGGTGATGAGGCTTTGGGAAAGTCAAGGGGCATTCATCAGCCTCGAGAGCTTCAGGCTCTGCAAACGAAGTGCACATGAAGACACAGATTTCAGGAAAAGCCACTTTGCCACTGGATGCCCCTTTTATCCTGAGTCCAGACAGCTGCTATTGGTGTGCCATTTATCCTGATGAGTGTTACTGGCCACAGGACTCAGGTAACAAGGTCTCTGGGTCTGTAGCTGCCCAGAACACCACAAGGGTAAATGATTTCATTTTGTTGCCGGTCACTTTAGACTAGTGGGAGTCAAATGTGAAGCAATGTGTTCCTGTGCTTTCCTGGGAGAGCTATTCTGGATCACATGGAGCCATACTGAGGGTAAAATGCCCCATAGAATCATCCTGGGAAGGGAATAAACCCAACTCAGAAGAGGAGTGCCAGAGCCACTGTTTCTGGCAGGTGTCCCGGTGGGATCAGACTCCGTGGGTGAAATCAGGTGGGAATCTGTGTGGTGCTGTCCACCTCTTTCTCTGAGTGCCATGTTCACTTTTGTCTCACCCCAAGGTGACCTCAGACAGAGCCTGCCTGCTCTCAGTGATGGCCAGGGGAGGCCTCCCTAAGTCTAGACTTTTGATCTTAGGTTTGGTGGCTGCTCTGCAGGGTTGTGTTCTCTGTAGAGTAGAGGGCTCACCAAGGAGAGTTCAGGGTCTTTCTAGGACCCTGTTTGGAAGCCAGAAAATCTGCTGAGAAAGGAGATATGGTTAGGAAAGGGACAGCAGCTGAGTTAAATTCATGTTGAGTAGAAAAGTAGACCCAGAAGGCAAAATTTGAAAATGGAGGTCAGCCTGCGACATGATGCTGGAGAGCTTGGATCACACTGGGCTTAGCTCTGAGTGGGGATCACAGGTGAATGGCTATCCATCTTTTACACACACACTAGAAGCTTCTTATGACAGCATGCACTTTGAAAATTGGGGAGTGGGGAGAATAAGGACAGCTTGAAGCAGAATGATGTGTGGCCTTAGCTGGGGGGCAGGTCATTCAGAGTCCTGGCTATCGCCTTCCCTCACCTGGCTGACATGTAGTCAGCTGCCTGCATACTTAATATTTCATCTGTCTTGATAGGTCCCCAGAGGCTGACATAGCAAGGCCATCAAGCCACAGAATAAGTGAGTCTCAGAACCACTGCTAGTATGGATTTATATTCGGAGTGCATGAATGGATCTGGACCCTGCCACATGTCTGTTAGCTAACAGCTGATAAGACAAGTAGATCAAGAGAGAAAGAGAGAGGAGAGAGGGGGAAAGGAGGAGGGGGAGAGACAGAGAGAACTAGTAATTGGGTGTTATAGGTGGTATCGGATAGAAGCAGTGTAGGAAGCTGGATGAGGCAGGTCCAGTGCCTGCCGTTGATCAACAACACCATCTGTTCCTGGGTGGCAGTGGAGCTGGCCAGGGAATTATGGCTCTTTTCTGCCTGGGCAACAGTTTAGGTTCACACTCCAGCATCTGAAAAGGTCAAACCATGTGGGAATCTCAGCACTTTCGGAAGAGCCTGGCGTTCAACCCTGTCTAGCTGGTGCCAACCACAGCACTATCTCCCCCAACTTGGTGGGACCCCACAAGTAGGAGTATCTAAGAGCAGGGGCACTTGTGTCCTTACCTGTTGTCTGGCCATGGACAAGACTGAAAACTTTAATTAATCCAGGGCCCAAGTCACAGGCTGTGTGTAACACATGCAGTTTCCCATCACAGGAGGCCACCACCCAGAGGCCGCTCTTCTACCCATGGCCTTCCTTCAAGCACTAAAAAGGGTGAGTAAACACCCAGTTTCTAAAGCTTTCTTCATGGAGGAGACTCTGGGTTTTACAGATACTCCTGTGAATCTTAAAAAAAAAAAGTTCTGTTCATATTATATTTATTTCCCTGTGTGTGAGCATAGGACAGAGCTTGCACGTGGAGGTTAGAGGACAATTGTGGGAGTCAGTTCTTTCCTTCCACCATGGTAGTTCCAGGGATTGAACTCAGGTCATCAGGCCTAGTGGCAAGCACCCTTACCTACTGTTGCAGCCCCTTCAGTGTTTCTTCAGGAAGCAGCCATGTGCCCCATCTCTAGTCTTCTGTGAAGTAGTGGACACGGGTGAGGTGGTGAGGAGGTGGTGTGGGTGGTCTCGAGGACTCTGTGGAAGTGTACTTACTCTGTTGATATGCTTGTTCTCTGAGGGTCGCTTGAGCTTCATGCATCACACGCTTCTCCTTGGTAGGGAGGAGGAAGACCTGGTTTCAAGGGCAAATATTTATGGGCCTATGTTATAGAAAGAGCCCAAGGATTAAGTCTGAATCACATGATATGGAAAGGAGAAGGTTAGAACTGAGCTCAGGAAATGTAAATTGTGACCCTGCTATGCTGGCATACAGGGCAGGTGTGAGGCTGGGGAGCTGCTTAGCTTTTGTCACCTCAACACAAGCTAAGGTCATCTGGGAAGAGGGAACCTCGTCTGAGAAAATGCCTCCATTGGATTGGCCTGTAAGCAAGTCTGTGGGGGTATTTGATGATTGACATGGGAGGGCCCAGATCACTGTGGGTGGTGCCACCCCTGAGCAGGTGTTTTTTGATGGTTTAAGAAAACAGACTGAGCAAGCTATGGCAAGCCAGTAAGCAGCACTCCTCTATGGCCTCTGCTTCAGTTCCTGTCTCTGTGTTCCTGTCTTGAGTTCCTGCCCTGATTTTCCTCAGTGATGGATTATAACCTGAAAGTTGTAAGGTGGAATAAACCCTTTTTCCCCCAGGTTGCTTCTGGTTATGGTGTTTTCTTCCCTAGGTTGCTTCTGATTATGGTGTAGAATCGTAATTAGGATAGATGAGGTGTGTTGAGAGGAGCTTGGCTTTTTGGCTCAGTGAGTGTGGATGGACGTTGGGGCGTGGCCCTGGGTTTTACAAACAAGGAATCAATATGAAGAGCTTGAAAAACCGATGCGCTTACATAAATGCACAGTCTTCACATGTCCTGGGACAGGGATAGGAGAGGCTACCGTGAAGAAGGACTTGAAGAGATTCTGCGTTAGCAGGCATCACGAGATGGGGTGCATGCAGCCTGGGACTGGGCCGTGGCAAGAGAGCCATATTGTTTGGCAGGAGTTCCATAGGTCGAGGGGCTTCCGGAGAAAGATGGGGAGAAGGACCCTGGTTCTTCCAGGAGCTCAGTTGCTTCCTCTTTCCCTGCCAAGATTTAGCAAGGTGGCTTTTATGTCCAAATTAGTAGGATTTTGTTAGCAAAAGTGGTTTAAATCTGAAGCGAAGCCGTTTTCGGTCACATCTTCATCACTGTGAAGTTGGCTTCAGGCAGCTGGCTTCCAGATGGCCGTGGGTTTGTGTTCAGCACAAGCAGACATCGAACACCGGCCAATCAGAAACTAGTCCTTCCTGTGCAAGCAAACAGGATGGATGGGAACCTCAACCCTCCTTGATGAATCAACCTGAAACCCAAGTCAAACTCTTCTTGATACTTGATTCAGGAGCTCAACTGTGTTGAGCTATGAAGTTTACTCAGAACCAAAGGTCCCACCTATAGCATACATTAAAAAAAATGTAATAAAAATTATATGTATGTGTGTGAGTTTGGGCTCATGTGTATGATACTGTCAGAGAGCAGAAGAGGGTATCACTTGCCCTGAAGCTGGAGTTACAGGTTGTGGAGAGTGGCTGAGTATCAGTGCTGAGAACCAAATTCAGGTCCTCTGGAAGTACGTGGTCTTAACGCTATGTGTGTGTCTTGGTAAGTCTTCACACATTTATACACTGAGGTCTCCACAGACACCTGGATGATCCTGAACTTTCCCTTCTGGCAGACAGCCCTCCCCATCACCACATAGGTTTCTCAGGCCCAGACAGGTGTTGGAGGTAAAAGGCAGAAGCTCTGTAGTTTTAAGTGGAGTGATCAGAACTGGCCCTGGCTCCTGGCTCTTTCTCCTTCCTGAATGACTCTGAGATCCATCCATGCTGCTTCACAGGACCATAAGAATCTCTCCCGGCTTCTCTGAGAGATGATTTTAGCCCTTGCATGTAGGCCTGTGGTTGAAGTCTGAAGTGGGAGGTGTCTTGAGGGTTTTCTGTTTGTGTGTGTACCTGCTGCTAATTGCAACAGCACCTCTCGGAAGGACTGTCTTTTGTGCACCTTTGGTGACATTCAGCACTGCATTTATTGTAGGTCCATCTCTGACTTTCCCATTCTGCTCTCATTCCCATAATATGTCTGCCTTTCCCTCATTTACTCACTGCTGAAGCTTTATGGCAATCACTGAAATCGGGAAGTATGAACTTCACATTTTCCAAAGTCCTTTCTCAAACTATTTTGGCTACTTTTGGCTATGTTCAATTCCCATATAAATTTTAGAAAACATTTGTCAATTTCTAACAGAAAGGCATGTAGGGGATCTGACTGGAATGGTACTGAACCTTCATGTCACATTGAGGAGAATCATTTGACTAGGCATGCTTGGGTTCTGGTCCATGAACATGGTATATCTCCCCTGTTCAGTCTTATAGTTTCTCTCAGCAATGTTTTATAGTTTCCAAAGCATAGCATTATGCATAATATTTAAAAGAGGTAAGAGTGACTTTATGAAGGCCACAGGACAGAAGGTTAATGTGTAATAAACTTCTTTTTTTTTAAGATTTATTTTTAAAAAAATTATGTGTATGCATATATGTCTGTATGGGGGTATATGCATGTGTGTGCACCTGCCTGCAGAAGCCAGCAGAGGGCATTGGATCCTCTGGTGCTGGAGTCCCAGCTGTATGTGAGCTACTAAGGCTAGGAACCAAACTTGGGTCCTCTGAGAGAGTAGTACATGCTTTTAACTAATGAGCTCTCTTTCTAGCTCCTTGTTTATTTTTCAAAATGAAAATGATAAAAATTAATAATTATTAGCTAATTAGTTAATTGTGCACACGTGTGGGCACCACAGAACACAGTTAGAGGCCATAGGACACCATGCAGGAGTTAGTTTTGTAGGTCCCTGGGATGGACTTTGTACAGTCAAGCTTAGTAGCTTTACATGTTGAGTCATCTTGCCAGTCCTGCAACTGTATTTCTACTATGAAATATTAATGGACAATTGAATACTGAAATGGAAGATGGTCTAAAATAACATCCCCTTCTGAAAACAGTATGTTCATGCTTGTGATCTCTGATCATGGTTGCCAACTTGAGATACCTGGGAAGAGTTCCCTCCTGAGAAAAATTCCCTCCATCTGATTGGCCTGTGAACTTGTCTATGGGGCATTTTCTTGATTGCTAGTTGTTGTAGGAGGGTGCAGGCTGCTGTGAGCAGCACCGTCTCTAGACAGCTGGATCTGGACTGTATAAGAAAGCTAGCTTAGTAAGACAGAAGAATAGGTTAGTAAACTGTGTTTCTCCTCCACGTTCTGTGTTTCAGTTCCTGTCTTCAGGTTCCTGTCTTGGCTTTCCTGAATAAGCCGAAACCTGTAAGCTAAGGTAAACTTTTTTCTTCCCAACGTTGTTTTAGATTAGTCAGTGTTTTATCACAGCAACAGAGAAACAGGACAGCAGTCATACTGCTCGTGAAAACAAGTTTTCTTTCTCCCTTTAACCTATATGCCTTTTATGACTTTTTCTAGCTTTTCATACTTGCAGAATTCCAGTACAAAGTTGAATAAAAGTGTGAAGGGGAGAGGACTGGAGAGATGGCTCAGTGGTTAAGAGCACTGACTGCTCTTCCAAGGACCTGGGTTCATACACATACCATGCAGATAGAATGCCAATGTGCATAAAATAAAAAAAAAAGAAAAGAAGCATTTTTAAAAAAGCATTGAGAGAAGATACTTTCCCTCATTCCTGACCTGAACTCAGTCCTTCAGAGGAGTGTGATGACAGCTTAGATTTTATTCACACCTCTGCCAGGATGAGGAAATTCTATTTCTAATTTTCTGAGAGACTTTATCATGAGTGGATGTTGATTTTTGCCAAATGAGTTTTCTATCTCCGTGGAGGGCCTGTGTTTTTCTCCTTTATGGAGAATGGCATTGTTTGATTTTAAAATGCTAAACAAACTTCATATTTCTGGCTCAAACCCCAGTTGTCATGAGTTATCATCCATTTTGCATAAGTCTACATTTCATTTGCTCATTCGGTTTTTTTTTTTTTTTTGGCTAGGAATTTTTAAGCATGTGTACAGAAGCACATTGAGCTAACATCTTTACAATATATTTTTTGGTAACGTCTCTGTCTGCTTTTGTTAACATAATTCTGGCCCCACTAAGCATGTTTCATCTGGTTCTGTTTTCTATAAGTGTCTAGGCTTTTTCCTAAGTGTTAAGTGGAGTTCACCTGTGAGACTATTGGTCTTGGAGTTTCCTAATAGGAATACACATTGTATTTTGATTCAGAACTATCCAGGGCATTCCAGAGCTAATCTACCTCCATTCTATAGACTGGCTTCTCTGCACTTTCCACCCAGCCTGGTGCAAAGCTTCTCTCATCTGCCTGGAGAGGACAGTCATCTTGAGTCCAGTGAGAACCCCAGGTATTGTTCCTCTGACAGCATGCTCCTGCATGGTCTCCTTGGGGAGTTCATTTTGCCTGTCTGGGACTCAATCCAGCTTTTTCTGTGTGCTGACTAATAGGCAGCCAATCTGCTAGGGACAAGTTTCTAGAGGTGTTTCTTTATAGAGCTCTCTCTTGTATGAACTCTGGCCCCAAGTCCAGCTGCTTTGACCTCCATGAACATTGATACTCTGACCCAGAGGCTGACCTCTAGATGTTTTTCAGCAGCTGCATGGAAGGCAGCCTCCCTGTACAATAGACAGCTATAGGGCTTGCCTCATTTGTTCACCCTTTAGGTGGGATCACAGCACTGCACTGTTCCCACTTCTTTTCTTGAAAACAGTTTGATATATTTTGTCTGTTTTTAAAAGTTGTTTCCTGGAGCAATTGTCCCTTCATGCTCAGGGACAGAAGTCTGAAGCGCCACAGTCCTGTTGGAAGATGGCAGCTTCTGAGTCTGTGACTGCTTTGTCCCTTGCAGTAATATGTAGCTCCGGGCTCTCTAGGGTTGGAATGGAAACTTTGGGGGACCATGCTGCTGCTGGTAGTGGATGCTTGCTCATCTCAGAGTAAAGTTACAATGCAACTCAACCAATGGGGATAACCCAACCACTGGGGGCACTTAAGCTCTGGATACAGGCAGACCACAGAACCTAACCACACTAGTTTGCAGGTGATTTTCTGGTTTGGCTACCTCTAGAAAATCTTGGGAGCTTGGGAAGGCATTTGTCAGGGTTACTCCAGCAGCTGAATTAAAAGGTTTGAGGTAGGTGTGGGTCCCATGCTGATGCATGACTAGGCCATTCTGATCCACGGCTGTTTTAAGACCATCAATTTTGGAATGTTTCTTATCTGGTCAATGTTAGTTGTCAGTTTGAGAGGATCTAGAATCGACTAGGAGCCAAGCCTCCAGGCGCACCTCTGCACATGCCTAACGAGGTCAGAAGGATTGTGCTAACTAGGTCAGTTGAAGCGGGAAGACCCACTGCAGCAGTGGGCAACACCATTCTCCGGGCTTGTGTAAAAAGATCAGGATAAAAAGGGGAAGTGAACTGAGCACAGAGGCCTTGTCTTTCTGCTGACAGCTGCTTTAAGCTCTTGCTGCAGTGACTTTGCCACCATGACGGACTGCATCAAACTGTGAGCCACATGGACCCTCCTGTCCTGAAGTTGGTTTCAGGGTATTTTACTACAACGAGAGGAGGATGAAGACAATAAGAAGTTTTTAAAATGTGTAAACAAAGTGACAGGAATACCAACAACTGGAGGCTTTTTAGTGCTCCCATGCTGTGCTGGGCTGAGAGCTCACCATCCTGAGAGCCACTGTCCTCAACTCTGACCATCCATGAAGGCTACAGTGGAAATGTGTCATTTCTTTCTATAGCAGGGGCTGCCGGCTCTTGTTTGTGCAGACTGAAAACTTTGTTTTATACTAAATCTCTCTCTCTCTCTCTCTCTCTCTCCCTCTCTCTCTCTCTCTCTCTCTCTCTCTCTCACTCACACACACATTCATTTATTGTGTGTATATATACCAATCCTACAGTATAATGGGAAATCAGAGAATAATTTGAGGGAGTCCATTCTCTCCTTTTATGAGTCCTGGGAGCTGCCATCTAGTTGTCAGGCTTGGTGGCAGGTACCTTTGCCTGCTAAGTCATTCAGTGGTCCCATTTTTGCCCTTTAGATGGTCACCTCAGAGGTGGGCAGCATGGGGATTCATGAGGAATCCAGGGTGGGTTTCTTTATGCTTTACTATCCTGAGGTATGTGCGAGGAGGCCAGGACACATGTAGAAGTTTGAAGCCGTGGTTGTTAGCCCCTCTTCTGCACTGTGCTGAGCTAGGGGACACTGTGGGAGGATTGGGGGAAAACAAAGAGCAAAGAAGAAAGAAACAAGAGTGAGACAGAAAGTGTGGGTAAAGAGAGGGAGGTGATCGCTGTGTTTCCCACAAGAAGCTTCTGCCCATGCGGAGGGTGGGCTGCTGGAGCTGGGTCCCAAGGAAGCAAAGTGGGGCACAGGGGTGTGGTGGCAGAACCCTCTGTCTCTCAGAAGCTGTTCTGGGTCCTTGCCTTGCCCTTGTTCCAGCAGAGGAGAAGCCAGCTTCTCATATGACTGAAAGGACCTTAGTCTCCAGGTCTAGGGGTTGTGTCTGGTGTGTGAGTGCCACTGGGGCCACACTCACTGTGAGAATGCACAGGGCTTTGGCGTCTGCCACTCACAGCCTGTGGGTCTGGCACCTTTTTTTCTGACAACCATCCTCACCTCATCTCATTGCTGTCTTTTTCCTCTTCCTCCTCCTCCTCTTCTGCTTCTCCTCCTCTTCTTCTGCTTCTCCTCCTCTTCTTCTGCTTCTCCTCCTCTTCTTCTGCTTCTCCTCCTCTTCTTCTGCTTCTCCTCCTCCTCCTCCTCCTCCTCCTCCTCCTCCTCCTCCTCCTCCTCCTCCTCCTCCTTCTTCTTCTTCTTCTTCTTCTTCTTCTTCTTCTTCTTCTTCTTCTTCTTCTTCTATAGCCCTAACCATTGGATTCTGTTTTTTTGTCTCAACCTTCTCCACTCTCTCACTCTGATTACAGTTTGTTTTCTGGAAACCTGAGTTCTCTGTTCCTGTAATTCCCATATCTGGATTTTACTCTGTATAAGTATGTGTATGTGTGTGTGTTGCATTTGTATATTTGTATTTGAGTGTTAATGTGTGTGTACATGTACATATGTGCATAAATATGTGTGAGTGGGTTTCTGTGTCCATGTATGTGTCCATGTGTATTTGTGCATGTGTATATATTTCCTTGTCTTTCTCATAAATCAGTAATGGGATCCCCTTTTGGCTGGGGACAGGGAAGTCTTCAGTCCCATAATCATGAGCATGGCTACCTGTAGCCTCTTGATGGCACTCCACTCATGGCCATGTTGCCCACGGGTATTCCAGGCATATTAGGGATAACAAATAGGGTCATTTCTTCACAAGGTTTTTCTTCTTGTCAGAAGCACAGCTTCTACAACTAGAAGCTTCTTGTTGGCCTTTAGTCATTTAAGAAGAGTGCCATGGGAAAGGATGGGCAAGTTCTTGCTTCTCATTCCACAGTTTTGAAGTTGATGGCTTGTTTTACTCAGTCTCCAAAGGTGACCAGTGGGGTTTAAAGGTGTCCATGTTAGCTGACACATTAGAATTATGTGCTTTAGTAAGGCTCTTGTGTTTGGCCAGCAGGAATGTCTTTGATTTGAGTTCTAGAGCTTTTGACCAGACCTCAGTTTCTGACAGCTTCCCCAGTTTCTGTGGAATTCCTCCAGCCACATCTCCTGCCTGACTCAGGTACCTGTCGAAGAAGCATTACTCAGTGCCAGTGGGGATGGGGTGGTAGGGTGCTTATGGCTGTTGACTTGGGCTTTGTGTGCAGCTCTTTTTCCTCTTCTGGTTGAAATTCCATTTCCCAGTCACACAGTGTAGCTGCTGACTTGCTTTGTGAACAGGGCACAGCCATGGACAGCACTTTGTTTTCCTCTATACTCCCTACCTGGTCCCTGGGTCAGTTGCTAACTCCCATTTCCTCTTATCCTAAGACTACTTTCCACTGAAGGCTTACAGCTACCTTACTGTGACTGTTCTCCACTGGGGATGCAGTTACCTTACTGTGACTGCTCCTTACTAGGGACACAGTTATCATACTGTGACTGTTCCCCACTGAGGACACATAGTTACCTTACTGTGAC
>JANHMN010000003.1:125024795-125111407 GCA_030674055.1 Rhabdomys pumilio
TGGAGATGCAGTTACCTTACTGTGATTTACAATTACCTGAAAGAAGATTCCTAAGAGGTTTTGTCATTAAATTAAAACATAGTTATATTCTTTTGAATTTTAAGAATAAATTTTTAATTTTGGTTTCTAGGTGCATGAAATATTTACCTCTTTCCACAGCCAAATCTGACAAACAAGGTCTATTCATAAAATCCTTGTTTGCTTCTCTGCTCTCTTTTCCCAAAAGGAAGGCATTACAATTATCTTTTGATTTAGTTTTCCATTGTTTCGCTTCTAGACATTCAAGCTTGTATTTGTATACTCTAAAAAATCTCTCACTTTTCTCTCCCCTTCTTTTCATTTCTCTCCTTTCCCCCTTTTCTTCCTCCTCCTCTTCTTTTCTGCAACTGTTTATTCCTATGTACTGGGGATAAAATCCAGGGCCTTGTGCATAATAAACACATGAACCAACATGCAACAATACCCCAGCCTCCTTTCATTTCCTGACAGGACATATTTTGTACATTTTCCTTTTCACTTAATAATGTTTTGGAAAATGCTCCACAGAAGTATATGGAGAAATTACCTTTGTTCCCCCAGCTGTGCTCTACTCCGTGGTTATATTATCTTTGAGTCAACCATCTCCACTAAGAATACTTGGTTAAACACAGCCTCTTCCCATTAAGTAGCCTAGTGCTTATGCCCAATATTTGTTACAATGTAATCTTCCCCTCCTCCTCTCTTCCGCTCATTAAAAATATTCATTTTTATTTATTTTCTTCCATTTAAATTTTATTTTTGAGATTATAATACTATAATTACATTATTTTCTTCTTCCCCTTCCTCCCTTAAACCCACCCATACGCCCCTTCCACTCTCCTTCAAATTTGTGGCCTCTTTTTGGCTTAATTGTTCTTACATGCGTATATATATATATATATATATATATATATATATATATATATGCATATTTAGATATAACTCATTCAGTCCACATAATGCTACTTGTATGTGTATTTCCAGGGATGACTACTTGGTCATAGACAACTATTTGGTGCACTTGTCACTGGAGAAGGCCTCCTCTTCTACTTCCCAACTTTTCTCTGTTGCCTGTAGTTCTTTGTGTAGGATTGAGGCCTTGTGGGCCTTTCCTTACCCATTCTGGAACATCCTTTGGTATTGTGCTTGTCCAGCTCACCTTTGGGCATTCATGTTGGTGAGACTTTATGGATATAACTTCTGACACTATTAGGAGACAATTTCACAGCAAACTCCCTGGTTCTCTGGCTCTTCTACTCTTTCTGCCCACATTTGCAATGTTTCCTGAGCTTTAAGTGAGGGAATGTTTTGTAGATGTATCCAATGGACCAGGGCTCCGCATGTCTGCATTTTGATTGGTTGTGGTTTTCTGTATTGGTCTTCATATGTTGCAAAGAGTTGTTTCCTTGATGAGGGATGAAGACTATATTTATCTGTGGGTATAAGGACAAATATTCATAGATTATCATTAGGGCTTATCCTGGTTTGGTAGATTAGATTCCCTTCCAATACCATGACTTCACCAGAACTAAGAAGTTAGCTAAGTTTCCAGTACCAGGCGTAGTTTGCATCCCGTTGAGTGGATATGAAGTTTAATTAGAAAGCTATTGGCTGTGTTAGGAGCATGAAGGTCCTTATACCCACAGATCTCCATGGAAACCAGGAATGTTAATCATGAAGGGATGTCTACTTAAACAAGGAAATATCCATTCTTCCTCCAAAACTTTGGGGATTGGAGGTGATTGACAGCCCCATGATCTGCGTTATCTGTTGGGACAGGCTGTATCAAGCGTCAACAACCAGTACTGGAGTTGACTGGTATTCTAAATAACCCTTACATTAGCTGCATAGCTAGAGCCTCCCTCAAGCTCCCCACAACCAAGACCTAATAGCCCAGATGACTTCTGTGCTCTCTGTATGACCAACACTGTGCCAGGTCCTTCCCTAGACCCTTAAGCTAACACAGGTGGCTTTATCTCTACAACTCATGTTCTTGGAAGAAATGGCATGCACTTTGAGTTGAGTTTCAATGTAATACCACTAGCTACTTTGAGCACTGGGAATTGTATTACATCAGGAAACTCCCCTCCCCCGCCCCAATTTTACTAGATTTACTTATACTGACAATAAACTACTGGCGTCAGATTCTCTAGAAGTTTGATCCAGCTTAATGAAATCAGGCTGAAGTAAGTTCTCATTTTCACCTCTTTGTGGTTCATTTCCCTGCCTGCCATGACACACCAGCAGGGACTCCCTCAGGTTACCACAAAGGTATGTATGCCACTGCTGCACGTAGGGTTATTGTGTAGTTTATATAGTTCATAGGCATCATAGCTAGGCAGGACAGTTGGTTACCTTCCTCCTTTGGAAGTTTGTATGGGCCCTTCTCCTTGTATCACAATCTGTGTTAGTTGGGGTTCTCTATGGAATAGGTCTGATAGGATGAACCAATATATACAAGGTTTATTGGAGAGTGGCTTATAGAGTGGTCTGAGTAGTTTCACAATGGTTGTATCCTTAAAGAACAACCATGGGCCCAGGGGTTGTTCCGTCCAGGAGACTGAATGTCTCAGCAGTCCCAATCTAGTGCAGGAGTCCCATGGAGGTCCTAGAGAGCTGCCAGTTTTCAGTCCACATTGAAATCCCAGAGAAGTAGTTTCTAACACCAGCAAAGAAATGGCTCAAGAACTTACCAGTGAGAGCAAGGGCAAGCAGACAAAAAGCACATGCTTCCTTCTGCCGTGCTCTTTTTGTGGGCGGCCACATACGTTTAATTATGTGCACTTGTGTGTTCACATGTGTGAATATGTGCATGAGTGCAGGTACTCTCAGAGGCCAGAGGTGTTAGATCCCCTGGAGTTGGAGTTATAGGTAGTTGTGAATCACACAACATGGGTAACAGAACTCAGGTCTTCTACAAGAGAAGTATGTGCTTTTATCCACTGAGACCTCTTTGCAGCCCCCCTCTCCTTTGCTTTTGAGGTGCTGGTCTTTGATCCCAGAGCCTAACACCCGCTAGACAAACCCTTTACTGCTGAGCTACATCTTAACCCTGTAGTAGGTTTTGAAAGACACAGTTTATGGGTCGAAGAGTCACTGTATGTGTAATCTCTTTAAGCATTGCCATGTCCTCCACCCCTCCAATGGCTTTAATAGCCATGTGGCACTATAAAAGATTCTGCAATTTCTATTGCACTCACTAGCTGTGGGCATCCAGCAGACACAGTGTTTCCCTCATAAATGGAAATTGTTTTTCATTTTTTATTTTTATTCAGATGTAATATTTGTCCGTCTTTATGGTGCACATTTGGTAATTCAATACGTCTTTAAACGAGTAATAAGCAAATCAAGGCAATGAGTATTTCCTTCTAAAGCATCCATCATGCCTATGTGTAGGGTTTTTTGTAATCAACCATCGATTCACCTGGGATACAGCATTTTCCCCACCCAGGAGGCAGATGGACACATCACTGTTTTGGAGCTTCCGTACCCTCAGAGGGGCCAGCAAGCTCTTCCACTATCACTGTGAATCCATTCACACAAACATATGTACACACATATGCACATTGTGTGTGTGTCTTGTAGTTTAATCTATTATCATTGCTCATATAAAAAACCCATACTTATTATTGTATTGATTTTGAATTCACAGAAATGTTTCCTAGACAGCCAGAGTAGAGTATGTGTCTCTTTTTCTCAGAGTCTCATGTTAACACAGTGTACCTGTCACCTAGGACAGTAACACTGGTGTCTGAATATTAGCTACCCTGACTACATAAGGATTTCCTTGGTGGTACTGTGTGCCCATGCATATGGCCTGTGGAGATTAGAGGACAGCCTTACCATTAGTTGTCCCTCAGATGCTTTTTTCTACATTGTTTTAATGAGAAAGGGTCTCTCATTGTCCAGTGAGCCCAAGGATCCAGCTGTCCCTGTTTTCCTAGTGTTGAATTCCTACACACAGTTGTGTGTTACTATGTCTGCCCTTTTTTTTTTTTTAATGTGGGTTCTGGGGATCTGGCTTGGGTCCTTCACAGACTTAAGCCATGCCTCCAGCCTTTATTTAATATTAATATTTATGCTGTTTAGCTTTCTCCTTTTGTGGCAAGTGAGAGTTTGACCCTCCTTAAGGATCCAGTCAGCTTCTTATCATTAGATGGCATCTCAGTGGCTTTCAATGGGCAGATATTCTACTTTGTGCAAATAAAATGTTCTGTAACCCATTACAAGCATCCTGTTCATATCTGGAATGAGTCACTTTCCTAAGTCCTCTGAGGTGGCAGTGACCCTCTGAAATGTTACTCAACTTATGGGTGCTCATGACTACTGAGTGTCACTCATTTTAGATATTTCTTCATGAACAGAGATAGGAAACATACATTTTAGAAAGGAAAAATAATGAGATCTTATTGAAAGTAACAATTCAAATGCATAATTCCAGGGCCCAAACTCAATCACTCCGATTTTCCCCCTTTGTACTAAAGATTCTGGTTCTTGGCAGTAGAGTTACCCCGTTCCTACTATGTGTTGTAATTATGTTACCATTATATACTGGATCAATTGTCTGGAGATGAGCCAGGTCTTGCTGTGAAGGTGACAACACAGGATAGTATTTGTGGTCACAATGGTTCATCTTTTCTTCACTCTGTGTTGATTGGGGATTGGCTGTGACCCTGTTCCTTCTTGACCTTACTCAAAGTCAAGGTTGGTGACACCCTGTTTCTGAGGCTGGTGAGTTATCATGGCAGAGAGAAAATAGTCTTGGTAGACTGGAAGCTAGTTTTCCTATTTCTCACAGCATTGATTCCTGTGTTTTTATCTTTCTACCACTGTAATAAAATGCCTGAGACAACCAACTTAAAAAGAGGAAAGCATGGAGGCCCTGCAGAGATTTGAGTCTATGGGAGGTAGTATACTGTGATGGGAGGCAAAAATAATAAGGAAAAATTAAAAAAGGAGAGAGAAACTGAGAGGCTGGAGATAGGTCAGCTGTTAAGAGAACTCGAATTTGGTTCCTAGAACCCATAGCAGGTGGCATGCAACCACTTATAATTTTAGCTCCAGCATATTTGACACTTCCTTTCTGGACTCTGTTGGGACCTGCACTCCCATGCATGTATACATACACAACTCCACACAAACTCGATATACATACCACACACACATACACACCACACATACATACCTTTATACCATACACATCCCCTCACCCCTCCCCCATAGCCCACATATACCCCACACATATACGTATATACCACGTACCTCCATAAATACATACCCCCGACACCACACATACATACCACACACCTCACACATATATGCATACACCACACACACATAGAGACATACACAATAAATCTTTAAAAAAAAAAGAGGAAAGATCTGAAGTGCTTCCCCAGTGACCCAACTCCTAGTTAGTTACCATCTTTTAAAAGACTCCATGTCCCAATGTGCTGGAAACTAAGCCATTTATGGATGGCCTGGAGGCACTCCTCATGCCAGATGTAACACTTTTTCTGCATGGCCAGTCCCGAGTTGACAAGGGCAGGAATTTCTAGACTTCAGGAACCCTGAAGATCATGCAGCAGAAACTGCTTTTGTTGTGAGGAATGTGAGATCCTTCTCCAGGGCAGGGGAGTGAGAAGCGGAATAACCCAGCCAATCACCAAATGAAACTGTAAAGTCCAGGTTCTCTCCAGCCACATGCCATGTCACAAGTCAGAGCGGAGAGCTGCATTTCAGAATTTCTCTGTCGCCACAGGTTTTTATCTGTGCTGGGGCATCAGCTCGACCCACTGTTAAGTTTTTCTTGCAGTTTGTTTTTGATTTTAATAGATGGCCATTTTTCTTTTTGACATTTATATTACATAGTTTCAAATTCCAAATGTTAAAATAGGGGCATTCCCTTGCACCAGGGGGCTCTGACCCTTTCTCTTCTCTCCTCAGCACTCTTGCAAACTTGCCTTGTTCCGTTTACAGTTTTGAAAATTCATGTAAATGTTCACACACGCTTAGTGCAACAGATGTTATGCCCCAGCATGGACCACATGTTAACTTCTTGTGCTTGCTAAAAATGGCCATGAACTGTGTTAAGTAGATCAGAGAACTCTATCTCCTCAGAATTCTGGAGGCTAGAACTCCAAAATCATATTAACAGATCAGTATTTCCTCTTAAAGGCCCGGGGAAGGAGCTTTCCTGCCTCTTCCTGGTTTTTGGCCAATGCTTGGGATTCATTGGCTTATGGTTATGTCACTCACCCCAGTTCTTGTCTCCATCATCACATTACCCTGTCCTCTAGGTACCTGTATCCTAAAACCTACCTTTCCCCCTGAGGAGTCCATGGGTTTAGGGCCTCCTCTACTCAACTGTGACCTTATATCAAGTTTTCTCAAACCTCTAAGGAGCCTGAATTAGAGATCTCTAGAGGGACATAATCAATAGGAGAAATAAACTCACACATATAGAAAAGAATTTATTAAGCCAGCTTGTGTTAGAATAGTAGCAACAGCTGTCGCTCACTGGTAAGGTTGAAGACCAGTAGTTGCTCAGCCTCAATCTGATGCCTAAAACCTGCCAGGTTCTGGACAGCCTCTGATCCTTAATCAATGGCAGAAGCTTGGAAACACTGGTTCTGAAATCTGCAAAGGAACTGTGATCATCAGCAGCAACAGGGTTAGTCAACTCAGGCAAGAGGAAGGAGAAGAGAGGCAAACAGTCTTCCTTTCACCTTCTATCTGGGCTGCTACTGGAGGGAGCCACCCAAACTTTGGGTGGCTTTTGGTTAAAGCAGTCAGGACAATTTCTCAGTGGAGGCTTCTTAAGTAAACCCCTAGGCTGCATCCCAGCATTAAAAAATGAAAATAACTCATATTTTCTTCTCTGCTCTCATCTTGAGCTCCCTGGGTTAACAGATCCTTTGTTCACTGCAGAGGAAATGTCATGGTTTAGAGCAAGAACTTTGATGGCTGGATGCACCCACACAGCCATGAATGCCATCTCATGGTCTAAGTTCATGTACCTTAAAATAAGTGTTCCAATAAACAGGGCTGACCTTTTTATGAAAACCTAGGGCAAAATGTCACCTGATATAGTCCTGTCTGTGTCCAACAGAGTAACTTATTGTGACTTCTCATGAAAAGTGTTCCTGAAAATGCGACTGTGGTAGAGGCTTCAGGGTGAGGAGGCTAACAGGCTACTTTGAGATAAGAGCTACACGCTCTGCTGGCAGATTTAATATGATTTTTATCTTGTTTATTGATGCTGTCAGTATAGATAAAGGTGCTTAGGTGTTTCCACAATAGGGATTAGCTGGGGAGTGTGCTGTTTGTGACTAGGGTGGGGGTGGTCCTGGGGATTCTGTTTTACATTTAGAGGACCAGATTGGTCCTCTAAATTGGGTAATGAAACAGACAAAGATGGATTAAAATCAGAACTGGGAATTGGCTGTCATTGAATGCTAGCCTGTCTTGGGTCCTAATGGCTCATGTAACTACCTTTCTAGAAATAATCCTGACTAGGAGTTTGCATTATGGTCCATAGCTTTTCTGTGAATTCTTCAAAATTGTGTCTATCCAGCCAGGTCTCCAAAGCTTGCTGGTCAGCCAGTCTAGTTAATTGGTGAGCTATGGGCTCCTTGAGAGACCTTATCTTAAAAAGGGGGGAGGGTGGCTGGAGAGATGGCTCAATGATAAAGAGAAGTTTGGTCTCTAGCACCAATCGGGCAGATCTCAAACATCTGTAATTCCAGTTGCAGGGGATCTGTTCTCTGCAGCCTCCTGCATGTGTGTGGTACACATACATGTACTAAGGTACATACACATACACGTAAAAACAAATATTAAAAGAATAAAATTAAAAGCAATCAAGGAAGACACCCAACACTGCCTCCACATACACATACATGCACATATATACACGTGCACATGCGCACACACAAACCCAATGCACACTACACACACAAAGTTGTTTACTTTGGTGTCCATTCATGGGGGATGCTTAAGAACTTTTGTGAATACATTAGAAGGTGTTCTTGCAGTCTTATGGTCTGTGGGAGTGTTGGTCATTGACTCTTTGTGTCCTTCGAGGACCAGCTCCAGCCACTGACCCAGTGACAGCATTTCAGAATTGAGGCATATAACAGACAGCTGCTATTCAAACAGGCTCTGTCCATGGTGGAGAAATAATGAGAAGCAACACTGTACTTTTCATCTCCCAGAGGCTTATTTCCTCTCTTCTTAACATAAGAGTCTCCCATCACTTTTTTTTTTTTTTTTACAAAAACTAACCTACTAAACGTAGCTTTGCAAAAATTGCTTGTTCAGAACTTTACAAGCTACAAAATGTATTATTGCAATCTGTAGTTATATAATAAACAGGCACAGAACTATGTAACAATTCCCAGTATGAAATAATCATAAAATCCAATATTACTTTTCCCCGGCATAGCCTATATTTTTTAATAAACTGTCACTTCGCCTGCTCTCTGCGAGCCCCGTGCTTCCCGTGCAGCCTGAGTTGTGTGCTTTGTCTCGCCTCCCAACCTAACATCAAGAGCTGTATCTTATCTTCCCTAGCGAACTGCCCAGGGATTTACAAATGATAAACAAGTTTGCTTTTAAGTCAGCCTGAACTTTCCAGAACTCTTCAAATGCCAACCACTTCTTGGAAAGACACAGATAGACAGCTGCCCTAGCGCAGTGGGTTTCCTGAGTCACTCCCTGTCCTCAGATATGAGAGTGCTGCTTTTTTTTTTTGAAAAAGGCCTGACCAGCTCGTGGCTGTGGCCTAGGGTGTACCTTGGTCTGGACCACTCCCCTCACCTGGGCTCCCCTTCTTGCTCGCTGCAGGGCTAATCCTAGCTGCAGCTCCATCGCATAGCAGGGTCTATCCCCTTGGGCAGCCTGTTCAACCTCTTCGCTCTCTCTCTCTCTCTCTCTCTCTCTCTCTCTCTCTCTTTTTCTTTCTTTTTTTTTTTTTCACCAACTTAGCAGTTGGTGAGAAGTGGAAAAGAGGATTTATGGGCCTTCCTGAGCTGACTGGGGTAAGCATGGGCATTAGGAACACAAGCTCACCCTGCACTGAACCATCTTCTTGCTCC
Source organism: Rhabdomys pumilio (assembly GCA_030674055.1). Taxonomy (NCBI): domain Eukaryota; kingdom Metazoa; phylum Chordata; class Mammalia; order Rodentia; family Muridae; genus Rhabdomys; species Rhabdomys pumilio. Next base: position 125,033,912 of record JANHMN010000003.1, read on the forward strand.
ACTCCAGGTCTTGGAGTCTTTGATTGTTCTCAGATGGGGAAGGGGGATGAGTAGCATCACAGAATGCTCTGGCTCTGACTTCTCCACCTGGGGGCAGCAGGAGTTTAGGATGGAACTGGCCTCCATGGGTTTATAGCTCAGTTTTAAATCTTCCTTTCTTCTTGTGTCACAGGCTTGCTGTGCCCAACGGAGGGGTGTTTTCTCACCAGGAGTTGCCTGCTTTGTGTCGAATGTAGTTTCCACTAAGACTTCTGGACATGGCTGACTGCTGATGAAGGGAGATGGTGATCATAGTGACACTCTTGGGGATGTTATTGATGAGGGACTAGCTTGAGGAGATCCTGGGGGAACCTGTGCTGCCTGCTGCCCTGGGCCCAGAGTGGTCACTCCTTCCTCTGTACGGCAGCTTCACTGATGACATCTAAGGGGACAGTCTGACCGTCGCTCCTTCTGTACTTTCATCCATCTTGATCAGGTCAGAATCCACAGGGAGAGTAGAGGTCAGGATCCTTGGGCCAAGTTGTTGTTTGCAGACAGCTTTGATGGTTTCATTCGATAGTGGTGAGGAATGAGCAGCACAGTAGAGCTCGCCCTGATGGTGAAGGTGCAGGTGAGCCAGTTCCACCATTTGTCTATCCTGTGGTAGCATGGGCAAGGGAAAGATGGATGCTCCCCAACCCCTCCTCCCCTCCATACCTATAGCAGGTGGGAGAGCTGGCCCCAGGGTCAATATAGCAGGAGAGATGTTCCTACCCCTTGCTGACTGTAGCACTTGAGAGAACAGTGAGCTGGGTTCCTGCATGTTGCTTGCATAGCACAGTAGAGCTGGCACTGGTGGTATGGGTATAGGAAAGCTGGCGTGCTGATCAACTCAGCTACTGCCTAGCCCCAGATCCAGGGCTTGAGCTTGCCCACTCCAACATCTACCCCATCTATGAACTGCTGAAGCCTGTGACACAGGGCAACAAACAGGATATCCAAGAGGAGTCCTGGTGAGGATCCATACTGATGGTGTAGCAGAAGCCACAGGCTTCAAACCAGACTAATGACTCATTGCAATGAACATTTGCAAGTGAAGATGTGTGGACAGAATATACTGTGGGACACACTGTGACATTCTACAGCTTCCACAACAAGATGGTTTTATCATCATCATCTTCATCACCACCATCACCATCATCACCATCATCACCATCACCATCATCATCATCATCATCATCATCATCATCATCGTCTGGATTTTACTTTCTTTTGGGGGTGGTAGCAAGGGCAGAGGGCAGATATGAAGGGATCAGGGAGATGAGTGGTTTTGGGATCATTATGTGAAACTCACAAAGAATCAATAAAAAGTTAAAAAAAAAACCAAAGGAGTCCTGGCAGGTGCTGAGCCATGTACACACAGGAAGGCATTGCTACAATGAGCAGGGAGAGAAAGGACCTTTAAAAAAATCTTAACTAACCCTGGTTTGGCTTTAACTACCAGTCTTTCAGTTAACAGCTGGGTGAGCTAACCAGTGTGTCACAGAAACAAAGCCAAGGCTGTATCTTTTTAGTGATGAAAGGCCACACTCTATAACGAGTATACGAGTATATATACGAGGTACCAGGAATTAACAGATTTACCAGGAACCGACTGCAGCAAACTACAGTTAAACAGTCACTAACCACGGGAGCCTGGATGGCAGGTGAATGGGTCCTCTAAGTATGCACTGCTTCAGAGAAAGCCTTTCGCTGCCCTCCACTCTAAGCACAGTGGTTCCCAACCTTCCTACTGCTGGGACCCTTTAATATAGTTCCTCATCTTGTCGAGACTCCCAACCATAAAATTATTTCTGTTGCCTCTTCATAACTGTCATTTTGCTACTGTTATAAATTGTAATATAAATATCTATGTTTCTGATGATCTTAGGCAACCCCTTGTGATCCATAGGTTGAGAACCATTGATCTAGTAGAAAGGTGTGGTCATGCTGGGCCTGCGTTGGTCTTAGGAACTGTAGATGCACCTTTTAACTGACCCACACCTGTGTTGCCTGCTTCTGGCTGGCAAAGGTGGCAACACTGTTGCACATAGCAGTCAGAGTTTTATCTTGGGATGATCAGTAAAAATGCTGACGGAGCCTTGTTATTAGTAGGAAAGGCTCTGCTGTGCGGATCCCCAGGGGATATGTGCCCTGTGCTTGGCTATCCTTAGCACAGGGCTTGCTGTAAATACCTGTGCTGGCCAGGGATCCACCTTCTGTGGGACATGATGTGAGAACGCAGCACAGGAATTGACAGCCACTCTGCTGGCCTTGGATACATCAGTATGCCCACTAGGCTGAGTGCTACGCTCCCAGGCTTGACTCTGCTAGTCATGGCTGTGCATTTAGAAGTTTATAGAAGTTTTCCATAATGTTTGTTAGACAAATGAATGATGTAGTTACTTTTTATCAGATTAGCAGACCAATTATTAGCAATTCAGGAGTGGAGTATAAAGCCTTCTTCTCCCTCATCTGCCCCTGGAAACAGCACAGACATTGGTGTCTTGGGTGGCATTCCACTAAATGTCATTTGAAAGCATGTTGAAGACTGGGAATGTGGCTACATTGGTAGAGTGCTCACTTAGCATGTATAAATCCATGCTCAATTCCCTGCACCACAAAAAGCAGGTGTGGTGATATATACCTGTAATCCCAGGACTCAGGAGGTGGGAGGAGGAGGGTCAGAAGTTCACTATCATGCAGGCCTTGTGAATGCTGCTTTGGTCTCTGTGAGTTCATATGAGATTTGGTCAAGTTGATCTAGAGGGCTTGTTCTCTCGGTGTCTCCATTCCTTCAGTCTCTATGCTCTTTCCATCTCCTCTTCCACAGGGTTCTTTGAGCTCTGAGAGGAGGGATTTGATGGAGACATCCCATTTAGGACTGAGTGTTCCAAGGTCTCTCATCCTCTGGTTAATGTCCAGCTGCGGCTGTCTGAATTTGTTCCCCTCCGCTGTAGCAGAAGACTTCCCTGATGCTGGCTGAGCAAGGCATTGATCTATGAGTATAGCAGACTATAATTAGGAGTCATTTTACCACTACCTTTTGTTTTTTTAGACTAGTAATATTTAATTTAAACCTAGGCCCCTGGACTATCTAGTCTCTGGTTCTTGGTCACTCAAGCAATGTTGGGTATGGTACTATTGGACTGAATGGACCTTAAGTTAAATCAGAATTAGTTGGTCATCTCCACAACTTTTATGCCATGATGGTTCTAGTGTATCTTGCAGGCAGGACTCACTGATCAAAGGGTTTGTGGCTGTCTTGGTGTTGACATTTTTCTGTTGGTAGTATGCAGACTCCATTCCTATACCAAAGATGCTGGAACATTGGGATGAAGGCTTTTTGTAGGCTCCAGTTTGACTTCACTATGTTCAATGAGTTGTGTAGGTGTTGCCTTTAACAACAGGGCTTTGACATCAGTTTGTGGAGAGCAACCTACTGTCTTGCCAATAGCCTGAGTTGTTTGAGGATTCCACCAGACCGGACTTCTTTGGCCAACAATTCAATTAGATGTAACCCAATCCTGGTACTGGAAGCTTCATTTGGTGACTAGAGATGGCCAGTTGGGACTCTGTCTCCTTCATTACTTGGTGATTTCATTTAGATCACCTTTATATATGTATATATTTAAGGAAGTTTCTACTGTACTATGTTTCCATACTACCTCGAATTGCTTCTTAACCTTAGCTGTCTTTCCCTGGATTCCCTCCCTCAATACCCTCTTCACTCCACTCCCCACTCCAGCCCCAAATCCATCCATACGTATTTATTCTATTTCTGTTTTCTAATGAGATCTGTTTCCTGTCTTCCCTAAATGAATAACTAACTATACTCTGTGGTTCTAAGGATTGTAATATGGTTGTCGTTGATTACTAACAATATGCAGCTAACATCTGCATATAAGCGAACTCACACCATAGTTGTCTTTCTGAGTCTGGGATACGTCACTCAGGATGATTTTTCTTTTTCTAGATCCATCCATTTGGCTGCAAATTCCATGATGTCAGTTTTTATTAATGGCTGAGCCGTTACTGTAAATGTATAACATTTTTTTTTTAGTGATGATTCTGTTGAAGGACAGGTTGTTTCTAATTTCTGGCTATTATGAAAAGAGCAGCAGAAACATAGGTGAGCAAGTGTCTTTGTGACAGGATGGAGCATCACTTGCGTATATGCCCAAGAGCTGTATGGCTGAATACAGATCAATTCCCAGCTTCCTCAGGAACCACCACACTGATTTCCATAGCGGCTGCACAAATTTACTCTCCCACCAGCAATGGAGGAGTGTTCTTCTTACTCCACATCCTTGCCAGCATGAGCTGTCACTTGTGTTATTGATCTTCGCCGTTCTGACAGGTGTATGACAGAATCTCAGAGTCGTTTTGATTTACATTTCCCTGATGACTATGGATGTTGAAAGTTTCTTTAAGCGTTCTTCAGCCTCTGTTGAGAATTACATGTTTAGATCTGTACTTCATTTCTTAATTGGGTTATATGTTTTCTTGATGTCTAGTTTCTTGGGTTCTTTATAAATTTTGGGTATTAGCCCTTTATCAGATATGTAGCTGGTAACAATCTTTTCTCATTGTGTAGGCTGCCACTTTGAATGATGGTTTCTTCTGCGATGCAGAAGCTTTTCAGTTTCCTGAGGTCCCATTTATTAATTGTTATCTTAGTGCTTGTGCTAACAGTGTTCTGCCTAGAAAGTCTTTTCCTGTGCTAATGAGTTCAAGACTATGCCTTACTTTCTCTTCTATCAGATTCAGTGTATCTGGTTTTATGGTGAGGTCTTTGATCCATTCGGTGTTGTTTTGTACAGGGTCATAAGTATGGATCTATTTGGAGTCTTTTACATGTAGTCACCCAGTCTGACCAGCACCATTTGTTGAAGATGCTGCCTCTTCTCCAGTGTATATTTGTGACTGCCCTCTTTATCAAAAATCAGGTGTCTGTAGGTGTGTGGGTTCATGTCTGGGTCTTCAGTTTGATTCCATTGACCATCCTGCCTTGTTTTTATGCAAATACCATGTATTTAAAAAAATTACTATAGCTTTGTAGTACAGCTTGAAATCAGGAATAGTGATATCTCCATCAGGTCTTTTATTATTTAAGATTGTTTCAGCTATCCTGTTTTTTTTTTTTTTTGTTTCCATATGAAGCTGAAAAATTTTATTTCAAGATCTGTGAAGAACTGTGTTGGAATTTTGATGGAGATTGCATTGAATCTGTGGCAAGTGCTTTTAGTGAGATGGCCATTTTTACCATATTTATTCTACCAACCCATGAGCATGAGAGATCTTTCCACCTTCTGATATATTCTTTAATTTATTTCTTCCAAGACCTGAAGTTCTGATCGTACATGTCTCACTTGCTTGGTTAGAGGTACCCCAAGATATTTTATATTATTTGAGGCTATTGTGAAAGATGTTATTTTCTGATTTCTTTATTAGTCAGTCATTTGTATATAAGAGAGCTACTGATTTCTAAAATTAATTTTGTATCCAGCTACTCTGTTGAATGTGTTTATAATCTGTAGGAGTTTCCTGGTAAATTTTTTTTGGATCACTTATATATACTCTCATATCATCTGCAAATAAAGATACCTTGACTCCTTCTTTTCTAATTAGTATCTCATTGATCTTCAGTTGCCTTATTGCTCCATTTATGACTTCAAGTACTATATTAAAAAGGCATGGAGAGAGTGGGCAACCTTGTTTTACTGATTTTGGAATTGCTTTAAGTTTCTCTCCATTTAAATAGCTGTTGGTTGTGGGCTTGCTGTAAACTGAGTTTACTATGTTGAAGTATGTCTTTTGTATTCCTAAGAACTCCAGGACGTTTACAATGAAGAGATGTTGAATCCTGTCAAAGGCCTTTTCTGCATCTAATGAAATGATCTTGTTGTTTTTGTCTGTCAGTTTGTTTGTATGGTGGATCACATTACATATTACATATGTTGAACCATCCCTCAATCTCTAGGATGAAGCCTACTTGATCATGGTGGATGATCTTTTTGATGTGTTCCCGGATTTGATTTGCAAGCATTTTATTGAGAATTTTGCATCTATGTTCAAAAGGGAAATTGGTCTGTAATTCTCTTAGTTGAGTCTTTATGTGGTTTGGGTATCAGGGTAACTGTGGCCTCATGAATTGAGCAATGTTCCTTCGGCTTCTATTTTGCAGAATAGGTTTGTTTAAAGTGCTTATCAGATCTTGATTTAACTTTGCTAAGTGGTGTGTATCAAGAAAATTAACCATTTTTTTAAAAAAAGTTTTTTCGAATTGGTGGAATACAGGTTTTTAAAGTATGTCCTTATGATGGCTTGTATTTCATCTGTGTCTGTTTTTATGTCCCCGTTTCATTTCTAATTTTGCTAATGTGGACATTCTCTCCCTGCCTTTTAATTAATTTGGATAAAGATTTGTCAATCTTCTTGGTTCAAAGAACCAACTCTTTGTTTTACTGATTCTTTGTATTTTTGTTTGTTTTTTTGCTTGTTTCTATTTTATTGATTTTAGCCATAAGTTTGATTGTTTCTTGACTTCTATTCATTTCTTCTTTTCGTTCTAGAGCTTTCAGGTGGGCTGTTAAGTTGCTAGTATGAGATTTCTGTAGTTTTTTTTTTTAATGTAGGCACTTAGTGCTATGAACTTTCCTCTCAGCGCATTCACTGTGTCCTATGAGTTTGTGTAAGATGTGTGCTCGTCTTTATTTGATTCTAGAGAAATCTTACTTTCTGCCTTTACCTGTCTTTCACTCAACAGTTGGTCAGTTTCTATGAGTTTGTAACCTTTCTGTTGCTTCTGTTGTTGATGTCCAGCTTTCATCTGAATGGGTTACATAGGATGAAGTGTATTGTTGCAATTTTCTTGTATCTGTTGAGACTTGTTTCATGTCTAAGTATGCGGTCTCTTTTGGAGAAAGTTCCATGAGATGCTGAGAAGAAGGGTGTTTGAGTGAAATGCTCTGTAAATACCTGTTCAGTCCGTTTGGTTCATAATGTGTGTTAGCTCCAGTATTTCTCTTTTTTTCTTTTTTTTTTATTGGATATTTTATTTACATTTCAGATGCCAATCCCTTTCCCCATTTCCCCTCCCTAGAAAACCCCTATCCCGTGCCCCCACTTTTCCATTTGGCTTTTATACAATTTTTTTAAATGTTAATCAAGGGCTTTATAAGTATGGTAATGCTCAATCAGAAGTGTAACCTAATACCCAACCTAGCTATGTAAACTATCTTTGACTAGTGGAGACAAGTGAATTTCTGCCTCCATGCCTCCTCTCTCTTTCTCTCTCTTTTTCTCTCTCATTACCTAGCTTCTCATCTACTTCATCTTCTCCTCTCCTTACTCCATCTCTTCCTCTCGGTGCTCCTTTCCCCTTAGCTCCTCCTACATATTACCCTTCCTGTTAAAATAAAGCTTTTCTCTCAGAATACAATTAGAACATAATTATTCCTATTTGTACCAGTGAGGTACAAGATAGTCTTAATACCCAGTCCATCCTTTTGTTGACTAGCCAGAACCTCTGTCGTCTCTCTTGACTAGAACACTTAGTTTTGAACCTGGCTTTTTCTTGGCTTTATAATGAATGTCAGCTGAAAACCATCCACTCAGATCTTTTCTCTCAAGGTAAATAGCCAGGATTGGCTATGAGTCTATAGGTCTTCAATGCCATCAGAAATCCAGAATGACTAAATTAACTGAAGTTTTGGGAAGCACTAAGCATAGCTTCTAAAACTTAGCCAATTTATAGAGACCGCTGAACACCTGGACAACCCCTATACTACCGAACGTTGGAGCATCACATCTTCAGCCTTCTGGCCCAAACTCATCTGACAGACTTTTGTGCTGCAGAATTATTAAGGGCTGGTTACTCTGTCCAGGCAGATATAATCAGTCGACTATTCTACAAGTGTGTCCTTTGCTGGACAGTGATTTGTCTATAGATGAAAAGAGGCAATTCTTGTCTAGTGGCTGTCTCACCACAACTGGAGTAACTCCAAGGATGCTCAATTTCTTCTTAGAATCCAAGACAGGAAGCTGTCAGGAGCAGACAGGTCTCTCATCAAAATGAACATTAATACAGAAATGCTTGTAACATCAATTCTGTGGACTTCTGACATTTTGAAAACCAACTATCCATGTAAGGTAATCTGGACTGTTGTCTGTTAACTCCTCTCAGCTATTTCTAAATAAAATATAAAAACACCCTAACAATGAACTCAAAGCCATAAATTTGCTATAGTCCCTGTGTTTGGTTTTTGTTTAGATGATGTGTGTATTGATGATGGTGAGGTATTGACGTCTCCCACTATCAGTGTGTGAGGGTTAATATGTGATTTAAGGTGTAGTGGATTTCTTTTACAAACCTGGGCACCCTTGTATATGAAGCATAGATATTAAGATTTGAGATGTCTTCCTGATGGATTTCTTTTGATAAATATGTATTATTTTTCCTATTTCTTCTGATAAGTTTTGGTTTGAAGTATATTTTGTCAGATATTAAAATGGCTACACCAGTTTGCTTCTCAGGTCTATTTGCTTGGTATATCTTTTCCCAACCCTTACCCTAAGGTCCAACCTTGATGTTAAGCTGGATTTCTTGGATACAGCAAGAGTGGATCCAGTTTTCACATCCATTCTATTAGTATGTAGGTTTTTATTTTTATTGAGGAATTGAGGCCATTGATATTGAGAGGTATCAATAAGCAATCATTGTTGATGATTCCTTTTATATGCTGTTGTTGTTGTGGTGGTGGTGTTGTGCATGCATGCATATATGTGCTTTTCTTTTTGTGACTTTCCTGGTCTGAGATCATTTTTTACCTGTGTTTTCTTGAATGTAATTAACCTCTTTAAGTTGGAGTTTTTTTTTTTTTTATCACCTTCTGTAGGGATGGATCTGTAGACAGATATTGTTTAAATTTAGTTTTACCATGGAATGTCTTATTTTCTCTATCTTTGATGATTGAAAGGAAGTTTTGCTGACCATAGTAGTCTGTAATTATATGGTAGTTCTGATAGGTCTGCCTTTATATGTTTTTTGGTCATTTTCTCTTCCAGCTTTTAGGATTCTTTCTTTGTTCTGTACATTTTGTGTTTCAATTATTATGCAGTGGTAGGATTTTCTTTTCTGGTCTTGTCTATTTGGTCTTCTGTAAGCTTCTTGTACCTTTATAGGCATCTCTTTCTTTAGATTAGAAAAAAATTCTTTTATGATTTTGTTGAAAATATTTTCTGGGCCATTGACCTGGGCTTTTTCTCCTTCCTCTATTCCTATTATTCTTAGTTTCGGCCATTTCATACTGTCCTAGATTTCCTGGATGTTTTGTGCCAGGATCTTTTTAGATGTAACATTTTCCTTGACTGAGGTATTCATTTCTTGTATCTCGTCTTCAATGGCTGAGATTTTCTGTTCCATCTCTTAGATTTCTGTTGGTGGAGCTTGCCTCTGTTGTTTCTGTTCAAGCTCCTGAATTTTTCATTTCCAGAACTCCCTAAGTTTGTGTTTTCTTTATCGATTCTGTTTCTGCTCTCAGGTCTTGAACACTTGTATTCATTTCCTCCCATTGTTCATTTATGTTTTCAAAGATGTCTTTAAGGGATTTAATAATTTCCTCTTTAAAGACTTCCATTATCTTCATATAGGATGTTTTAAAGTCTTTTTCTTGTCTTTCAGCTATTGGGTTGTTCAGAATATTGGAATGTTCAGGGTCTGCTGTGGAAAGCTGTTGGGTATATTGTCCTGGCTGTTATTGGCTGTGTTTTTATGCTAGTGTCTAGGCATCTGGATTTGCACACACTGTAATTCTAGGTGCTGATATCTGTTCTTGTCTCTGTTGGGTAGGTATTTTGTTCCTTTGTTTCCTCTATGGTTCTTAGAGAGTATATAAATGTGTGTTGCCTGGCAGGAATTCTTCTATGGTCCTGATAGGTGTTTTTACTGCTTCCCTGGCAGGAATGGCCTGTCAGGAGAGTGATTTTTTTTTATTTGCTGGTGTCACCCCTGTTAAGCTACCCATGCCCTAGTGGATGGCTCACATCCATGAGCATATGGTATGGACTATCCACTAGCACTGCCTGGATTGGTTGAGTTTTAGAAAAGAAGAAGACATGAAGTTGGAAAGGAAAGTAGGTATGAGTATGATTAAAATACATTGTATACATGTATAGAATTATGAAGAATAAATACAAAATATCCCATAAAATAGTTTTTTTCCTTAAAATTCAAATTATGTCCAACTGTGAGAGTTTTGCACATCTTATATGATATTTCAAATGAAATAGCAGACATCCCCCGAGACTCCTACCCTATTGTGTGGCCATAGTAAGTATTTGGTGATGTTACTCTGCTTCTCCCTGAAGGATACATTTTCAGCGGCTGTTTTCCAGACAAAGGAAGCATTTGGCTGGTGTGTACCAGGGAAGGAAGTGGGGCTGGGCCTAACCTTTGCAGAGCCTCTACTTGGTGCTGACATCATATTCTCAGATGCAGAGCCTTCTCTACTTTTCCACACAAGCAATGAATCTCACATGGTAACCATCTATGGTGGCAGATCCAGAAGCAATCCTAACCTTTATGCTTTGCTTGGTTCTCGTGAGTGCTGAAGTTTTTTTTGAGTCTTTTTTTTTTAATGTGAAACTACAGTGAGATGTATGAAAGTGTTTTCTATGTGCCACACGTGTGTACACACACACACACACACACACACACACACACACACAAAGCTGACAAGCTAGCAGTGACCCCTGTGGGAAAAATGGTGGTCAACATGCACACATTTTATTGAAGCCACCACATTAAGCTCTGTTGTGTGCTTGGCTTAAAGGTTGTCATAGTGGTTTAAAAGTATTCAAGCCAGAAGCAACCACACCAACCCAAACCAAACCTAAACCACAAAAAACTAAAAAAGAAGCCATGTACATGCCTGATACATTATTAATAAAGCAGACAACCCCCCCAAAAAGCAATAAGAGTTTTTGAAAAGTAATTTTAACTTTGATGTGACCACATAGATTTGAGAGAGGAAATAGGGTCATTTTAAATCATGTTCTCCAAGTCTTCAAATGAGGCAGAGAAATGTATAATGAAGCCCAAAGGAAAGAATTTTGACAGGTGAACGCCTAAATCTCTTCCTGAAGAATAAAATATTTGGTAAAATATTTTTCTTGTAAGTGTTCTTAGCAGTGTAGGGAATTCTTGAATGACAGCTTTGAGTCATGCCCTTTCAGACATGTGGGCCGGGTGGATGCTGGGGTCGTGTGCTGCAAGGGGCAGTTTTTGTCCCAGGAGGGTCAAGGCTGCCTTGCTTTCAAGTCTGAGCTGTCTCAAGCATAAGGCACAGGACACGCTTGTCATCTGCTCCTAAAGTGTTTGGCTTTGAAATTCCCATGTTGAAAAAGTAATTAATGGCTTGATTGATTAGTGTGGGTTGCTGGGAAGTTTCCCAGAATCCCAGGCTGTGCATTGTCTCTTAGTTCCAGCAGCTCTTATTCCAGATGCACGGTTTCTTCCCTTGTGTAGCTCCAGGATTAACTATTCCCAGTCTTATCCAGCTTCTTAGTGGCCTCAGGAGCTCCTGGGCTTTGACACCACTGCTCCCATCTCTGCCTATATCTTCACATGACATTCCCCCTGCACACATGCTAGTAAAAGCAACAGACATGGATGCAGGGCCCATCTGAGCTCAGTGTGACCAAATCACATCTGCAATGGCATATTCCAAAATGAGAATGATCACATTCTAGATGGTAGATGAATGCGACTCTGGGTGGTCAGGGAACTAATCCATTACACTAAGTAAATAAAACATCTAGCTTAGAGGCCAGGAAATCAGGGTGAATATGTTACATAAGCGGTTCCTTTAAAACAAGGAGTTTGGATGTCTTGAGTGGTGACACCTAGTGAGTAATTGTGATACTGCAGCTTTGCTCAAGTAGAAATTGCAAGTACATGACAAATAAAGAACCATGACAAAACCCAGGAATAGCAAACACAGAGTCAATTTTTTTCCAGTTTTCTTGGACTTTAAAGGCTCCCATGACTTTACGGCATTGAACATATCATTGTTAGGGACTTGACACTGGCTTTGCAGTGTTTCCTCACCTCATGAGTTTTAGGGCTCTTAGTATGTTTCCAGTAGACCCCAGCTGTGTCTACTTAACTGCTTTATTTGTACCGAGTGTGCAAAGTGAGACCCACCCCAGTCATAGCATGGAATACATGAAGGTTTCTGTCTTAGTTAGAGTTTTATTACTTTGAAGAGACATCATGACCGTGGTGATTCTTATAAAGGACAACATTTAATTGGGGCTGGCTTACAGTTCAGAGTTTTAGTCTGTTATCATCATGGCTGGAAGCACGGTGGCATGCAGGCAGACATGGTTCTGGAGAAGGAGCTGAGAGCACTACATTTGGATCTACAGGCAGCAGGAAGTGAATGCCACACTAGGCGTGGCTTGTGCATCTGAAACCTCAAAGCCCACCTCCTAGTGACACACTTCTTCCACCAAAGCCACACCTACTCTAACACCATGGGTGGCACCATTCCTTGGGAATGTGGTCCTGAGCTATGTAAGAATCTAACATGAACCTATGCAAGCCTGAGATGGTAGAATGTGTGCGCGTGTGCGAGGAAGCGAGAGAGAGAGAGAGAGAGAGAGAGAGAGAGAGAGAGAGAGAGAGAGAGGAGAGAGAGAGAGAGAGAGAGAGAGAGAGAGAGAGATTTTCTCCACGACTCCTGTCTTGATGGACTATGACTTAGAAGTATAAGTCAAACAAACCCTTTTCTCCCCTAAGTTCCTTTTAGTGTTTTATAATAGTTGCAGAAATGAAACTAAAATGGGGTCACTTATAGGATTGTGGGTGAGGGGTTATTTACGGGCACATGTGACTCAAAGGCAGCTGCATTATGGAAAAAGCCCCAGCAAAGGTGACAGCTCAGAAAAGCTGCCTAGCCACAGTTCCCTACATGCCTTGTAGGGGGTTTGGCTGGCTGAAGATCTCTTTTCCTTCCTCAGTTATTACTGCTTATATGATCTTGGGAAAGAAGGAGAGGTTAGTGATCTTATAAATTTTAAGAACTTCCTGAGATGTGAGCAGTTTACTTTCTTAAACCTTGTAGGTTTTAGTCACTTCCTGAGTCCTTAAAAGCTTCTTTGGGGATTAGAATATTTCAACTTGAAGGAAATTACTACACAAACTAAGACTTTAAGGAAGGACACAAGTCAGTCTCTAAATGGGCTCTAAGTTGGGCAATCAAAAGCCCCTTTAGGCTCACTTAATTAACATGTCAAATTAAAATTAAACATCTCATCCTAACATACAGTTTCCCCTTGTACCTTTATGAACTGCCATTTTCCTGTGTGTCACATCTGTCTCCTCTCTATCCAGAGGCAGTCCTCTGTCAGGACAAACACTCCTTCCCCATCTCCCTTGTTCGCTTCACCCTTTCCCTTGCCCTCTACTTCCTGTTTGTGTCTTATTCCCTGCCCTCTGTTTCTCTAGGATAGATAAATCTCCTTTGTGCTGAGAACTTGGTCTTGAGGGTCCTGGTCTAATCAATACTTTCCCTTACACTCAGAATAAGAGTGCAAGAGTTCAAATAATGACGTGGAATTGTTAGTGTCCTCAACTTGACAGGCTGTGAGATTAGTGAGTTCACAGCCTCCACGTGTATCTGTGAGGAATTATTTAGTTTCTGAGTATGCATGAAAGATATTGTCTTGATGTGGAAAGTCTCAACTAACCTGTGGACAGGACCATTTCCTGGGTGGGGGGGTCTTGCTCTGTGTAAATGGAGAGATTGAGACAAGCACAGTATTCATTGCTCTCTGCTTTCTGATTGTGGTTATAATGTGACCAGACGCTGTAATCTCCTGCTGCCTTGACACCCCCTTCCCCATGATGGACACCCTTGAACTGTGAACCAGAGTCAACCCTTTCTCCCTTAAGTTGTTTTTGCCATGGTATTTTATCACGGCAACCAAAAAGTAACTGAGACAGCTCACCAGCTTTATTTTGAAGCCAGAGAAGATACTGTGTGGAGGTAACAAGTACCAAGAGACTAGGAGCAGCCCCTGTTTCAGAATGAACGGTACCAGTGAAAGTTACATAGAAAGGTAGATGTTTAGCCCGAGTTTGTGTTATCATCTGCTGTAGATTTTGAGATTTAAGGGAAAATACTTCTCTTTCTTCCGAGTTGTATATGCGGAACTTCATACGCCAGTGCGTCACACTGATGCTGCGCTCAGGCCGCAGCGTCCTGTTCTTTCCTATTGCTCAAACCCATGTTATGACCTTAGTATCTTACCTCATCAACTATCAAATAATAAAGCAAGCCAAGAGGGGATCCATTCTAATTACTTCTTTGAAGTTTTATGGGTAATGTATATGGGCTGAGCAAGCCTGCGGGTGAATAACCTTCGCTACACTGGAATACTCCATCCTCTGATGAGCATAATTAATGCCTGAGTCTATAAAAGAGCTGTGTGTGCCTCATAAAACTTGGAGAAGGCATAAAACCCCTCTTGTGACCAGGGTTGCCATGGTTACTGTTTGGGGAACACTTTGTTATTGATTCCCAGCCTCCTCCCCAGGGTAATCATTCATAGATTTGTGGGTCTCAGTGTGTCTCTGATGTACCTCTCATTTTAGCCCTACTGTTGCCAGGCCTGTGCTTGGAGGTTGCATGCTGAGAGGCAGGAATGTGGGTGACTGTGTGATCATGGGGACATCTTGGGGACACTGGAGGTTGTTGAACAGGATGAGTCAATGTAAAAGATATTAGATCCTACCACATACACAAGATGAACCCGTGAAAGAGAGAGATCCTTGTATTGGTGACTGGTCGTATAACTCCGGAGACCAAGCTTTTTGTAGTCCAGGGGCCACTGAGTTGTGTTGGTTGATCTGCATGTCAAGAGTGCCAGCATTTGTGTTCTTCATAGTCTTGATTTCCATCCTTGCCTAAGACAGCTGACCATATCCTGAAGAACAGTTGAAGGAGAGCCATGGCTTGGGCACCAGAGTCATACAGAATGGACCTCAGGCACCATGAACTCATAGAGCTGGGAGTGGAGCCTGGCTCTTCTCAGTGACAGCGCCTAGGCCTTAAGTTAGCCCCGTGACCTCCCAGAGCCTCAGTGTTCTCATTTGAGAAATGGAGGATGTAATAATACTGTCCCTGTATTATTGTGAAAGACAGACAAGATGAAGTGTGGTGTTAGCATTTAGTCTGCATCCACAATGGGCCAACTCCCAGTCACTCTTTGTTGCTCTCCTTTTTGGTTTCAAGGTTGGTCCTGCGCAGTTGCTTTCACCTTAGGCCCTGCACATGAGGTCCTTCTCAGCTGATGGTGAGCTGTCAGTTTTCTGGAGTCTGGACAAAAATAATGATGAATGTGGCCTCAGAGAAAGGCTGTGGAAAAGTACAGGAGGAAGGGTTGGGGAGGATTTTCAAGGTCATGGGCATAAACCATCCACACACAACATCTTCTCATTGCTTCCTTGGAGAAATATAGCCAGAATTTGCTTGGCAATGACTTCCATGGCCATGTAACAGATAGACCTGTAAGGGATTCAAGGAGCAGGTATGTTGGCTCCAGTTTGGGTGAATCCAATGTAGGTGGGCCCCAATTCGAGCAGCTCTGATGCAGCCATACTGAAAATGAATGTGTCTTGCATGCTCTGGTGGGACCATCTGTCCTGACCCAGGAGAAGAGATCACCGCTACTCTTCCCAAGCCAGAGACAAGAAGTAGTGGTTTATAGGAAAGAGGCTGCAGCCTGACCCTAACCTTTAGCCCACATGGGCAGTGCAGAAGAGGCTCATAGACCTGACTTTGAATCAGGAGAAGAAGGTATATGAGGGTTGGGGAATCAGCCTGAAGCTTAGATGCCAGTGGCCAAGGATAGAGGGAACAACGTTGGCAGATCTGCTCTGTGCCAGCATTGTTTCATGAGGTTAAACCTGGTGCTGACCCTGAGCAGAACTGTCCCTGTATAGTGGTGGCTGGTCTACATTCTTGCTATTCTGCTATAGAACAGTTTTCTCCTCCTCGGTGGGATACCTCTCAGTGGGATATGCTAATCAGGATGGAGGTGAGCATACAGCTTGGTGGGCCCCATGTTTCAGGAGGGTGTTCTGAGTCTCCAGGCATGCTGGTGTGCTGGTGACCCTACACAACAGTGCAGTGACATCCAGTGTTTGCCTGTAGACGTGGAAATGAGGTGCTCATGGAAGCATCCATATCCATGTGATATGTGTTTGGTTGTGCTCTATGGCAATTGTCTCTTATCCTTACAACTTTACTGGAGGGAAGGATGTTTCTCCATAAACAGCCTTGGGTTGGATCTATGAGCAGAATGATTGTTGAGGGGACTGTCGACACACTGTCCCTCACTTGCTGGGAATATAACCATAATCCTAAGGGAAGAGGAGGAGAAGAGATTCCACAGAAACACGGTGCCCCTTTCTTGGCTGGTTATCAATCTGTCAGCTCTATTTACTTGCAAAGTTAGTGCATTTACAAGAAATACAAGATATAGAGCTTAAAAATGACCTCCAAAAAAAAAGGTTCTGAAAGGCGTCCACCCTGTACCCACCGAAGGAATGGACTCAGGGGCAACTTGGTCCACTAGGCCAGGAATGGGTGAGAATATTACACCCCACAAACATGATTCTTCCCTCTTTGGAAATGTAGGCTTTTTAACATTTCATTTCCCTTATCCTAGACCTGAATAAAAACTTTCTGTAAGGGGAAAGAGACAACCTGGGGGCCAGATCCCCCCTGACACAGAAAGGACCGGTGAACCTGCCTCACACTTAAATTTACATCTCTCTAGCCCTTTGTTCATGATTTTTTATGAATTTCTATATAGCCACAGGCACAGGAGGTAAGAAATTAGAACCACCCTAGTTTGGCCAAATTGCAAATAAATCCATTTTCCATTACCGATTTCTGTTTCCTAATATCTCTTAAAATACAGGGGAGGTAGGTGGCAGCTTTATAGACTGCAGCCCACATAGCAGGAATACATCACTGGAACTCTCCCATGTCTAGGCAGCTCTCCAGTTTTGTGGATTTCACATTTTTTTAATGACCAAGTCTGTGCTGATGAACATGGGACTTGTCCAAATACATTAATTTAAAGGGAAACAAATCAAAGGTCCTGTCCCCTGATTACACCAGTCACATTTCATATGGGTGAAAGGCACTTGTGGCTGAACTGTTAGTTTGGACAGCACCAGGTTGGTTAGAAGGTATCAGTGCAGAAAGTTGTGGCTGGCAGTACAGGACTAAATGGCTTATGATTGCTATCTTATGTGAGACAGTGGTTTTTGAAAAGGTCGCCCCTGGATTACTTTTCTCCTTCTTGTAACAAAGTATCTGTCAAAAGCAACCTGAGGGAGGAAAGGTTTATTTTGGCCTGAGATTTGTAGGGATGAAGTCCACGTGGAAAGGAAGGCATGAGGGAGGAACCCGACAAGGCTGGCCATATTCCATCCATGTCCAGGATGCAGACAGAGACAAACATTGGTCCTCAGCTCACATCCTCCTCTCCTCGCCTTCTTTTAGTATGAGACCCACACCCACAGTGCTGCTCCAATCCATAATGGCTCTTTCCTCTTCAATTCATCCTCTCTGGAAGTATGATGAGGTATGTTCTTTTGGTGTTTCCAAACCCAGTTAAATTAGCAAACAAGATTAACCACACTATTCCCCTTCTTAGGGAGGGAAGGAACTTAAAACAAAACCTCTACTGATCAGTCTGATTGGCAGTGGCTCTGCCTGCTCACCAGGTTGAGACTCTGCTCAGGCTGCTGTCCTTGGGGAACATACTACCCAGCTTCCTGAAACCTGGGCTGCATATTTCTGCTGGGCTCTGCTATTTCTTCTCCTAGTGTTCATTTTTGTATGCAGGGCCAGGGCTTGGTCTGCTTTTATTTTTGTAGACGGGACAAGGATATAAATTCCTGTTTGAAGCCTGGTTTGTGAAATGCAGTTTAACACTAATTAAAACGGTGTTTCCATTTCCTCAAAATTGGTCGTATGTATTATTTCCTATGGCTGCTATAATTTGGTGCCTTAAAAACAACAGCTGATTTTTCATTTGTAGTTCTGGAGCCCGAGGTCAGGAAATTACCCTCAGAGATCTAAAAGGGGCCTGCATGGTGGTGTGCCTTCCTCTTTGGGGTGAGGGGTGCTTCAAGAAGAATCCTTGCTTCTAGCTTTTTCCAAGTTCTGGAGCTGTCTTCCTTGTATGCCTTGGTTCCTGGTCCCCACTGTCTTTTCTTCTCTTACAAATGATTGTGTGTTAGCATCTCGCTCCATTTGGCACACACAGTCTTCCTTTCTCCTCTTGAATATCCAGGTCTCCCCCTTTAAAGGATCCTTTCAGTTAGGGCTTATGTAGACAATCCAGTGTATTTTCAGCTTTGGGGCTCAGTGTGTTAAGACATAGTGTAGCAACACACATGCCCAAACCTATGTGAAGCAGGTGTCTCTTACCCCTTGGGAGTCCCCAGGACAGCTGAGTGAGTCTGTTTGCTCTGGTCTAGACTTCGCTGGGCTCATCTGGACTGGCTTTTGTATCTGTGATCATCTGGCAGGCTGGCTGGTATAGGCTGGCCTAACAGAGATATCCTTTCTCAGCTCTGTCTAACGTCCTTGCATCTCTGTCCCTAGGCTCACCCCAGGCTCATGTAGCTCTGCCTCTTACTACAGAGAGAACTGAGGAAACAGAAACACACAGTCCCTTTTAACTTCTTGGAACCAAGTTGGCTGCTGTTACACTGGTCAACAGTGTCCCCAAATCCAGCATCAGAGGGGACTCCAAAGTTAGAGAGCAAAGAGGAGGGAAAGAAGGCCCCATTATTTACTTAGCCTGCTACTGTGGACTCTGGAGTCAGGATCATGACTTCCGAGTTCTGTTTCTATCTGCTCCGAGTCTTTGCTTTCTTATAGCATAGGATACCGGATGCACGTTACTGAGATGCTGTGTGGGTTTAATAAAGTAATGCATTAAAAGCCCTTAGTAAAATGCTGGGGACGCGATTAAGGCCAATAAATATCATCTACTAATTATCTCCACAGGAAAGTAAGTGACAAACAATGTGTACAGCAATTACCATTTTTTGCTCATGTCACCATGGAGGCCATTTTGCTGTCAAAGCTCTTGCTTCTTTCTCCTCGTAATGGAAGGGAACATGTTAAAATTTGAACTTGGGAAGCATTCAACTGGAAGTCTTCATGAGATCCCAACTCAAGCAGAAGTGAGGATGGGTTAGCTCATAGAACTGTTTAAATGCATGCAATTCCAAGAAGGGGGGGGGGTATCTGTACTTTGTCTTTCAAAAAAAAATCTAATTTTGTCCTTCTTGCTACCAAGTGGAATTAGTGTTTTTAATAGCAGGTTTATAATTGACCTTAACTATTATTTATTAAAAATGATGATTTTCTGTGTTGATATGTCAGATGGAAATGCGTAAAGAGTTGATGCTTCAGTGCCTTCCCTCCTTTACACAAACAATGTCAGCTCAAGAAGGGGTGTGATTAAGTTGGAAGCTGCCCAATATTTAAGCTTGTGAATAATGAAGGCTTTTGAACTTTAATTTAGCATTGAATGACTCTGATGAAATATCTAAAGTAAAGAGGCTTTGGGGAATTCTATTGTTTCTAAACTTGGAGAAAAATGGGATGAATATTCAAGAAATGACAGCCTTTTAAAGCTAATTCCACATGGCTGATGCCTTCCAAAATCGAACTTGTCAGTAGTGGTTCAGGCCTGCAGCTTAAAGGCACTGATGGAGCTGGTAAGTCTGGGCTTACAGGGCTACCTCATCTTCAGTAGCTTTCCTGAGGATCCAGTTTGCCCCTGCCAGAGATGCTAGGTGTGTTGTCATGACAGTGAAGCCCCCCCCCCCGCCACTTCTGTGCATTGAACCCTCCAAGGCATTCTCTAACACGCTGAGATGTCCTTTCTGACAACCCAACTCCCTTCATCTCTGTGTCACACAGGCTTTGATGGTTCCTAGAGAAATGCTTGGAAATCTGAGTCCTTAAATCCACAGTTTTCCTGTGCTCTTCTCACTTAGTGACAATCCATGTTGGGGCTCTGATGTTGGGGTGACAAGACTCATGATTATTCTCAGAGAAACAGGGATCCAGATTTCATGGTGGCAAGCCACATATTCTGGGTTTACATAGGGAAGGACCATGTCTCTGTACCTTTGTAAGCACATTGTTTGCCACAGAGACACTCCTTGGCTGGCATTGCTTGGTCTGTGTTTGGTCACTAACTTTTTAAAAGGATAAAATTGTAATCCTTAAGCTCTGAGACTCAGCTTTCTTAACTCTGTACCCACCAGGCTGTGATTCCAGGGTGGGGCTGCTCTGGTAAGTATTTCTTCAGGACTATGTTATAGGTTGGCTTCTCCCTAAGCAGATGTTAAGATAGAACTTCAGGGCAGGAATGAGAATTACAGAGAGAGAGAGAGAGAGAGAGAGAGAGAGAGAGAGAGAGAGAGAGAGAGAGAGAACACCAACAGAGATGTAGTATAACCAGCTATAACCAGCTTGGCAGAGCTCTGGGGCACATGATACCCATCTCAGCTACTTGCACTGAGATCTGCCACCCTCACCCGTCAGTCACTGGTTTCTCCAGAAAGGGTGTCCCTGGACATGCTAAGTAGCTAGCTCTCTAGAAAAGAAGCATTACCCAATAGAATTGTCAACCTCCATAGTATAATTGCGTGTTGGACGAACACAGACTTGGGCAGAGATGCCATGGCAGTTGGTGGGATCGAGAGAGAACTTGTTCAGTGTGACCTCAGGCTGGACGGCTCTTTGCAGACGGGTAGGCTCTGATGGTAGGCAAACAGAGCTGGCCTGTAGAGCCCCATCACTACAGCAAGTCATCTGAAGAGGAAAAACACCCTGAAGTATCTTTGTGGTTACCATAGCTGGGACCATTTTCCTATGTGCATTATGGGAGCAGCTGCTTGAAGACCCCAGACACCTCTTTTCTGGAGGAGAAAGGGATGGGGGAACAGTTCCCACAGTTCCATTGACCTTAGAGTCTTGCCTGAAACTCATTGAAGTCTCCTCCAAGATCTCTTCTAGATATGTACTGCCTCAATACAGTCCCCAACCAGCAAGCTGGCCTCAGAGCTACAAGACTGTGAACAGTAACGTTTTCCTCTTCTTAAGTTTCCTATAACAGATACTTTGTTACCAGAATGGTAACAAGATTAATCAACATTTGTTAACTGCACATTTGGTCCATTAAAAAAATGAAACAAAATTTATTACGGATAATATAAATTATTTGCTAGTGCATAGAATATATAATCATTTACTGAGATTTCTGGTTTAACTTTTTCAGTAAGACTTTCAATAGCACAACCCCCAAACTCCGAGTTTCACACATGAAGCATGCATGTAGCATTCAAAGGGAGGTTTGATTCTTCCAAGCTTTCTTACCAGGGTGCCAGGGATGCCTGGGTGCAAGTTCCACAGACTGTGTGACTTGGTCAGCAGGGATTTTCCATGCTGGTTCTGGACACTGGAAATCCAAGACCAAGGCATTAACTGAGCTTGTTCCCCAATAGGCATTTCCCCTTGTGTAGTGATTTGAATGAAAATGTCCCCCATAGGCCCACAGGGAGTGGCACTGTTGAAGGTGTGGCCTTGATGGAAGAAGTGTGTCATTGGAGGTGAACTTTAAGGTTTCAGAAGCTTAAACCAGGTCCAGTGTCTCTTTATCTTCCTGATCAGGATGTAAAACTCTGAGCTTCTTCTCTAGTACCATGTCTGTCTATACTCAGCCATGCTTACCTGCCCCAGACCTCTAGCCAGGACACTAGCTTAACATCACCAGCCTGAGGACACAACCATGAGCAAGGCCTGTCCAGTCCCCTCCTCCTGACTGCAGAAAGTTTTAAGTTAGTCTCATGAGGCATCCTGCCTTTCTCAGGCTGCATCTAAGGTACATAGTGCTGAAGCCACTGAGGGGTTCTGCGTGGACAAGACCTCAGCATAGCAAACAAAGCAAGGAAACACTCATCCCGTGATGTCTCCTGGGCCTGGGCCTTAGGCATCTGGCATAGATGCTGCTGCAGAAAGTAGGCAACACAGCTACCACATGGCTCTAAAGAGGATTTTGCTGCAGTTTGTTTGCCTACCCAGCACCACCTGTGTTCATTGCCTAAGTTGACTGTGCCTGCTGCATTGCTTTTAAAGACAGTTAACTGGGCAATTCCCTGGATTTAAATTAGATCACTCTTCTGGGATGTCAATTTCTCTCTCGGAAGCAGCATCCTCACACCAGTCACCATGCCCCTGCCCTGGATGAACACAGGGCATCCTGGGAGTGTCTCTGGACACTTTAGCCCACCCAGTCTATTCTCTCTGAGAAACCAGTGAAGTGAGCTCATGTTCTAGTTCAATTACATCTAAGCTCTGTGTAAGTATCTGGCTGGCTGGCCACTTTAGCTACATCTTCTGTAAGACACTTCCCACACCCCATCATCCCATCACTATCCTAGGGGATTCCTAGCTTTCTCCCTTTCAGGGCACATGGTATCTCAACACCTTAAGACTCTTTCTCCTTCCTCATGACTGTTAAGTACTCATCTCTCCCGACAAAGAACTCCTCACAGAGTCCCCCATAACCCAGACCCTGTCTGCACTCTCATGGCAGCTGCATGTCTCCTCTATAGCTCTCACTGCACTTTGATTGGTCAGTGATTATGTGTCCAGTCCTTATCATCTCTATGAAATGAGTGGCTGTCCTAGTCCCCACTGGTAGAGCATGCCCAATATGCAGCGACCCAACTAGTAGATGTGTGACAGAGTAAATAAGAAATTTGAAAGTGTCCCCAAGGGTTACAGAAAACTCCTAGCACTTGATTAAATACCTGATTTGGCTGAAACCCTTTGATTTACTTATAAGTTGGGATAATTGGTACAAACGTGATATGTATGTATGTTCAGGATGCAAAAAGAAAATGGTCAAATGTTTGCTCTCTCAAAGCTGTGTCATAGTGCTGGTGAATTCCCATAGAGCTCTTCCCATGGCATAAGAATGAATGCCATGTCCCATACATCAACTACTATAATCCCGCAACACCATGCTTTCCAGATGAGAAAGAAGAGCACATAGCACTTGATAAAGTGGCTGAGGCTACACTGCTAGGAAGAGACACTGCTTCAAGATGAATACATGTTATCTTTCTCCCTGAACACCATCATCAACTGCCCAAGAGGGGTAGGAGGATTCCAGCTCTGTTTCCATCTTCTGAGGTCTGAGGGGTTGTTCAGTAATTTACATAGTCAATTCCCTTCTGATGGACATCCAGACTACAGTAAATGAATAACTTAGTGTTTAATCTGTGTATAATTTCTAGGTGCTTCCTTAAGGCAAATCTCTTGGAGTGGGATTATTACTTTTAAAATTCCAATTAATAGTTGATGGCTTGAGGGGGGGTCCATAATAGAAGCTGCCTCCTGTGACATATGAGTAGTGAATGAATAGAGTCCTAATAACAAAATATAGAGTCTTCCAAAGACAGAAATATTGGACGAGCATCTGAAGTTGCAAAGGAGATGTTAGGAAAGCTGACAAGTGAAGAAAGAGAGAGAGAGAGAGACCCAGCAAAAGGAAGAAAGCAACACGTAGCTCCAGGATCCTTGGTAGGAGGCAGGGGTGATGGGACTCAGAAGCCTCAACCAAAATGTAAACTGGATGACCCCGGTGAAGACATGAGCAGCTCAACCACAGGTAAACCTCCTTCTTATAAGCCTCCTATTCATTTGGTTTGGTGAGACAGTGGCTCCTCTGGCAAGTCCTGGAGAGTTGTGGCTGGGCACCATTTTGAGAAATCACCTGTTTTTTTTTTTTTTTTTTTTTTAAGACTAAGTCACCATCACAGCCTGGTAGCTAGCTAGAAACAATCACAATAGAAACAGCTAGGAAGGGTAGCTATGGAAACAGAGAGGGCACAGTGCATTGAAGAACCACAGGCCACAGGAGGATGGTCCAAGGCAGTGAAGATTGACACATGGCAGGCTTATCCTCTGTGGCTCGGAGCTGAATCTATGACCTGAACATATGCAGTGTTTGATAGTGTAGAGTCTGAGATCAGCGCCAATTTCTGACATCATCTATGTGCCCTGAGGTTCACTGCCAACCACTTTGGGAACAAAGCTGTGGCAGGATGAAAGCACTTAGCTTCAACGCTCTTATCCTTTTAATAGAGTGTCCCAACTCATGGGGGTTTGAAAACACCAGGACTGATCACCCTGTGCAGATCTCAGTGCTCTATTCGTTGTCCTCAGTCTCCAACACAAACAGAACCATCCTTGGCTAGTGTGTTAGCTACCCCAAGGTGTACAAACTGGGAATCATCACAAACATGAAAGGATCACATCCCACTAAACCAAGTTTGGTCAGCAAGGCTGCTGCTACCCAACTGAGGAAGTATCCTAAAAGCAAGAGAGTCTGGCAGGCACCTTATACCTGGACCACCCTTGATGAGCAACATTCTGAATCTTAGGGAAGACAAGAATCTCTGACTTCAGAAGACTCCAACATCCCAATCCGGATAACTTCAACTTCAGATGGTCCAGGAAGGAGGTGCTGCCAAACTTCACCATTGCTGTTGCTTGTGGTTGGTCCTTTTATTTTTAATAGCTTTTAGTAGTATGTTGATGGTAGCTTTTAAGAAGCATTGTGGTTTTACTTTTTATTCCGCTTCTGACATTTATTTTCCTAATTGCATTTGTGTATTTTTGTACAAGCTTTGTCATTAGCAAGAAAACAGACGTCTTTGGTGACCATGCCTTGAATATGCAATGTACCCAAGAGGCTTGTGTGTTTGAACACACAGTCTCCTGCTGATGGTGTTGTGGGTGGAATTTGTGAGCCCCTTAGGAAGTGGAACCTTACTGGAGGAAATAGCTCATTGGAGGTGGGCCTTAAGGATTTATGGGCAGGTCCCACTTCCTGTTCTTTCTCTACTTCCTGACTGCTGGTGCGATGTGACCAGTTGTTCTTGCACTTTTGCCTCTCCTGCCATGATAGACATGGTCCTCTGGAAATGTAAGCCAAAATAAATCTTTTCCCATTAAGTTGTTTGGTCTGAATATTTTCTCATAACAATCAAAGGGAAACTAAGACAATGAGAGCCAGGCCTCTCTCCAACCCTAGTAGCTTTTTTGGGGAAGGGGATGGAAACACATATACATATGGAACTACTTAGTGAAAATTCCTAGATTTTTGAAAGGCATGTTTCATAAATCCCTTTACAGGGAACTGAAGTGAAAATAGAGGAAACTCCAAAGCCTCTTGTTAAGTCAACAGCAGAGCCAGGGGACTAGGAAGGAGCGGAAGTCCACCTTTGACCTGCTTCTTATCTATGAGGTCGTTTGAAAAAAAATTTACCCCCACCCCCATCCCCAGAAGGAAGTGCTTTTCCTGTTACTTTCCCAGGAAAAAGAGAGACAATGTCAAGCCCAGCCCTCTAATATTCTGATAGACTGAGTTAACTGGGATGTGAGACACCTATGGGTGTCCTATTCTCATTACCCTGAGGCCAGAGTCACCTGGTCTCTGACAATGTTCAGGGCACTTGGGGGCATCAGATACCTTCTAAAAACATACCCAGGACCACAATCCTTCCATCTCAACTGCCATGACCTAGAGGTCACACATCTGTCCTAAAAGCTACATGCATAACAATGGACCCAGAAGATTCACATATGCATGTCATACTGCTTTCCTGCCCCATGTTACTTCATGAACAGCTCCTCAGACATTAGCCTCTCAGGAAAAAGACCACAAGAGGTCTCCAGGCCCAGAGTACTTCCCAGATAGTGGCAATTTAGGTGTTGGTTCAACACTCCTCAAAGCTTACAGGGTAGGGATATGGTATTCTGGAAAGAGGTTTGGGATGTGAGAGGGGGTTCAATCACAATATTAGAAAGGTAATTCATTTTTAACAGGTACCAATCCTTGTAAATGGTGGTGGAGCCAACTAATCTTCATCTGGGGTCCCTAGAAGTAAACCTTAAGACAAATACTTGAGTGCTGAGCTTTTGCCTGGAATATAATTCCAAGAAGTACTTATTGGTCAGGGAGGGGACAGCAGGACAGTGAGCTGGGAGAGGATGAAATAACAGCATCACTAGTAGTTATGTGTGGACAACAATGCTTAATGGGGAGCTCTGATATCCCACAGAAAACAGAATTCAAAGTCACATACCTGGAGACAAAGGAATGTGGGTCCTTGTATTAGTTAGTCACTAGCAGAAGAATTCCCTAGGGAGGTGAATGAGACCAGATCAAGGATTGTTAGGAAACATCACTATTAAAGTCTCAGTCTACCATGACCAAGCTGGTATAAAATAGAGGACCCCTCCCCCCTTTTCAGCGGGGCTTCCTCTTCTCCACCTGACCTTATCTGGGGAGTCTGACACTCACGTCCTATGTCCTATACCCGAGGAATGTCACATTGGTGAAATTACAGGTTCAACTCCCCTTCCCCTGGTGGGAACCCTGCCCAGCAAGCACCTGGAATGCCTTTCCATGCAAATGAGGCATTCCCAGTACCTTAAGTCTCAGCCAATGAACATTCACCCCAAGAAGAACCTCTTCCCACTCTCCAAGGTTTATTATATAGCCCTTGTTCATACTGAATAAAGAATCCAAGCTCTTTCACCAAATATCGTCTATGAGAGCTGTTTCACTGAGTGCCACCTAAAAGAGCTGTAGCACTGAAATCCCTGGAGAAGGCCTTCTCACACCCCAGGCTCCACTTCATCCTCTTGCCTGGTGTGCAGCAGTGCCTGGGCACCCCAAGGGAGGAGGCAGAACTCAAAATCACAAAGTCTGCCCTGGTGTCAGAAATAGCCCTAGGTAAGAGGAGGGAGACTCCAGTACTGGATATAGGACTGAAAGACACAGAAATCCAGACATTGCCTGGCTTCCCCCAATCTCTTCAATGTTCAACAACAGCCAAAGAGGCCATGGTCATCTCCATCCATCAGAGAGCCAAAATAGCTCCCAGGAAGCCAAATAGGAGATGAAGAGACTTCACAATACTTCACTGAAATGGGAACCACTAAAACAGCTTGTGGTGGCAGCTGCATCCTGGCTTCCCTCTGACTGTCCTTTCAGGGCAGAACAGAAAGCCCACCTTATCAGACCCACGTCCTGTCATCCCTGTGTGACATCCCTGACTCAAAGACATCATTGCATAAAAACAAAATTGTTTAAGAGATTTACAAAAGCACACGCTGGGGCAAACATGTGCATTTCTCATTTCTCTAAGTGGCTTTATGCCAGTCATGCTGGCATGACTTAATCTCTGAGACTGCAGACGTTCTCTGTTTGGGATTGAATTGTGTCTTCTGAGAATTCACGTGTATACCTTCTACCTGTGGTACTTCAGATTATGATTGTGCTTAGAGATGAGTATTCTCCTAAGAAGAGAGTAATTCAGAAGGAAGAACAAGTGGGGACATATGGAGCACATGGGGACAAACATTGTCTACTAACCAAGGTGTCTTAGTTTGGGTTACTTTGTTTATGAGGAGACACCATTGACCCTAGCAACTCTTTTAAAGGAAAAGCATGTCACAGGAATTGGCTTAGAATTCAGAGTGTAGCTCTCATTGGGAGAGCATCAGAATAAGCTTTCCCCATCACCCCCTAGAGTTGTCATTTAAGGCTGGACTGCAGCATGAAGCAAGCGCAAACTGCTCAAGGGGAAGAGATGATTAGTCTCCATGGCGACTATGCACTTTAAGTGAACATACCTACTGTATGTGTACATGCTCAGGGTGAGAGGTGAGCACTGATTGGAACTGCCACTCTACTGCCACTCTATCCCAACAGCTAGAAATTTTTATTGCCCTCTTTCTCTCTCTCTCTCTCTCTCTCTCTCTCTCTCTCTCTCTCTGTGTGTGTGTGTCTGTCTGTCTGACTGTCTGTCTGTCAGCAATGTTATTGAATACAGATATTTTGGTTTTTGTTTTGGTTAATATAGCCATTTATTTCCCTTCAATCTGCTTCATGCTGGCATGAGGGCTGTACTTGATATATGCTGTGGTGCTGTGCCCAGTGAGTGGTGGTGGTGGTTGCCATGTACCTTGCAGAATAAGCAAATGGACAGGAGCAGCTGTGACTAGAACCCCATTCCTGTGTGTGTAGCCCACTCTTCTAGGATTGGCCCACTACTTGTATGAAGTGTTTCTCTTTGGGTGATCATTTGTTGAACTCAGACTCAACGAGGATGCAGAAAGAACCTTGTGCTGGTTTTGTTTCAGTTGCAATGTATAACAAAATATTAGGACAGACAGCAACTTGAGGGAGAAAAGAGTTTATTCCGTCTCACAGTTCCAGTTTATCGCCCATCACAGCATCAGAAGCTCGAGGGAGCTGGTTGAGTCACACCCAGAGAGAGAAAATGAAACATCTACACTCACGCTCAACCTACTTTCTAGATTTATTTGTATATTCCAAACCCGAAATCCAGGGGATGCTGCTGCCCACAGTGGGTATGGTTTCCTGCCTCAATTAATATAATCAGGACAAATCCTCCACAGACACGCCCACAGGCCAATCTGATTTAACAGTCCCTCATCAAGACGCTTTTCTTTGGTGATTCTAGATTGGTAATTAACACAAGCTTTATAGAACTAAGAACACAAAGGAAGAGACAATGAAAAAAAAATTACTCAGGAACGTCTCCCTAAAGTTGACCCTGTCCTGAGAGCTTCAGTGAAATTGAATGAAAAGATAATGTGTTAGTTTGTTAGGCAGAGAAAATTTTAAGACAGGAGAGACTTCAGGACAGGACTGAGAAAGCAGCTGTGATTGTTAGAGATCAGAACCGATGAAGAGAACCCTTCCCACCCCCTCCCCAGTGCTGCACGAGGGATGATAGAAGGTGTGCTGTTACCACAATCCCATCTCTTACCGTCTTTAGCTTGTGAACATCCAAATTCATTAAAAAGCAGAAAGCCTAGTCTGAGTAGTTCTCTGCTTCTGCCCTGGAAAATGTTTCTCCAGTGACAGCACATACTCACTGAGGGGCAGCTGTGCTCCAAGGGGGCCAGGTTCCATGCTGGGATGGAGGTAGAGCGTGGCAGCATCATCCACAATGGCATTAGGTTTGCAGGTATGAAAGATGCAAGGTTGAAGATGCCATGGAGAGAAGCTGAAGCCATGCAGTGTGTGGTAGACTCGGAGTCCTGGCAAAGAGGCCTATCTGTGAAGCTGAAGTTGGCAGTGGTGACCCCAGGATATTGAAGATGTCAGGACCATCAGATGGCCACTGGGAAAAGCTGCAGGCAAGGAACAGAGCTGGTTCAAGAGGGAGGCTGAGTGTGCTGCCGGGGCAGAGCTGCAGGAGAGGGGCTACCCAAGCACTTTGGAGTTTAGTGTCATCATTAACCTCAGATACCAGACACCGACTTATAAGATTTGATGGTTTCTCTGACGGATTTTGATATTGCTTTGTTCTGATTGTTCCTTGTCATGCCCTAGTCCTTCTTCTTTGGAATAATGAGTGTTTGCTTCATTCCCTTTGTATGTTGGTGAATGAGCTTGGTTTCCGTTTTATAGGAACTCACAGTAAAAAAAAAAAAACAAAACAAAAAACTTTGGTCTTTTCAAGGGCTGGGATTGTTAAAAACTATATGGGCTCTTCTAAAGTTGAAAAGGTTTTATAACAGCATCGTGGGTCTACGGGAACTAAGACTGGAAGGTTATAGCTTCAAAGGGATGCTTTTGGGTTTCAAGGTTGACAAGGGGTGAGGTCGTTATAGTTAATGTTAAATGAAAGTTGACAAAATTTAGAGTCTCCTAGGGAACAGTTCTTGAGAGGGCCATGCCCGTGGAATATCACACTGATTATATTATTTGCTGTGGAAAGACCCGTCCTGACTGTGGGTGGGACTATCCCATGAGCAGAGCTCTTGACTGTAAAGGATGGAGAGAGCTGGGCACTAGCGTGCATTCGTCCTTCGCTTACAGCTGCCGTGTGAGCAGCTGCTTCAAGCTCCTGCTGCTTTTGACTTCGTCACCACGATGGACTATATCTTGAACGATGAGCTAAAATAAACCCTGCACCCTGAGTTGCTTTTGTCAGACTAGTCCAGCCCAGCAACAAGAAGATGAATGAAGACAAATAGTGTATAGATGAACTCAGATACAGTGTCAAATAAAAAAAGAAGTGTATTTTAGATACAAGACAGTGTTTCGCTGAAAAGTCAAAGATGTATCCCTTCCCTGTGATCTTCATGTTAATGTGTCAAAAAAAGTCTATTTGAGAGGTTGCAGAGAACACACACCACACAATCAGAACTGCACAGAGCCATTGGCCCTGAGCAGATGATGCAAAAACAGTACCGAAGCCATAGCTCATCCTGAAAGTGAACTAAGCTGAAACTCACCATTAACCAGCATTCTTGGATCAAGATGATGTCCACATGGCAACTGTTGTCAACAAGCCTGGTATACAGAGATGAGCATGGGCATCGCTATGGCACCATAGACAGGAATTTGCAAAAAGTACAAATGACATACCCTATCTCCCTGTTTTTATTCTTTGCAAGTCTTTTAGACCTCAGTTAAAACATGTTTCAAATTCATCTCACTGTGGCCTCTTCCGGATGTCACCAAGTGGGCAGGCAAGAGCGTCCTGCTCGTGATCTGCTGAGAACAGTATTTCCAGTGTCACAAAGCTCGTGTGTCTGCAAGAGAGCAGCTCTTCCTCTTACTGATGGAGAAGAAAAATGAAAGCTAACCAAGAGTGTAGGGATTGACTCTTAGTGAAATCAGCTCTGGGATAGGGAATGGGGTCTAGAGATAAGGCTCAATGGTAAAGTTCCTATTGTATAAAGATTCACACACACACACACACACACACACACACACACACACACACACAGAGAGAGAGAGAGAGAGAGAGAGAGAGAGAGAGAGAGAAGGGGGGCTGGGAGTGTTCAGGAGAAATCCTTCATAAGTGGTTTTTGTCATCAGCTGGAATATACCTGATATGAGGAAGAGGAGGGAGTGCAGCTTCCTCTATGATAAATGTGTTGTGGTTGGGGTGTCTCTGTTCTTATTACAAAGTAAGGATTAAAGATAAGGGAAGTCATCCATGTGTAGGGAAACAGGGGCACCCATCAGTGGGCCAGCTTGGTCAGGGAGAACACCAGAGAGCCCCAGAGAAAAAACTAAAAGAACAAACTGTGTTAAGGAGAGGAGAGGAAATCAAGAAAAAGAGCAGAAATATCCAATGAAGTTGCCACAGAAACCATCACAGGTAGTTTCCATTATGGCAGTCAAGTGAAACAAATCTATAGAATAGTTTCCCTTACGTTTAGCTATGAACTACTGGGGAGTGTTAGGTGTGAGCTTGATTACATTGAGCTGGTGACAGACAGTGCAAATGTTTTTGGAAATTCTTAAGTTTCAATGGCTTGATGCACAGCCCCCGTGAAGGGATGGTCTGAGAGAAACGCATGGGAGAGTTCAAGGTCACAGGGTCAATTTTCTAGACGTTCTAGTCTTCAGCTGTAATGCAGAACAACCTTCCAAACGCTTTATTTTCTCGGCACTTTCAGCATGTCTAAAACGCTATCAAGAGAGCTTCGTTTTAACACGGAGTAGCACGGCTGTAGAAGAGTGCCGAACTTCCGTTTTCAGGCAGGCAGTGAACATCTTTCCTGAGCCTCGTGCTTGTGGTCAGTGGGAGCAGTACTTTGGTTTTGATACCTATGTGTATTTAGCACACTCTCTTAGACGCCATTTAAATTTTGTGACAAATTCTGTTTTGGGGCTGTGATGTGACTTCATAAAGACCAGAGACAAATATTCAATCCAGTTTGATGATCCAGTCTTAGAATCTACTTACATAGTCGTCAACTTTATCTTACTCGTGCCCTGGCTTTTGCTTGTATTCATTTAATTCCACACTTACCTTTAATTCATGAACTTTATAGATTAATAAAGCACACTAACTTTTATTCTATTCCTAGAACTACTTCTGGGTAGAGTGGACTGAGTCTCGAACTGCAGATGTCCTAGAGAGTCTCCTGCTTTGAACTCTTTATATTAGCTGGGATTGAAAATAAAGCTTCCCCGAAGGTCAATAGAATTTTATGCCCCAAGAAAAGAGTACAAGAATGCACCTAATGTGAAAATTGATAGAGCAGACTTATAATTTATCTTGAAGGTGATCAGGCATGTATACTGATTTAATCAGGAGTTGTGGTGGCTCATGCTAAGTTTCCAAAAACCCACTGGGACCAGACAATGTGTGGCAGGGCTGGAGTCTCTGCAAGAAGGACCCAAGTAACCACTGTGTGATGCTGTGAGGGTAGAACCTAGTTGTAGTGACGCCCCAAGCACGTCTGGAAGGCCAGGACTATTTATTGAGGACAGCTGCTGGCCCATAGTGGAGCTAGTTCAGGAGAGAAGGCTCTGCACACTACAGGGAGCAGTGCTTGAAACACAGGGCTACTCAAATCCTCCTTCAAAGCCTAGACGAGTTCTGTCATCTTATAGATGCTGGACACAGAGTTGCAGGGTTAGATGTTTGCCATCAGGTCCAGTCCATCGCTGGTATCCCAAGGATTGTGAGCTAATCTTTTATCCTCATACTGACTGTTCAAGACATAGTCTCCAACTCAGCTCCCAACCCAGCTTGGAGCAGTACCAGGAGAGCCCAGATTGCAGTCTCCAATAGAAGACAAGGATGGCACAAATACAGAAGGAACCTGGAAGAGCCTTTGCATGGCTTTCCATAGGTGACATCCTTGGAGGAAATTCCATACATTGCTCCTGAGCCTGACAACAAGGCTGTTCATTTTCAATGTTACTTCAGTTTAAAATAGTTTTGTCTTTACTTTTGCGATTTGAAAAGCAAATTGGGTAAAAATGCACCCAGTGGTTGGACCAGGCCCCTAACACCTCCTTCTCCATGTGCCATGGTTCTTGATGGGAATCTTACAAGGCCAGAGCATTTTACCCCTGGAGTATGCTGAGACCTTGACCCATTTGAATATTCTGGAAGCTTGGTGTTCAAAACAAATCCTTCAAGCTCTGTGGCTGAGTATAATCCTGCTCACCGGGGAGTGGCTCTTCCACTTTCCAGCTAATCTTCATCTGACCCATTTGTGAAATTTGTTCTGAGGCTACTCTTAACTTCTGTGCTCTCTGAAGGTAGCTCTCTGCCAGGTCTCGTTTTAATCCCATAAGCAGTACATTGATGTCCGCCTAGGAGGGTATTTTCTCAATATTTATCAGGTGCATGCACTTGACTTCTTATGTGGTAATATTTGTTCACTACATATTACCTTACTTGATTGGGGCAAACCCTCCAAAGGTATCAAAGCTGACTTCAATGTCTGCCTTGGACTCTGAAACTCTGCAGGCTTTAACTGATGAGTGTTGAGCAACCACATGACCACTGAATAACATTTTCTGAACTTTAAGTTAGAATTAAGTCCTTGTGCTTTGCAAGGTTGTTAGGAGTGATGTCAGCTCCCTGCCTTCTTGTGTTCTGCATTCTGAAGCATTCTTTAATGTTTTTTGTTTCACCAATACTACTCTACCAAAGAGTGCTGAAGTCCATAACCTTTGTGGTCTCCCTGCTGTTTCTGATGCTTTGACTAGGGTGGTTACCCTCTGTGGTCCCAGGTTGTCCCCACCTTTGAAGAGTGACCATTTTTGCTGACACTCCTTCATCTTCTCACTACCTAAATGAGAGATTTCATTTCCTATGAGACTGTGGATAAAGAGGGCAGGTGTTATGTGTGTGAGGCACTAGACAGGAGCAGAGAATTGAAAACAGCAGCAGGCATGGCATGCCACCTGGGATAGCACACCTTGAGAAATGTGTTTGCCTCCTGGAGGATTTGGGGCTAACACATGAGACCTTAGCATGTCAGAATGAGCAGTGTGCCTCGAGAGCCCAGGGTGGAGGTGGCACAGGGACCATATTGATTATTCTGATTACATTGTTCATGTGCCTTTGCATGCTTGCCACCTTTCCTACCAGATCCTTTGGCATGTTCAATATGATGGTTTTAAAGTCTTTACTTGAACTTTTCAAAACCCAAGTTATCAATGCATCTGGCTGTACTGATTTTTTGTTGTTGTTGTTATTCTTGTGTGTGTGTGTGTGTGTGTGTGTGTGTGTGTGTGTATACAATCTTTTTAATTCAGCGTTGACTACCACACATGGAATGGGGAAGAATCATGTTAAATAGATGTCACACAGGAGATGGGTATATCTCGTCCATGGAGAGGCTATTACTGTGGAGGGCTGATGAGATACAGACAAGAGAGAGAAAAGAATGGAATTGCATGGTATCATCATGGTAAATGTAACTGCACTGCCTTCTAATTCTTGTAGCAAGCATTGTTAGCCTGGGTGGCTGACAGGGCTGGGATGCTGGGATGGCTCCGTGCTCTGCTCTCAGTTACAAATGCACATATATATGCCACCCCAGGTCTTCTCCCAGGTAGATACTGTGGTTTGTGACTTGTTTCTTGGCTACAGGTGAGGAGTGCCCCCCCCTCCACTTTGGTCCAGCTTTATCCTTTTGTTTGTTCTTTGAACCTGAGCTTGTTCTATCATTGCTCCTCTCTCAGATGATGCTCAAACAACCTCCAAGGTAGAAGATTCCTTCTCTCTACTTGTCTAGGGACAGCAGACCCCTCCTCGGCTTCAGTGTGGCATTCTGAGCCTCAGGTGGCTTCTTGTTCTCCCTCCAGTCTCATCTAGGTTTTCCCGGTTCATTAGATGTTTGGTCATTCATTGGTCATGGATCAAAGACGTTTGTGTTGTGAGGCAGAAGGGCTGAGTAGTGCGATAGCCTTGCTTGTCAGCTTTCCTGGACTGAGAGCTGACTCAGGGATTACTGAAGTGCAGCACAGAAGGCACAGACACTGGACCAAACCCTCTGAGACTCCAAGCCCAACAAGCCGTTTCTATCTTGAGTTGTTCTGTCAGATGCCTGGCCGCAACAATGAGAAAGTATCTAATTCATGTATGGCGGCAGATCCGTGTTGGTCCTCTGCGCTTGCCCGTGTAGCTGACCTTGCACTCTCTTTCCTTTGGGCTCACCTTTCTGATAAGAAACCTCAACAGTGTCTAGGGCCCCAGACAGTTCATCTGATGTGGAGGTCAGTGCTGGCTTTCAGACATTGCTGGACATTTTGTCTATTTGTTTTTACACATGGAAGATTCCTTCTTGTGTGTTTTCTGCCATGCTTCGCTGCTCCTTTGTGGCACTTCAGGCTTCTTGGCTTCCTTGTTGACCTGAGCAATAGAGAGCTCTCAGGAAAAGTCTGACTTGCGGTCTATCTGGGGTTGGGGTTTTTCTTCTTGCCTGAGCAGTGTTCTTTCCAGTTTTCTGTATCCTGCTTGTGAGTGAGAGTAGAAAAAAAAAACAACTTTCAAACAGTTTTTTCTTGACAAAATTTACTCATGTATAAACATAATTTCTGAGGTATAAGAACACTATAAGCATGGTTACTTCCTAATTTTTAAAGTTAAATTAATTGGTTGACTGATAGTGTATATGTGTGTGTATGTGTATGTATATGTGTGTGTCCAAATATACATATGGAGGTCAGAAGACAACTTGTGGGAGTCAGTTCTTTCCTTTCAATCTCCTGGGTCCTAGGGATAAAATTCAGGTCATTAGGCTTGGCTGAAAGTGCTTTTGCCTGGTCAACTAACTCACTAGCCCCTACTTAGCAGTTTTGTCATGAATAAACTACACTTGTTCATGTCAGATATTTTATATCTAATAAGTCTGTGGTGGTGCTGTTTAAGTTAAGGGGCTGTATCTCAAATTTATAACTAGTTGTTCTGGCTTCAAAGAATGGAAAGGATTTTTCACTCATCATTATGCTTGATTCTTGTGTATTTTTACTTAAAAATGGGCATAAAGTGGGAGCTGGAAGGTGAATGTGTGTTTATGCACCCATCTTTGTCCTATCAGCTCTCTATTCTCTTGTGTCAAAACAGTCTCTAAGGATGGATCGATTTGGGAAGGAAAAATACCTCTCAAGCAAAGGTTTCTCAAAGCCATGCCTGAATTTATGGAAGATGTTATTAATTTAAACTAAAATGGTAAACATAAACAAAGTCCTTTGGCTTCCAAGGGTGGCTAACTCAGGTAATAGGAGTCTATGGGTGATGTGTCAGACTGAGGACCATTAGGTGGTCATCCTAGAGTCCAGCAGGACAGAAAGTTAGCCAGCTGTAAGCCTTGGTGTCTTACCAACATCCTAACTCCAGCCTTCTTGTTGCCCTAGGGTCCAGAAGGATTAGAAGTGAACCAGGGTCAAACAAAACTTGGCAGTCCCGCTGTCTCCTGAAATCCAGACCCTGGTGACCACTCTTGAGGTACTTGGTGTCTTCAGTATTGGTCCTTCACATTCACTCATGTTACTGTCTTCATTTAGTGTTCTCTAGGTACTGTGGTATCACCAAATGGAGCCATACATTGATAGTGTCCATGGATGTGCATGAGGCTATCCCAGACACAGCAGAGATATCACAGGATGTGCATGAGGCTATCCCAGACACAGTGGAGATATCACAGGACAAACAGTTGACATTTACCGTGACATTTTCCTATTGTGAGTCCCCAGACACTCAGTAGGAGAATAGGCTGGATATCAGAAGAGGCCAGTGAGGAGATAAGAGGATGCCAGGAGGAGAGAAGAGAGGAAGAAGCACTAATAACTAAATCCCCAGAGAGTGGCTCAGGATTGTAGGTTTGCAGATTTTAGAGTTTTGAATGCTTTCCCTTGAACCTCTTTACAGGTTGAAGGTCTGAGGAGAGGGAATGGCAAGGTCAGTGTCCCGAGGTTAGCCCATGGCTGGCACACACCAAGGGGCAGGGTACTAGAAAGTGAAACTCACTGAGGGGAGAAATGATTAGATCTACGGGCTTCTCTGAAGCCTGAAGAAGTCAGGAGATCTGACAGATCTTTCTCCCTCCCCTTCCCAATCCTAAGCTGGAACCTCTGGCAAAAGAGTTGTGTGCTTTGGACAACACAAGCAGTAGTTGCTTAAGCAAGGTGAGGCCAGGGCATTGGGGACATAAGGAAGCATGGCTATGTACTTAATCTACAGATAAGTTGCTGAACGTCTAAGCAGATATATTAAGACTCTAGACTCAAAATTCACTACTGTGTCTGGATATCGGGGCTTTGGACCCAGAATGACAATGCTATGTGGAGGAGGCTGAGGACCTTAGCTGGCAGTGGGAGACTGTGTGCACATGGCTTGGCTAAGCAGGCCAGCCCTAGACTGTCTCACACTGAAGGTCAGAGGCTGCTTCCCAGGTTCCTTTCTGTTGTGTCAAGATGCATGTCTTCTCCTAGATCAGGAACCTGTCATGTGACCACCAAACATCTCAAGATGGAGGGAGCTGACCTTCTCATACCCAATGTTCATGTGGGCAGAGTCTAACTGTGGACCAGACCAACCGATGGACCCTTCTACATCCTAACCTAGATCCACTATTCAGTCAGCCATCCACAAGCATCAGTAAACAGTGCCAACAGGATGGTGTGTACCACATCCCAAGCCACTGTGGACTTATTTAGCAACTGACCTCTGGTTCAGGGTCAACACCATGTCAGTGTAACTCAGTCCAGAAGAGCAATGTGGCCCATTTCATGCTTGTTGGATTAACACAGCTGGCACCAAACAACAGGAGTCCAAAAATAGATACAATATTGACAGCATTGTATACCTAGGAAGTAAAATAATGACAGAAGTATGTGGATCTCTGCCCTCAAAACTCTAGAGTTTGCAGAAAATTTAAAAGACCCAAGTAAGTGGAAAGACAGAACATGCTCAAAGATTGGAAAGTCATTATTGCAAAGGTGACATTTCTGCCCAGAAGGAAACAGAAATCCATTATGGTTTCAAAGGAAATCACAGAAGTCTTCTTGTATAAATGCACATGCTGATTCAAGAATATGAAAATGCAAAGCCCACAATATCTCTACCACAGCACTGTGAATAAGTGGGGCAGGAGGACCTCCCAGGTGGGGGAACATGTTAGGGAGGTGTAATGAACAGGTAGTGATGGAGAGAGGGAGAAACGACACCAAGGTAGAGTCTGGGAGAATCTTGCTGCAGGTTGTATGGTGAGAGCTTTCTCAGGGCTTTATTGCTGTGAAAGGACACCATGATCAAGGCAACTCTTATAAGGACAATATTTAGTTGAGCCTGGCTTACAGGTTCAGAGGTTCAGTCCGTTATCATTATGGTTGGAAGCATGGCAGCGTGCAGGCGGAGAAGGAGCCAAGAGTTCTATATCTGAATCATCAGGCAGCAGGAATAGAGGCTACTGAGCTTCTGAAACTTCAAAGCCCACTGCCAGTGACACACATCCTCCAAAAGTGCCACACCTGCTCCAACAAGTCCACGTGTTCTAATCCTTTCAAATAATAAGCTACTCCCTATAAGCCTATGCGGGCCATTTTCATTAAAACCAAAACAGGAGCCCTTGCCAATCTTGCTGGGCCATATCATACTGCATCAGAAGACCCATAGATTTGAATGTGAAAAATATTTTGGAGGAAAACTTCATGTTATTAGGAAAGAATTCTGCTACCAGGTTTTTAAAAAGTGTAGAAAACATTTGATAATATTAACACGAAACTTTACTGGAGGTAGGAAAGTTTCTGTTTCTCAAGATATCACAATAACTATGCAAAGGCGGGATCATTTAAATCTGAACTTCAACTCATATAGTGAAGGCTTTGTTTCCAGTGGATGGTGATGTTTTTGGAATTTCCAGACACTTTGGAAGTGGGGCATTATGGGAGGAGGCAGGAGGCTGGGGCTTGTACTATGGGGCTGGGTCTTGTCTCTGGCCCCTCTCTTTGCTGTGATGTGAATCACTCTGCTTCACTGAGCCTTCCTTGCCCTGATGAACAGCCCCTGAAACCTGGAGCTAAAATAAAGAAGTCTTTCCTCTATGTTGTCAAGGTATCTTTCTCATAGCTCTGCAACAGTAACTTACTCAGAAAATTAGTACCACAGAGTGAAAGTCATTGCTGTAACTATCTGACAGACTGTAATAGCAATCATTGAACTGTTTTTTTGGGAGGAATTTGAAAGGTGTCTTATGGTTTTACCATTGTGAACAGACACCATGACCAAGGCAAGTTTTATAAAGGACAACATTTAAGTGGGGTGGCTTACAGGTTCAGAGGTTCAGTCCAGTAATAAGGCATGGTGCAGGAGGAGTTGAGTGTTCTACATCTTCATCTGAAGACTGCTAGCAGAATACTCACTTCCAGGCAGTGAGGACTGAGTATTAAAACCCACGCTCACAGTGACACACCTACTCCAACAAGGCCACACTTCCTAACTGTACCACTCCCTGGCCCAAACATATTCAAACCATCACAAGAGGGTTGGATGAAGTATGAAGAATCTCTAGGCTGCTATAAGTAGAAATTATTAAGCAATTCTAGTGGAAGCTGAGAGCAACAGACCTGCTGATGGAAATGTAGGGCTACACAGACTGTGCATAAGGTTTCAGAGGGAAATGATCACTGGACTGTGAATCATACCAGAGGTCAACAAAACATTTATTGAGGCTTTAACCATGTTATGAGACTGAGAGAGGCCAAACTGAATAGTTAAAGACTAATGTATTTGGTAGAAGAAATTTCAAGACAGCATAACATTTGGGTTGTGGCATGGATATCTCTGGTTGCTTTTAGCCAGTTTCACAGTGAGTATAAGGGCTGAAAATTAGAGCAGAAAGAAATGAAAGAGGTAGTCGGCTGTAAGGGGAGCAGGCTTAAAATTGTAGACAAGGGGGGTGTTGATGAAATAAGAGACAGAAAGAGAGAGGGGGAGGGAAGGAAGGAGAGAATGAATATGAAGTTGAGAGGGAAAGGTGGAAGGGAACAGGAGAGGAATTGGAGGGCAAAGGGTGGGAGTAGATTTGATAAAAACATATTGTATCCATGTTGAATTCTCAAGCAATAAGAAAAGAAAGAAAAACCAAGTGGGGAGTGCTTTGTATCAGAATAGAAAGAAAGAAGCTGGGAGTGTCTCAGGAATTGGCTGGATATGCCTGTCTCAGAGTAAAGGCTGGAAAAGGTTTAACCCATTTGAAAGTCTGATTTGCAGAGAGCTCCAGGGCGCACTGCAGATGTCTGAACTCCCAGGATAGTCTTCCCCAGCTGCCTAGGCACTCAGAGCTGGAGGTGTCCACATGGTACTGGTTCAGCAGGCATGCACAAAACAAGAGTTCCAGAAGGGAATAGGAGTCAGGGAGGCTTCTATTCAGACTCCAAAGAAAAGATGGAATTTTTATATTCAGAGACTCATAGCTAGGCACTTCCCTGGAGTCTTTCAAATGTTTGAACAGTGGTAGAAATGTTGAGGCTTTGTGCAATGCTGGAGATGGACTGAATGCATTTTGCTTTATGAGATGATCATGGGCCTCCGAGGATGGGAATGGAATGTGTCGGTCTAAATATCACATGTTTTGGATGCTTAGTCTCCAACTGCTGGTGTTCCTTTGGACCTTTTGGATTCTTCAGGAAGTAGATCACTGGGGTAGGTATGTCCTGAGGGCTGTGACTGGCCAAAGGCTCAGCTCTGCTATGCCTCTCATTCCCACCATAATGGACTGTACCCATTTGTATTTTCAACTTCTTCTCTCAGATATATTGTCACATCTGTACAACAGTGACAGTCACAGATTTGGAGACTGACAAAGGGCTTGCACAAAATATAGAGGAAGAACTACATATTTATTTTCTTTCCTTTTTAATATAAATATTTACTTTAAGTTATTTACGTGGGGTATGTGTGCGTGTGTGTGTGTGTGTGTGTGTGTGTGTGTGTGTGTGTTGATACAGAGGCCAGAAAAGGGTGTGGGGTGTCCTCCTCGACCACTCTCAGTGTATTCCTTTTAAGGCAGGGTCTCTTCCAGAACATGTGGCTTGTTTTTTATCTTGGCCACGCTGGAAGCTATCAACTACCTTCCTTTCCCTGTCCCATTCAGAGCTGGGGATGCTAGCACACACTAAAGGCTAAGATTGTTAACTGCATGCTGGGAACTGAAGTCTGGTCCTTATGATTGTTCAGTTAATGCTTGTTATCACAGAGTTATCTCTAAAGCCCCAGCACTATGTGTTTTTAAGGAAAATGTCAGATACCTCAGTAGGAGAAAAAATAACCAGCAAGAAATATCAACAGTCCTCTCATATATTGGGGGAGGGGAGACTCAGCTGGCAAATATGCAGATATGAGCAAACTCAGTAATTGTAGAAGTGAGAATTAAAACATCAGATGCCACTGTAGAAGAACAATAAAATTACCAGAGACAAGTACAGAACAAAAGGCTGGCAGAGCGAAGGGGCTAAGAGAGTGGTATTGTTAAGTGTTGTTGGTGGCAGAGCATCAGGACAAAGGTTCGCTAGGGCCTGCTCATGCTTACCCTGACAGCCAGTGACTTCTAGGTGGGGCAGCGCCACCATATTTCACAAGAAAGGTCTCACAGCATCAAAGAGAAAAGCAGTGGGGATCTTGGGTTGGGTGACATAAGAAGGGATGGGAAAGAAGGAGTTTTCTGAAGCATTGCTGAACCCCTTTTCCTGGGCTTTCTGCTTGTCACAGTATGAGCTGCTCTGCTCTGTCTTGCCCTTCCTGGATTGATACAGTAGCCTCTGAAACAGTGATTGCAAACATTTTCTTCCTTTAAGCTGGTCCATTGAGTACTGACTAACAGAGGCCTGGAGAAGGAGAAGTTAGTTTCTTAGTGGCCTCCATAGCTTTAATGGTTTTTCCCATGTCCAAATATTTTTTTGCTCAATAAAATTGAACAAAATTTTAAAGGAAGGGTGGTTGTAGAGCAGAGGATTGTAAGGGGCGGGAAGAAGCTCTTGGGAGTACAGAATGTGGCTACAGTGTTGCCAGGGCTGCAGGCTTCCTGGGTCTGGTTACACGGCAGAAGGAAACTCCTGAGCATCCTGGTAGGTCTATCCTGGTCCTTCAAGCGTGTAACTGCATCACCTGACTCAGCAAAGGGGATTCTGCAGACATAACTCAGTGTATGGACACGAGGACACACAGTCCTGGGTTGTCTGTAGGGGGATGGGGTGCGAGGGGGAAGGGGAAGGAGTCCAGTGGACTCATAACATTTCAGAAAGAGCAACTTTGGGAGGGTAGAATGCAGAGATGGGCATAAGTTAGATGATTTGAAGAAGAGACCTGAGTCAAAGCTTGTAGCTGGCTTCTAGAGGCTGGGGATGGATCCTGGCCTGGAACCTTCAGAAGCCCTGGCCTGGCCAACAACAGAAGTACATTTATGTAGCTTTAAGTCTCCAAGACAGTGGCCATTTTGTTCTAGCGCTGATAGGAAGCCTGGCCCTTGGTGGTTAATTCTGTGACTAGTGTAATTACCCTGTGCTTAAGTAGATTGTAACAGGTCTTCAGAGACAGCAAGAGGAGCCTTCAACTCTAGACTGGGAAGTGAATATGGAACTGTCACTGTGGGTTGGCTGTGGTATGAACTCTCGGCATCTTTGAAGGGTCGTATAAGGCGCAGGAGGAAAGCTCAGGCTAGATCTGCATTTAGGCTGGAGATACCCACAGTAGGGCATCATGCTTCTGACCTAAGGGATACAGGAGCAGGTTACAGAGGAAGATGAGGCAAGCTGACAGGCTTTGAGGCCTGGCCTCATCTTACTACGGCCACTTTGCTGCCTGGTGCTCAGCAGTCCCTCTAGGGGACTGTGATTTACTTCTCTGATGCTCAAACCCTGCTGAGGAGGAAGAATTCTCGTCAGCCCTCTTTCCCCTCCCTTATATGTGGACATTACAATAAGCAGAGTTTGTGCAACCTATTTATGCAAAACACTAGGTTTATTGCTCACCAAGATTGAAATCTGCGGCAAGCACTTGCTTTGCTGGTCGGCTGAGCAGCACGTTTGGAGAATGTGTAGTTAACGATACAGTATAAACCAGAGAGCTCGGTTCTTATAATAATTTTGTTATGGTCAATCTAAACCTAATATCCTTTTTCATGCTATTTTCTGCTATCCTAAATCTTTCCTCTGAAAGGCAATAATAGGTAGGCCATCAGCAGAGCTTATGGGGAAACGACTGTGTGTAGAGCAACTC
The DNA here is from genome assembly GCA_030674055.1 of Rhabdomys pumilio. Taxonomy (NCBI): domain Eukaryota; kingdom Metazoa; phylum Chordata; class Mammalia; order Rodentia; family Muridae; genus Rhabdomys; species Rhabdomys pumilio. Next base: position 125,077,140 of record JANHMN010000003.1, read on the forward strand.
TGATTAGTGACTGATGGCCCTGCACCTCATCCTGAGTAAGGTGGTGAGTCTGAATGACCATGTCCCTGGGCCAGGTTAGTTTGTCTCAGCTTGGCCCAGCTATATCTGCACAAGGAGGGACTTGGGCTCATCTCTAAGAATGACTGTGACAACTGGTGCTTCTGACAGATGTGCAATCTCGGATGCTGGCAGCCCCAGAGCTTGGAGCAGGCACCTCAGAGAAGAGTAAATACAGATGTCTAGGAGGGGTGTGGGGACCACTGGCTACTGGGCTTATAGAAAAAGAAGGCAGCTTTGCCAAGAGTGTTATTCTTTCTCTTTGCTGCCCAGGCAAATGTTTGAGAGTAAAATGCCCATCACAGAAGACTTGGCTAGGGAGGGATGGGGAGTGGGGGATGGGAGATGAGGAGGGAACAGCAACAGAAACTAGAGGTGTTTTTCTCTCACATAGCTCTCACATATTGCCCTTGTCATCCTGGGAATTTCATGGAGTTTCTAGAGGTCCCAAAGAGGCTCTGCAAGGCAGAAGTGAAGAGCAGAGCAGCCTCCAGCCCACCTGGACACATGGGGTGGGATGCCTGGGCCAACAGGAGTCATCTGTGTTGGAGTTTCATCCTACCATGGAATCCTCACTACTGTGGGATTTGAGAGGTTAACTGGACAGTGGATCTTACCAGGCCTACCCCACTATTCTCTCTGGAAGGTGGCCACAGAAGTGGAGATAGTTTTGGCTTTAGAGGAGAGAATGTAAATCCACACATGTGGCCTGGAGTATCTTTCAAACACCAAAGGTTGTGCACATCACAGGATACCAAACTGAGGTTTGAGCTCTTGTGTTGTTCTTCCTAAGAGACAACACTGGCCCACATGAGTCTCCTGCCCTTGGTGAACACGCTTAGGAAGTATCAGGCATTTTGCAGGGCAAAAGGCAGGATCAATTTATGGTGTTAGTTTGCCCTGGGGTGCCTATAGCAAAATACCTTTGCTGGCAGGGCTACAAAACAACAGAAACCTGTTGTTTTCTTCTTCTGTGTGCACATGTGTTCATGTGATAGTGTATACATGTATATGTGTATATGCATGTATACATGTGTGCATACCCTAGCCCCAACTTGTGCACACACACTCATGTGCATGTGCATATGTGTGGTGTTATGTGTGGGGTTTGAGTTGGTATGGATGCTTGTGCATATGTGAGTGGAGGCAGTATCAGCCATCTTTCTGGATTGCTTTCTACCTTGTATACTGGGACAGAGTCTCTCACTTGAACCCAGAACTTGTTAATTTGGCTAGTCTATCTAGCCAGCTTGCTCTGGAGATCCTATCTCTGCCTTGAGTGTTGGGATTGCAGAGAGGCACAGGCCTGGCATTTTTGTGGGTGATGGAGAACCAAACTCTCACACTTATGTTTGGGTGGTAAACCATTTCTTTACTCCAAAAACTTACTCTCTCGAAGCCCTAATTACTCCTTCTGAGGCCTTCCTCCTCAGCTTACAGATAGTATCTTTTCTTGGTGTCCTTGAGTAGTGTTCTCTCGGGCACATGTATCCATGAGATTTCTCTGGGTCCAAAGCTCTCATCTGGAGATCAGTTAGGTTGGTTAAGTGTCCATCCTCACATTCTCCACTTATCACCTCTTTAAACCCCCCTCTCAAAGTATAGGCTCTAGGGTTTAGGTCAGTGGTTCTCAACTTTCCTAATGCTGTGACTCTTTAATGTCATTCCTCATACTGTGATGACCCCCTGACCATACAACCATTTCCATAGTTGTAATTTTGCAGCTGTTATGAACCATAATGAAAATATCTGTGTTCTCTGATAGTCCGAGGCTACCCCCATGAAAGGGTCAGTCAACCCCAAAGGGGTTCCAACACACTTGTTGAGAACCACTGATTGAAGTCTTTGTAGATGGATTTCAGAGAACCCCATAGCACACATGTATATGTCAACAATTGCTATAATGATGGTGTGAAACAAACAACCTCCAGGGGCATGTGACATTCGTTTTTTTATTCTTACATAAATAGGAGGACTGTTGGTTTGCATTGAGGTTGCTTTGAGATGATCCAGCCTTAGCATGATGCAGGCTGTCGGATGGAGTCCACGGGTGCTACGTGGACCCCTCCTGCCCCACTCTTCTCCCAGTCACGGCAGGAGCAAAGGGGCTGGGTCCTTGGCCCACATCCACTTTCCACTAGACGAAGCAAGTCTTGTGCTACAGAATGTATTTACAAAGTCAGTCTGACATCCGTGCCTTTTGCTTCAAGCCAGGGCCTTTTCACTTTTAATTGGTTGATTTCTGATGATCTTGTGTCAGCTCAGAGCTTGGAGAATCGTGGAGCTCTTGGCCTGTGCTTCTTTCTCCCGAGTTGCTCTTTCTTCATGCTGTTTTCTGCAGGCGGTGCAAGCGACCCTAACTCCCTCCATCCTTCACACTCATCTGATGTGTTGCTGTAACCTGCTGCCCGATTATCTCAGCTGCTGAGATTCTCAAAGTGTAATAGAAAAGATTATGGAGCAGATAAAGGCCAGAAGGAGCTGATGGTGCCCTGCACCGGTGTCTTTTTTTAGTGCCATTAGATTCACAGAATGCCTCTCAGTAGGTGGGAGGACTTTGGCAGCTTTAGAAGTCTGCCCTGGGTGAGCACAGGTTTGTGCCGTAGGTGCGGGTTGGTCACCGGCACTGTTATTAAAGTAAAGATGGACCTACTTTTAGAGGAATTCAGCCTTCCTCCCTGTTGTCTTCTATTGGGGAACAAGTCTTACATTTGTGTTGCAAAAGCAGATGTGTTTACTCTTTCTGAACCATCCTGGGTGTCCCTGGGTCCCTTGGCTCCTTAGCTGGTATCGCTCTGTCCTTCACCTTTCCAGATGGTATCCAACTGAAATTTTGAGGGCATTTGTCCTTGGAGTTGATCATGTCACTATTCCTGGGACTCAAGATTCAGAGTAACTTGTCCTTTTCTTTTTTATTTTATTATGGTTAAAAACACACAGAACATGAGACTCCCCTTCTTACTTTCTGGGTACCAGGTACATTCATACTCTTCAGCTATCCATCTCCATTGTTCAGCACCCCAAGCTGCCACTGTCCCCACTGAACACAGACTCCCCACTCTATAACCCAACCTTTTAGACAATGAGGCCAGGAACTCACGTGTTGCCAGAGGGCAGTCATGACATTCCAACATGTTCTTTTAACACCAGCCATAATCATGTTTCCTGTTCATATTTTGGTGTGTGGCCAGAGAAGCTCCCCTCTGTATCCCAGGTAGCAGTGAGGCAGGGCATGGGCAGTTGGGCTAGCTCACCTCTCTTCAGCTTTTCATTTACTCCACTATGCTTCAGTCTTGCTCTCTGGGAATGGATACACTGATAGAAGCTTCCAGATAAGAAGAGAGCGAAATGATTTTCCATACAGGTATGCATAAATGGGGACTCAGCACATGACTTAGGCAATGTATGAATGAGGAAGGATTTGTGCAGTGAGTAGCACTCTCTGGAAGTGGTCAGAGTGGCCCCAAACTCTACTCTCCTTCTCAAAGCAGGACTTGGGGGGCCATATGCTAAAGCAGTAACTGTCCTTAATGTTTTCAGGATCACCATTCAAGGAGCCAGAACATATAGTATTTGGTTGTCCCTTGTCTGGGGACAGCCTTTCCTGAGATCCCTGGATCATGGACTTTTGAAGGGAATGAGGACAAAGATGCTACCTTCCAGAGCCTTCTGACTTCTGCACTGAAAGCAAAGCATTTTCCTTCAATTTAAGGTTTGAAAAGCTCTTGCAATCACTTGACCTATGGGTCCAGAATGCATGATGTGCCTTTAGCAGTCTACCAAGGCACAGCCCTCTGTCCTGCTTAGCAGGTGAGGGAGGGCATGGGAGATGGATTTCCCTGAAGTTAAGTGGTGTTTGAGAGCCCAAGTCTTAACCTAAGGTGCTAAATACTCTATTCTCAAATAGCTATGAGGGGGAGGGGACAGGGACAGTCTCAGTGACGTGAACACTGAAGGTAGACATAGACTTCCCAGCCTAAGATGAGGGGCCTCAGACTTTTCATAAGAAAGGTATCATTGTTGTTAATTATATGGAACCTACATTCAGAGCTTGTTTTTCCAACCACTTATCCTGTGTGCATGTGCATCTGAACACATGTGGATGGGGATGGACACACACACACACACACACACACACACACACACGCACACACACAAGTGTTCATGCAGACAGATACACACACACAGGGGTCTATTATCATTCTATGTTATGATGCCCTAGACAGTCAGACTCTGCATATCAAATTCTCTTCCTCAGAGACCTTGTCTTTTGTTTTTCTCTAATTGTTGGGCTCAGCCCACTCAGTTATAGAGGGCAGCGTGCCCTATACAGTGTATGGATTCAAATGTAAAACAGAGATCTGGAGTGCGGTTTGGTCCTGTCTGGGTACACAGCCCATCATGGCTAGCTTCCGGAGTCTGTAAACATCATTATCTCCCAGGTGAGGCATGCATTCAGAGAGCAAGGAGGTTACCAGGGAGTGTGCTTTGAAACAGAAGCTTCTTTTCTTTCAGCTCCTGAGGAGAACGTACACTTGTGTCTCTGCTCATGCAGCACGGCAGAGAACAGGAAAGTTCTTAATTTCTTTCCTTGTCTTCATGCCTCTGTCTGAGCATCCACTTCTGTAGAGCTAGGCAACAGGTCTGCAAGATGAGTGCACACACATACACTCAGTGTTTTAGTGTGTGGGCAATTGTAAATGCATGTGTTCGAATCCAGATGTGTCTGAGTACTGGCCAGAGGTTGATGTCATCACACTTCATCTTCAATTTTTCTCTACATCATCATTAGTGTTGTTGTTATCATTATTTTGAGATAAGGCCTCTCACTGAATCTGGAGCTTGCTGATTTTGCTGGACTACTTGGCAGTGAGCCCCAGATATGCTCCAGTTTCTACTTCTCAGCACAAGCGTTACAGGTCCACATTGATGGGCCTGGATCTTTTATGTGGATTCTGGGCGATTTAACTCAGAGCCTCATACTTATGTAGGAAACATTGTACCAACTGAGTCATCTCCCCCAACCCCACCTCAATTTTTGTAGACTCCAGTTTGTGAGTACTCAGTAGTAATGTCTTTAGCCCACGGTCTGCTATCAGCAATGGCATATTGGATCCATGTCTCATGGCTGGCATAACCTCCTGTGCCATCTTGGGTATTTGGGTTGATTAACTGTGGCTGGAAATCACCCAGCTGAAACAAGTTCCTGGGAAAGGGAGGGCCAAGGCCAAGGGCAGATGTATTTTTCAGATTTGGTTTTCTGTTGCTCCCCTGGTCTGTGGTCTGTGATATGTCATCTCAATTTATGCCTCCTGTTGAGTGGTGTGCTTTAAAACCTTTGCTGACCTGAAACGGGCAAAGTGATAGCCATTGTGGGTTTTATTCTAGAGTCCTTGAAATATCTCTGTTATTCTCATAATTTTTTAGACTGCCTCCTCTGTCCTGCCAGTTCTGTTATGACCAAAGAGAAGCTGTATCTTTACCTATTTACTCTTTGGTGCACTTAGGTACCAGGGTTTACTGACTGGTGATGGGCACACCAGGGAAGAAGGCATAGAATGGGCCACCATGACCTGCTTGTTTTTTATTTATTTAATTTTTTTTTATTACTGGCATCAAGATGTTGGGAATCATCAGAGCGGTACAAAACTGCTGCTTACCAGTCTGTCTACAGTCAGGGCAGTGTCTGTGGTATAGTGGAGGAAGTATGAGAAACCACGGGCAGCAGGCAGGGATGATAAATGCACGGAAAGATTTATGACCTCTCACTCCAGCCTGAGACGAGTAGGGCATCTGTGAACAGAGCAGTTGAAGGGCATTTAATTTAAAATGTCCTGTCCTTGCCAGTGGGAGTGCATTGTCTGCGGAAAGTGCCTTATGTGCTGAGCATATGTCGACTGCACACGTGAGAGGACACGTGACACACCTTTCCACGCACGCTTCCTCTTGATCCTCTCATTGCATCTGGAGACAGATCTGAGATGAGTGTTCCTCAAAGGGAAGTCTTATTCCTCAGAAAGGCCATGCTACAGGGGCCTGGACACGACTTAGGGAGTCCAGCTTTAAAGATGGGCACAGGGGAAGGAGGGCCAGGCCACCTGATTTGTTTCTCTGCTCAGTCTTGTCTCCACATTTCTCCTGGCCAGGCAAATCCTGTCGAGCCTCTTCTGTCCTTCAGCAGCATCTGCTAGTGAGCTCCTGAGTAGTGACAGAGCTGGGAGGAGTCTTCTCCTCTCTTGGTGGAGATGAGTAAGTTTAGTAAGTTTAGGCAGAGAGAGAGAGAGAGAGAGAGAGAGAAAGAGAGAGAGAGAGAGAGAGAGAGAGAGAGAGAGAGAGAAAGAAAGAAAGAGAAAGAGAGAGAGAGATCAAGCGAGTGCATGATGCTGGGGTGGGTAACAATTACCATGGTAAAGTAGACATTAAAAAAGTCTCTAATTCAGCAGGAATGATGTCCATATGGAAAAGTACAAATTTGGAGCTATGCACACCGAGGTGAGATGGCCATCTACAAGTCACAGAGAGGGGCTGGGACAGGTTCTTCCCTACAGCATTCAGCAGAATCCAGCCCAATCTGGTTGTCTGATCTCTTGAACTGAGACCCTCTGTTTCCGCTGTTACATAGCTACCTGTCTGGGCCACTTTAACATGACAGTTTTAGGAAGCTAGAGTGAATGTGAGTCAGGACAATTGTACCCTGGTATATACTAGGAGCGCAGCAATGTTTGCTGGATGAACTTGGTGGTCTAGGAACTGTAGCTTTAACTCACATCACTATGTCTGGACTCTAAGGTTACTCCGAGGTTACCTGGCAACACAGGGCAGAATTCCCATGTGGTGAGGTTGCCATGTGGCTTGTTTTCTTTCAGATAAGTTTCCAGAATAATGGATTTATGTCAAACTGAGCCTAGTTGAGCTATTGGTTCCAAGCCCACTGATGATTGCGGATTTAGGCATTTTTATCTCAGGCAGGTACAGAGGTCTGGCCTGCCATTTAGTATGAGCCGAGTCTCATGACGATCCTGAATCACCAGTGGCTCTTCTTGGAGAGGCTCTTTCAGCTCTAAAACCCAGCCCTTCCCTTCCTGCCGACACTGTCTTTCCCCAGGCTGTGCTGAGGCTCACCCCTCAGGTCCTCCTCTCTTTCCTTGGAGGCTTGGTCAAAGGCTACCGTTACCCTGCTGTCCTTCCTCAGGACTGTGTGCAGACTGCTCCACACGTCTTGAGGCAGGACCAGCCCCCCCCCACCCCTCACCCCCACCCCCCTCTCCCGTCAGACATATCCACCAGCATTTTCTTGCCTGATTCTCAGGTCATAATTTTAATTCACTCTAAAACACAATGCCACAAAGTTTGTGCTTATTCATTCTTCACCACCCAGCATGGGTGCAGTGGACATAGTGATCTTGGCTCTGAGGTTCCCCTGGCTGTTGCTCTTTACCTGTTTTGCAGGTGCCTGTTTCTCTTTAATCCTTGAGTATCCTGAACTTCCTCCATGGACAGGATGGGCACTTTCAGCTGTGTTGGTCTACAGTAATTTTTCTTCCAAGTTTCTTTCACAGGCACACACCCCACCCCTAATTAATAAATTTCCTTGGTATAATTTTTGATAGTCATATAGTCACATGCCTGAAGGCAACTTTGAAGTCTTGTTATAAGATGCTGCATTCGTTTTTACTTTTGTGTATTAGTTCCGTTTTGAGAGTTTGACCCTTAGCAGGGCTTGGAGGATGCAAGGCATGTGGGTGTTCAGCAGAAACCCTCAGGAGAAAGTCACAGAGGTGAGGTGATAAGGTCAAGGTGTTGAGTGGCCCTTGAGGCTCTTGGTCCTGACAATGTCATTGGTGGTGGGATGCCCAGACTGTGGACACTGCCTTGGCCCTGAGGCTAGCATCTAGCCCCAACTCTATGGCACTGTCAGGATCTTGTCGTCTTAGCTTCATGTTCTGGGATCTGCCATTCTGGCTCCTCCAGTCTGTCACAGTCCCCTGGAGTGCTACAGGAGTGTAGCCAAGGCACAGTCAGGCTTGAACCCACTCTCATGTTATCTAGGTGTGTCAATGAAGGAAGATTCGATCTACTTAAGGACAGCCTGCAGTGAGCATCCTGGAGCTGGGCATACTGCAGGCTGCTGTTTTCAATCTGCCATGTGCTGGAAAAATCCAGCACACCTTGGGCCCTTTCTCAGTGCACCGGCCTGCAGGGCCTGTTCTGAAAGTTGTTCTCAGGCTGTAGCTCCAGTGTCTGCCTTTGAAGGGAGAGAGAGAGGGAGAGAGGAAGATGGGCAGAGGAGGAGAGGAATAGGGGGAAAAGGAGAGAGAGAGAGGAAGATGGGTAGAGGAGGAGAGGAATAGGGGGAAAAGGAGAGAGAGAGAGAGAGAGAGAGAGAGAGAGAGAGAGAGAGAGAGAAAGAGAGAGAGAGAGAGACTAGGAGTATTTAGCAGTACAAGTATGAAGGTGAATGAGTACAGAGAGCAAGTGAGTGTTTGTGAATGTGTAAATGTGTGTGAAACAGAGTGTGCGGTCATGTGGACGTGAACTGAGCAGTTGGATGCATGTGAATATGAGCATGAGAGAGAACAGAGGTGTCATGTGACTATTGGAGTGTAAGTGACTGTTGCATAAAGAGACAGAGAGAGACAGAGACAGAGAGAGAGAGAGGGAGACAGAGACAGAGACATAGAGAGAATGAATGTGTGTGGGAAAATATGGAAAGATGTGTGGGTGTTTATTATTATGGTAGTGTGCTCAAATGCTGCCAAGGATGACCCCAGCACTCTCTGGACTGGGTTGGAGCTCCCACTTGACATAATGGCAGCCAGCCAACTCTTGGTTCCCAGTGGCCCAGGTGTATTCAGATTCTGGCTCTATCTGCATTCATTATGTTTCTTGTCATATCAACAAGGGCCTGGAAAGAGGCAACTTGGACCAGGGAAGCTTTGTTTTACCTCCTGGTTTCAGAGACTATATCACAGCAGCAGGCTGCTCCATGAAGGTGGGAGTTGGCTGCAGCCAGCAGTCAGCATCTGCTTACTCATGACTGAAGATCAGAAAGCATGGGTGGGATAGGAAGTGGGGTGAACTAGAGACTTCAGGCCTGGCCCTGCCCCTTACCCCATTTTCTCCATTAAGATCCTTGCTTCATAATCATTTCACAATCTTCCAAAAACAGTGCTGCCAGCTGGAGACCAAAGTGTACAAACAATAAGAGTGTGTGCCATTTTGTATTCAAACCAGCCTACTGTACTGGAATAAAGATATTCAAACCCTGCATAGGAGGTGGTACGTCCTCTAGATCAGGTGCCTGGAGGGCCCAAGTCAGCACAGATTGGGAGGAAGACTGCCAACCCAAGTAAGGCTAAAGAGGATGCCCAAGATTCAGGGTCAGGACCAAGGTCCAGGGGGCTGGTTCTAAGTCTAACTGGAGCCCTGTACGTGCTGGGCAGATTAGCCACCACTACACAGGCTTTCAGTTTCAACATTAGACCCCACGGCAGGGCTTCCTGGGGCACACTGGAGCCATCATGTGAGTTGGGGATGATGATAGTGGGAAGGCATGGTAGTAACCTATAGACTGTACCTCTGCAGTATCAGATGAAGGTTTGGGTTAAATGGGATACATCTCCCACTCTGGGGATTTTTTTTGACAGGGAAGGACTCCTGGGGTGGATGCTGTATGGGCAGGTGACCTTCACTGGACTCCAAAAACAGGAATTCCACAGGTGATTTTTTTCACCCCAGATGGGAATTTAGCCTAAAGATAGAGTCTGGTGTCAGATCCTGTCAGGAGCACTGTGCCACTGTGCTGGCTTCTCCAGAAGTCACCTTGCATCTTAAGGACAGATTATCCCCTTCAGGAATATGGCTTGGTTAATTGTCACTGTTGTTATTTTTTGGTTTTGTTTTTTTTGAAAAAAATTTTCAGAATGTGGTGTTATATTTAGACTTTCGACAAATTACCTGAAATTGTTTTCAACGTTGTATTTTATTGTCGATAAATTGAAAATGTCAACTTGAATTATTTCCTTATTGCAGGCCACACTATCTTAATTAACCAGGTAAATTAAGAGAACATTCTTCTAAATGGGTCCTCGTTATCATGCTTGTCACGGAGGATGGCAGGGACCAGCTGAGAGGCAAGGCTAGCTCGGGGTGTTTTAGATCACCTTGAGTGTTGAGTGAGCACTCACCATCACATCTGTATCCCTCAGATAGGAAAGCACAGATGAGAGAACAGCTGGGTTTCCCCAACAGGCTTATCTCTGCTCAGCCTTCAATACTGCTATTTCTTTAAAAAAAAAAAAAAAAAAGCAGGGTGGGCTACAGAACAAGTTCAAGGGCAGATGAGTCTACATAGCAAGACTGAGTCTCAAAACACAAGAACCAACCGGGGATTGTAAGTCAGTAACAGAGCACACACATCATAGGCACAAGTCCCTGAGTTCAACTCTTCACTCTAAAACAAATTAGCGAAAAATGCTGACCTGGATCAGGCTGCAGGTTAGAAGGTATAAGCATAGATTCTTGGTTTCCCAGAAGAGTAGACTGGCACGTAATGTCAGCTGGGAATCACCTCTCTGCAGGAGCTGGAGCTGCTTCAAGACCCAAAGAGTATCTGTGAGGGTGTTCTGAAGGATATAGAAAGGCTCCTGGGGTGACCAGGGAGTGCAGGCGCCTCCCCTGAAGGATACAGAGGGAGGCGGATAGTCTACCCAGTACTTTCTGTCACCCACGTAGTTGCAGTGACAGCTGTTCATGTGACATTCTAGATGCTCCCCAGTAGCTTCCTTAGCCTTTCTAGAAATGAAAGGGCTGGTCACCAGCTGTCAAACATGACCGCACTGTCCAGGAATGCCCTGCTTGTCTTCTCCATGACAACAGTTCCCACACAGCCTGCTCTGGAAGTCAGGGTTTAGTTCAAGCTCCACTTGCCAAGTGCTCTGCTTCTTAACCTGGCAGGTTCCCTAGAGTGGCTGCAGTATGTTGCCATTGACCAGGGGACGTACGACTACAGAGACCCACTGCCGCACAGTTCTGGAGGCTGGGAATCCAGGTCAAGGTGCCAGCAGGACTGGTTCTTCTAGGGTTTAGGGAAGGATCTGCTCCATGGCTCTTGCAGTTTCTGGCTACTACCCACAATCCTTGGCTTGTATTCCAATCTCTCTGGTCTGCCTTCATCTTCAGACATCTATTATATCCAGACATCTAATATATTCAGACATATATTATATCTGCTAAAATGCCCTTTCCTTCCTCTTAACACTCCTTATTTTGTTTTTCTTGTTTATAAATTTATTTTTTATGTGTATGTACATATGCGTATGTATGTATGCATGCATGCATGTGAGTCTGTGTGTATATGTATGTACATTGTGGGAGCATATGGAGGTCAGAGAATAACCTTTGGGTGTCCATCTTTCTTGGTATTTCTGCCATATTGCATACTCCGGGGTATCTAGGTTTGTAGCTTCTGGATGTTTCTTCTGACTCTGTTTCCTATATTGCCTTAGGAGTGCTGGGATCACAGATGTGTACCACAACATTTGGCTTTTTAAAGTGGGTTATAGGGATCTAGTTCCAGGTCTGATGTTTATGTGGCAAGTGCTTTTACCCACTGAGTCATCTTGCCAGCCTCAGCATTCTTCTTTGTCTTATAAAGGCACCATTCACTGGGCAGAGCATCTACCTTAAACCAGGCTGATCTTTTGAGAACTGTAATGTGGTTAGATCAGCAAGGCCCTTCTTTCTAAGCACACCCATATTCACAAATCTAGGAGCTAGACCCAGGGCATACCCTTTGAGGCCACTATCAACCGAGAGCTTTTTATTCACACATCTAGCCTTGAGCTGTTGCTGTCATGTAGAGGTTGAATGGTACCTTGATGGGAAGGTGCCCAGCATGGTGTATGTTGGGAGGGTGTCTCGGGGCTTGGCATCATCGTTCTTTACCTCCAATACTCACTGCTGGGTCTGGGTAGCCCTCTTTCTCTAACATCTTACAGGTCCCCTGTCCTCCCATATCCCCCCCGCCCCCCCGCCAGACTTGGGATCCGGCTGAATCTGGCAGATGCCCTGGCCTTGTGGCTCTTTATTCCGCGGGCGCTCTGTGGGCTGGGCAGTGGTGAGTTATTTGCTGCAGCTCTCTCTGACGAGTTTTACCCTCAGGGATTTTTTTTTTTTTTTTTTTTCCTAAATCAGGAACGGAACAAACACTAAACAACTATGGGGAGCTTTTTTTTTTTTTTTTTAAATTCACAAATGTGACCTTAGAAACAGTATGAAAGTTAAGCGAAAGCCTGAGTTGTGAGGAGAGCAGGCACCTTCCCTTCAGGGTTAGGCGTGGTGCACTGGTTCAGCTCTGGAGCCCAGGGAAGCTGGGCTCTGGAAGCTCAGTGTGCCAGCGGCCATGCTGCATGTTTCCACTAGGAGGCGCTCTAGACACAGTTTCAGCACACAGCACCTCCAGGGACCTGCCACCTCTGCTTGATTCTGGACACACAGGAAAGCAGGAGGCTGAGGCATCCATCCAGCCCCCAGTTTATCCTCATCAACCAGGCACAAGACAGGACTCCATATGAAAACAGGTACGGCTTCTTTTCCCTAAAACCGTCGCCTATCTCGGATTCTCTGGAGGAGCAGCAAGTACTCTTATCAACTGAGCCGTTTCTCCAGCCTGTGGCCATACTGTTTTATTCAGCCAGAGACTGCAGCCCACAATATGGTGTCACTCAGATTTAGGGTTGATCTTCCCATTTACATGAACTCAATCTGGAAAATCTCTTGCAGACATGTTCAGAGGTTCATTACCAAACCCGATCAAACTGACAAGCAAGATGAGCCGTTAGAGCGTATGTTCTTTACACAGCTTCTCAATAAGAACAACACTCTGGGAAGATCAGCCCGAAGCCCTGATGCTGAAGCTTGAGTGAGAAGGAAGAACGTCTGGACCGTTACAGAGACAGAAGAATGTGCCTCCTGAGAGTCTCGCCTGGAAGTGTACAAGTAACAGTAGAAACCCAGTCACGGGACTGATTGTATAGAAGCAAGAACTTCGGAATAAAGCAAAAAACTTTACAACACTTTGCAATGGACTGTGAACATATTTTGCAGTTAAAAGATTTATCCAACTCAAACACTATTTTTCTTTTATAAAAGAATGCATTTTAAAATTTCCATTCTTTTCTATGATGACAAGAGGATCTTGGAATATGCTGCCTGGGATATATTTCTGCAAAAATCAATACATTTAATCCAAACCTTCCAAGTTAAGGTGATATTTAGCCAACGTGTGAGAAATATTTTTTGGAAGGAAAGCGGGCTATGGAGAAAGCATTAAGACTCCCCAAGCCGGTGTTTGGAAATGCGATTTGATTTTGTTGCTGACATATATATGTGTCACTCCTATCTAGGGCTGTGTGGAAGCAGAATCTCTTAACGTAATTCAATTTTCCAAATGAAGACTTTGAGCACATTTGTGGAACTAGGAAATGACACTTAGTATTTTAGCTGATGAGGGTAACTGGATGATACCAGCCAAGCTGTAGCCACCCACTCCTGTTAGGAACCCACACACAGATACTGAGAAGGATCCATGCAGCCAGGGCTCAGCTTCAGGGTCCCCTGAACACAGTACTCTGCCTTTTATTGTTTAATGGCTACAGATTCTAGATTCAGTTTAAGTTAATAGTCCTTGAGTGTTCAGACTGTGTGTGCAGTGGGTCTGGGACTGGGAGCACACAGAGTGACAAGGACATCCTTGCAGGGAACACACACAGTAGGAAAAGCTCCACACAGTCTGCTGACTGAAGGCTATAATGGGCTGGTATGGAGGAAATCTCTGGTCTGAAGGTGATGCTGAGGTTGAGAGGAGAAAAGTATTGGCCAAGGGGAGGAACGCAGGTCCAGTCTGCATGATTTGTTTAGGGTTTTCTGAGTCCTGGTGCCATTCTATGTGTATCCCTGAGACCCTCTGGTCCAGTCATGCTAACCACCCTGGAGGAGTAGGGCTTTGTGTGCATGGGAACAGGTTACTGATTGCCCAGCTCGGGTTTAAATCTCGGCTGTGCCTGTGGCTCCTGTGTGCAGATCATTGTTGGGTGTTGGTCAGGTGCTGTGCATACAAATGCTAAATTCAGAGCCCCCAAATCTGGTTGTCCTCAGATGAGTGAATGCTCACATACATTGACATTTGTTGTGTAAACCTTGCTCCCTGATTTAAAGTGATTGGTTAAATAAAAGTGGCTACAGCAAATTACCAGGGAGAATGAAAGTAGGAAGGGCTTCGGTTACTGGGTAGGAGGTCCCCATTAGACCAGGAGCATATGCCTTAGTGAAATGCCCCCCCCCCCAGGACAGACTGATGGAGGAGAAATAACCCAGGCTAGACTCAAACAGCAGGTACACTGGGAATGTAGCTGGAAAAGCAGTCAGTCTATTGTTAGAAAAATAGACTAGGGGTAATTCACCCAGTAATTGTGCTAAAGCTGAATAAATAAATCTACCAGGCCTTAGTCCTGATAATTGGGGGGCTGTCCCAAACATATTAAGAACTATACAGTTAATTAATAACATTTAAAGCAATATCATCGTAGGCTGAGAAATCTTAGCCAGGTCTGCAGCTGGAGTGTAGAACTGGGTCTCAGAAATGATGGTGCGCCACCTGAGGATAGTGACTTATCCTCACAGAAAACTCTTCAATCAGTACCCTGATAGGAGAGAAAAAAATTGGTCAGACAAGACAGACTATGACATGAGCCCATCATTAGGTTCACAGGATGCTCAGCTTCAGGGACAGAGGTATCCTGCAGGAGACTTTGACAAGGGTGTCTGAAGGATCTTTTCCACCAGTCTTGGGTCTGCTTGGTAGCTCTGTGGTGGTGGCTCAGGGCTGATACAATATTATGTATGACTGCCTCCTCCTAAGAGCCCGATGACCTGGTCATCCCCACACTTTAAAATAATTTTTAAAAAATTGTGTTGTTTTGTGAATGGTTCTTTTAAAAGAAAGATTTGTATATATACACACATATATATATACATATACATTATATACTACATATACACATACACATCATATACATTATACATATACATATCATACACATACATCATATACATACACACACACACACACACACACACTCACACATACATAGTTTGGGTGGGATCTGAGTTCACATCCCCAGGATAAACATAAAGCTGGGCGTGATAGCTTGAGTCTATCCTATGGTGGAAATGAGGCAGAGAAAGAATCCCTGTATGGTAGTTTGAATGAGAATTGTCCACCATCGTCTCAGGTTTGCAGTTGATGGTACTCTCTGGGGAGCTTTAGGAGGTGCAGGCTTGCCGGAGGAAGTACGTCACCGGAGGAATGCTAGGTCAAAAGCCTTGCACCACTTCCAGTTCACTCTTTGTTTTCTGCTAATATGTGAAGATGTGAGCTCTCAGCTTCCCCCTCCTGTCACCATGCCTGCAGTTCGTTGCTATGCCTCCTGCCATGATGGAATCATACCTTCTGACACTATAAGCCCAAATAAACTCTCTCTTCCTTAAGTTGCATTTGATATTGAGTTTTTATCACAACAGAATATAGCTACAGCATCCCAGAAGGTCACTGGCCAGATAGGTTGGCATAGACAGCAATGAACAAGAGACCCCGTTTCAAGAAAGATGGATATGAAAGACTGACAACCATGGTTGCCCTCTGACCTCCACATGCACAGTGTGACATACACATGTCCATACAAACAATATGCACACATGCAAACATATGTGAACATATATCAAATACACAAAAAGATTAAATTTTTTTTTTGAGGAAGACATGGCCTTGGAAGTTTCAGTCTATTCCTAAGAGAACAGAGAGGAGACATGGGTGCTGGCCACCAGGCTCCTGTGACGATAGGACCATTTTGATTAAACTATTAATGCCATGGACTTTAACTACTGATATATTGACATTCTACTTTCTTCTGAAGTCTGCAGACATTTACAAAAACTGTATGATTGACATATTCACAGAAACTCTGGAAATGGGCGTTTTTTGAGCCAACGGGAATTGTGTTGCATAATCTGGGTTTGGGAGAAACCACTCAGAACCAGTGTAGGTTTTAGTTGATCAAAGGCCCCGTGTCCCACCTTTGCTTTAATTAATATTAATGAAGATTGGTTGCCAACACACGACTTGGAGCACAGTGGAACGTGTGCTATTTAGACTAATTGAGGATTTAACATTCTGTGAAGCCAGTGGCATAGATAATAGCTGACAAAGGGAAAAACCGTAAATGTGGAGGAAGGAGCAGATGGGCTCGGAGCTGCCGTCCTGAATGGTCTGTGTCTCAGTTCTTCTCTGTGGTGAGTCGGGAGCCTCAGTGGGCAGACAGCCTGGTATAGGACACATACCAGCATCATCATGTTCCTCTCTCAGAGAACTTTGGATTTGCTCAGTGTTTTACTGCGTGGCTCTTCCCCTGTTTGACTCCTGAGGATGGAGCTGGTGAGCATGGGTCCTTTGGTCACCTCTCCTTAGGTTACAGCCATACTGTGGCTCCCTTAGGATGCCCTTCTCAGACATTTCTCTCTCCCTGGAAGTAAGGTCCACAATTAAAACTCCAGCTTCTCAGCCCTTGAGCTAACCCTGAGTGTGTGGAGGAGGGCCTCCTCTGGGCTGGTAGACCTAATTAGGTTTAATTAATGAATTCTAGGAATAGCTAAGTCCTGGAGAACCTCATGGGCCCTAGGAAAGAAATGGGGGCTTCCATCTCCCAGATATGTCATTAATTCCTTTCATCACACTGACAGTCCGATCACATCTCTCCTGCTCTGTTTTTCTTTGATTGTTGAAATGAAGCTTTGATCCTGTTTCTCAGTTACCATGGAAGAAGTTCCTGGACCTTTACTGCCGGAAGGTAGATTCCTTCAAAGACTCCTGATTTTGTGGCAGGTTCTAAAACCATGTGCTCGCAGCAGGAGCCCTGTGCCTGGGCAGCCTCGGCTCTGTATCTGAGTGTTTGGTTGGAGCTTGCAGTAGGGATGAAGTTAGGACTCACTGTGCTTGTTTTTGCTGTTTGCTCAACAGCAATTCTTACAGATAGTTGTGATGAGGGGCTGCCAAGGCTCAACTCTGATGCCATCTGTCTGGGTTAGCTCAGACCTTTGGTGGGTAACAAGGACATTTACTGCAAATAGGGCCCTAGGTCCTATACATTTCTGTGTTTTGGATGTCTATTTTAGGATTCCTGACCTCCCCACTTTATGAAAGGTTCCCTAGAACAAAGCTTCTCTAGAAAAATGCTTTTTAAACTGAGTTACTAGTCTTTAAGACAACTAAGTGTGTGTGTGTCTCTGTGTGTAATCTCAATTTATCAATGGTAAAAGGTTTTCAATCATACAATCACTAAAAATTTATTTCTAAAAAAATGCTCCATGAAGTCAGGGAGTTGCTGGCAATGTTTGCCTATGCTGTGCCACACGGCTTCACTGCAGTCTTGATTCTGAACACACAATACTGTATTGCAGAGGCTCTTCCAGCTCACAGGCTATTCCACTGTGTAGTGCCAGCAGAAGCTATTAGAAACCTCTGGTGCAGATTGGAGGCGATTGCATGCTACGACTTTCAGTGTTTTACTGTATGTATTAAGTCTTCTGCCTGCATAGAAACATAATGGTTTAACTATAGAAAACAAGTCCACCCTTTCTCAGTGTGTATCAGATTGATTTATCTCTGGGTTGTATTATGGTAGACAAACAAGCACATTCATCTCATTAGTTTGTAAATTTTCCTTCACTTTTAATAAGTGGTAGAATTACACCTATACCAAAGAAGAGTTTTTAAAAGTATTTTTTTATGATTTGTTGTCAATGTTAGGCTTGCATTTTTATTATATTGATATACACCTGTTTTATATATTTATATGCAAAGGGTCTTGTAGAAATTTGGGGGGCATAAAGGTGTTATGAATAGAAAGGTGTTAAAAGAAGCCTGATCCTAGGGTGACTCAGCAAAGCACAGGACTTGACATGATCTTTTCACTAGAGGGTGTGGATGAAGCTGCATGTTGGGTAAGGTCTGGAAGGCTCTTTGGAACTGGGATGCCATCCCTTCTGCGTCTCCCCATGTGCTCACTAACTAGGAAGCACTCCCAACCTTATTTCACATGTATTTAAAGACACAGGCATAGTTGCTCAAATCATGGCCAATGCGGTAAGAGTGTTGCCAGGACGCTCCCTTCCTGGAGATCAGAGGCAGAAGCTCCCAGCCCTCTTGTCCCTGTTAGATTTTTGGAGACCAATTCCCATCTTAAGGTGCCCACCCATCTCCTCCAGGAATCATCTCATTTGCATAGCAGATGCTCCATCACGGGTGAAATGCCTTATGTCTTTTGAAGTTTTGAACTCTAGGTCAGAAAGCTGGCTGTTCTGGAACTTTCTATTGAGATCAGGGCGGCCTCAAACTCACAGAGGACTTCCTGCCTCTGCCTTCCAAATGCTGGGATTAAAGGAATTCACCACCATACCCAGCATGTCACACAGTTTCTTTTTTTCTTTTTTCTTTTTTTTTCTTTTTTTTTTTTTTCCGAGACAGGGTTTCTCTGTGTAGCCCTGGCTGTCCTGGAACTCACTCTGTAGACCAAGCTGGCCTCGAACTCAGGAATCCGCCTGCCTTTGCCTCCCAAGTGCTGGGATTAAAGGCGTGTGCCACCACTGCCTGGCGTCACACAGTTTCAAAACAAAACAAAACAACAAATAACCTGGTATCCTAGCGAGGGCTGTGAGTTCACAGTGTTAGCCAAGCCTCAGCCAGAACTAGCCAGCTCAAGTAACCCTCAGAAGAGCCACTCAGAGGCGGCTTTGACACAACACTGCCTTGTTCCTCTCTGTAATGAAACTCTGGAGGAATATTCCCTGGCCAGGTCCTGCCTGGGGTTTTTTTTTCCCTTTGCTCTCTATGTGCTATCTTGAGGGGAGTGGAAGATGGGTATCTGTCCACAAAACACTTTCAACAAGGAAAAGCTGCAGACTCCCCCTAAGGAGCATCTTGCCCTGGCCACTTCCAAATGGTCATTTCCTAAAGGAGCTAGATAACAGGGGGAGAGTTCCTGCCCCAAATAGATCCCCTGCTGGTGGTTATATGCCACACTAAGCACTACTTAGTCTTCAGAGAATCTCTGCCCTGTTTTCCAGAGGTAGAGACAGCAGGCATCTAGGTTTAAAGCTCATCTTGGTAGCTTAGTGGTGGAACACTTACCCAGTATTTTTGAGTTTCCGGGCTCTAGAAATTCAACAAACAAACAAACAAGACACAAACATTAAAAATACATCTTGTTCTTGGCAGTCAAAGTGACTGCAGTCCTGCCTTGTCTAGGGCTGCTATGAAGCCTCAAGAGCCCTCCAGGGTCCTGCTTCCTTGGGATGCCCAGCAGCCTCCCAACTGTCTCTTCTTTGGAAAAAAAACATACAGCAATCATTCCAGAAGAGTAAGAATATAGCAGTGGGTCAACAAGATGGTTCAGTGGGTGAAATGCTTGCTGTCAGGCTCACAGTCTTGAGTTTGATCTGTGGGATCTGTGTAAAAGTGGAATGAGAGAAGAGACTCCACAACATTGTTCTCTTTCACAAGCATGCCTATACACATTATCACACACATGAGCACACTAACAACAACAACAACAACAGCAACAACAACAACAACAAAGACAGCAAAAATTCAGTGAGAATAGGCCAGGTTCTGAATGACTCATGTTTCAGCTTTCTCTTGTGTGTCTCCTCCTTGGTGGGGGAAATGTTTCTTCAGATTGAGATGACCTGCTGCCCATTCCAAGTGGCCCTTCCACCAGACCGCCACCATGGCTTTGGTCTTCTTGTCCATTCATTTACCTCTTGTAATACCTACCATGCCCCAATCTAGCCCTGCTTGGTGCTGCCTTGGGTGGAAACCAAACAGCTGCTGGGTTTATTTGACTCAGACAAAACTGGAGTCATCCTTTTGGCTGTGCTCCATTGCCTCCCAAGATGTGAGAGAGAGAGAGAGAGAGAGAGAGAGAGAGAGAGAGAGAGAGAGAGAGAGAGAGTTAGTTGTTGGCTTAGATTTTTTAAAACCTATTTTTAATAATAAGGGTTCTCAAATGCTTCGACTCCCCCCTTCTAGCTCATCATCCAAAGGCAGGGGAGAAAAGATGGTAAATAGGAAATAGGACAAGGGAATATGGACCTGCTTACAAGTAGTTACAAGTTAACAGGGGCCACGAGGACCAACCAAGATGCTGGAAGAAGTTCTTTGCCATGCTTCTTTCAACGAAGTGAAGATCAACAAAGACAAAGACTTGAGACCAATGAAACATTGCAAAGCCAGCTATGCAAGCACCCTGTCACTGTCCATTAATTCCTATCTATATTCTCGCCAACCATCATGTCTCCTCTCCCAGGTCTTGCCTCAGCAAAACACCACGTGAGTCTACATCACATGACCCAACCAGAAACTTCCACTTCAGAGAGTGATACACACCAAGCTTCATTTAGGGTTAGGGGTTGGGGACTGGGGCCTGGGCCAGTTTGAGGGAGAAGAGGGGGAGGGAATGTCCTCAGGCAGGCTGGGGTAGGGTACAGTAGAAAGGCTGGTGTCAGGCCTGGTTACTGTTAGGGAGAGTGACCTTCCGAGTGTGTTCAGTGGCTCACGGTGCTGGTAAGAAGCCATCCCCTTCTTTCCTCCTGCCATCTCTCTTCAAGGCCTTCTTGCATCTTCAAAGATATTCTTCACCATGTGGGCTCCCACTCTGAAAACTCCGGAGCTGAGTTCCTGTTTGCAGGAACTGGGACTTGGGTGGACACTCAAGAGGAAAAATCTGGTGGACTTCCGAGCTTGGTGTGGACTGTGGTGAGCAGCTGAGCTTTCAATGTGCTCTCTAGAAAAGCATGTTGTCCACACTTATCTGGCCTCTGCTATGGTGTTTTGTGTCCCTTTTCAGAAGGATCCCAGGTGCCCCCAGTGGT
The DNA here is from genome assembly GCA_030674055.1 of Rhabdomys pumilio. NCBI lineage: Eukaryota > Metazoa > Chordata > Mammalia > Rodentia > Muridae > Rhabdomys > Rhabdomys pumilio. The sequence goes on from JANHMN010000003.1 coordinate 125,098,182, forward strand.
GTGTGCACAGTGTCTTCTCCGGAGGTGCTTCTGGCACGGACACCCTCACCTGTTAGAGCTGAGCTATACACAGTGGAAAATCTGCAGATGACATTTTTGGCTAACAGGTTGGTGCCTCCTAGAAGGAGAAAACATGTTTGACAGCAGCAGGCTTGGTTTAGTTGAGAAATGTATATTTTTCCACTCAAATTGAGGAAGTTAAGGGCCCATGTTCAGTCCTTAGGGTTCAGGCCTGGATGACCAGAAAGGACTGTTTCTCTGACACTCCAGGTGAAGCTCTCCAGGCTGCCAGGGCCTGGGACCCAGTAAGGGCAGTAGCTGGAGCTATGTGCAGTCCCAGAGCTTTCTCCATAGGTTCTGTTTTCTAGTCCAGGATTCTCCCTCCAGCACCTTGCTTTGGCTCCAGCAAAGACAAAGAGTAGTCATTTTTGTGTACTGTGTCCATTCTGGAGGCTGTTTCTTCCTCTGGCCAGGGCCCAGTGACATCATAAGATGATGACTGTCATCTACTTGATGGATATGAGGAGACAGCAAGCTATAGGGTACCCTAGCCTAGGTCCTGCCCAGCCTTCTGTATGGTGTGGACCCAGCAGGTATGGGAGGGGATACAGCCTGAGATGCTGGTGTTTGACAGATGGCTCCACCATGACATACCAATCTTCTTCCATGTTCAGATGCATAATTTGAGTCAGGCATTAAGACTTTGGCTTTCCACCCCCTGTATCCACTTCTATGGCCTCTGCCTAGCATCTCAGCTGTGCTGTCCCAGAGCAAAAAGCATAGAAAGCCACAAGGCTAGCCTTTCCTCCGTTAGTATAGGAGAGCTGCTTACAGCATGGGTCCCAAGAGGCGATGTTCATGTCTGGTATAGGATCTCCTGATCTTTTATTTATTTACATTATTAACACTGCCACTAAAATTAAAATTAATATTATTATTAATACTTATGAACAGCAAACATTTTTATTAACTGCTACTGTATTAACAACTAGTTTAGTTGTGACCATTATGCAAGTATTTTGAATTAACATATTAGTGGAAACAACTCATATTACTATTATACAAATACTATGACTGACTGCTGGTCTGCTGGCCTGGGGTCTACTCACTCGGCCTACTTTGTGGAAGGACTGAAGTTGACCATGACTGTCCTGGAGCCTCAAAGATACAGCTTCTTCTATTGCCAAGTAGAGGACCCCCCCTCAATGTTACTGCTGCTCATGCTGTTACCTCAGGTCCTTCCCACACCAGTCGTCTTGTCTCTCCTGTAAACTATTTATTAGTTCCAAACTACTTCTATAATTAAAGTAGGTTCAATTGGGAGAGCACAAGCTATAACCATGTCAAAACCTGGAGAAGGGGAGGAGTATGCCAAGGTTCCTTTGCCCTGGAAAGGTCATAAGGTTATGACTTCAGACATCTTGGGTCAGCAGGAGAGAGTTCAGGGAGTCTTAGCTTCTCTTCTCACGAGATACTATCATAAAGGTCACGAAGGTTCTTGTACATTGAGAGGAATGGCTGCTTGACCTCCAGAGCCAGCTCAGGGGACACACTGACCACAGTACCACAGTTTAGACCAGTGGTTCTCAACCCTCCTAATGCTGTGACCCTTGTTGCTACTTCATGACTCTTATTTTGCTCTTGTCATGAATTGAAATGTAAGCATCTGTTTTCCAATGATTTTGGCGAGCCCTGTGAAAGGTCATTTGACTCCCAAATAGAAACTCCCAAAGGGGTTTCTACCCATAGGTTGAGAACTCCTGGCTTAGACTTTGATGATGACAGCACTTGGCTGTCTTGCCTGTTCCTGGACCCTAGGATATGACTTCAGGTGCCACAATACTGTTGAGACTCTGATCTCCAGAACCCTCTAACAGGGTTCTCTCACACTCTGACAGCTGTGTCATAGAAGCTACTACACTGGGCTGGGCAACGTCTGAGACAGGCACTAGCCTTCCACTGTACCTGCAGCGGTCTGCATGGGGTCATTCTCCTGTCCTTCTACCTCAACTAGCCTTAACATGGAGACTGGTGTGTATGTTGCTCTACCTCCCACTCTCCATTTTTGGACCCATGGGGCAAGCAGGTGAGCTGACTGAGTCTGAGAGTTAAGCCACACTCCGTTCCTACTCAGTGCAGCACCAAGCAGTGCTGGCCTGGTGTGCATGGTAGGCACCGGGCAAACAGTTGTCGAATTAACAAACTAATGAGATAAAGGGCTATTTTTGATTCTGATTCTAAAACAACGGGGACTTTTAAGGACCATTTAAATTGTTTATGCTGGAGCCTAGCTGCCTCTTGGAAGGTTGCCAAAGATAAGATTAAGAACAAAGCATCATGTCCAGGAAGTTGGAGGCTGGCCATTGCCACCTGCTTGCAGTCAGTCACCTTGGGGAGAATTCCAGTGTGGAGTCAAGGGCAAGCAATGATTCTAGGATTCTGGACTCTGGCCACTGCCACCTGCTTGCCAATCACTAGATCCCAGTCCTGGGTGTCCATGTTCACACATGTATGACAGCTTCATAGCAGTGACGGGACGGTGTCCAAGCCATGGTCTCCCTGCTGGACCTGTCACACACATGTGAACTCTGAGCTTGGGTGGCTTTATAACAGTACGAAGGGTGTGACCAAGCTGTGGGGGGAACCGTCCCACGTGACTTGCCAAACCCCGCGGAACTCAAGAGCTTAGGTCCAGCTCTTATCCATGCAGAATTGGAATGCCTCTGCCTCCATCCCAGCATCCATGCTTTTCATGAGAGGTGCCAAGCTTGGGTGCTGCTATGTCCTGGGTCTGCCTCCCTTTCTGCCATTTGTTAAGGAGCAGTGGTGGCTCTCTGCTCCTGAACCCAGGGTTTCTTGTTCTGTCAAGATTTCCTCCTCCCTCCTCTTCATTTCAAAAAACTCCATTTTGAAATGAAGTTTTCAAAACTTCATTTCTTTGAGTCAAACTTGTATATTTTGCTAGAGGAAGAAGCCCTCTGAGCTGGTATTCTTATGTGATACCCAGCCTGTATCTTGCCTGGCAGGAAGGAGTTGGGGTGGCAGATACAAATGACTCTTGAAAGAGGACCTTGCCAATTGGTCTTAACTGTCAACACAGCCTGGAACAACCTGGGAACCAAATCTCACTGAGGATATATCTAGATCAGGTTGGCCTGTGGGCATGTATGTGGGAGATAGTTCTTGACAGTTAACTGTGGTGGGTAGTGTCACTTGAAATATGGGCAGCATCTTTTGTAGGCTCAAATAACGGGACATGGAGGAAGGAAGCTTTTGCTTCCTTGCTTGCTTGGTCTTCACTCTCACTGGCAAGTTCATTTACCCTGTTGCTGTTGGCTGATTCCTTTTCTAACATCAGAGCCAGCTTCTTTGGGCTTCCAGTGTGGATTGAAGATAACAGCTGAAGAATTCTCTGCTCTGTCAGCACTAGGTTGAAATAGCTGAGGTATTCAGCCCTGTGAACTGAGCAACTACTGGGTGCTCAGCCTCTCTGTCATGAAACAGATTGTTGGATTACTTTGGACATATTGTGTAAATAAGCTGATGAATTCCCCCTTGGTGTATATCCAATATCTATCCTATCTGTTCTGTTCCTTTAAAGAATTCTGTCTAATGCAGCTAGTGTGGAGGTTGAGCATGCGTGCCCTCACTTCTGTGTGGAGGACAGCCAGGGCCATTCAGCGACTCATAAAGGTGCTATGTGTAGCATGAAGCTTGAGGAAAGCCACAGCCCGGTGCTTGAGACACCCACATTTGCAATGACTAGTCCAGGACCAGGGTTCTGAGAGGGGGCAGCTGTTAGTGCAGCTGCACCTGTTACAATGAGCTCCAGCAAACAGGTCCACATGATCCCTTCTCAATGACGGGCTCACCTACCAGATCCAATGGAGACCCTTTGATCTTTTCTCCTCTTCTGGTCCTGATCCCAGCCATCAGAGCAAGGGCCCCGTGGAAGGGAGAGTGTGAGTAGGAGGGTTGGAGTGGGAGGAGGGTGGTGATGGGTCTCAAGGAATCCCTGGATTACATTAGGAAACTCTGGTTTTGTGGGATAGCTTCAGAAGCTCCATGACTGGGGACAAGCTTGGGCTGTTGTTTTTTTGAGTGTCACCTGGGAAGCATGGTACCTGGAAAGACCATTCCTTTTGAGAAGATGAGGACTGTCTGGGGAAGCTGTGCTAACCTCCCTGTGAGGAACAGATATTAGGGTGAGCTTAGGCACTGGGAACCAAGGATCCAGTAAGCAAGGAGGCAAAGATGGGGTGCTGCCTGTATCGAGAAAGACTGATTCAATGCTCTGACTGAGAGAGAGAGTGAGAGAGGGGGGAGGAGGAGGGGGAGGGGAAGAAGGAGGAAGAGGAAGGTAACAGCAAGCAGAGGCAGAAGGGAGCTCCAGTAAAAGCACAGCTGTCTCTAAGTAGGACAGCTTTGACATTTGCCAAGAAAGATAGAATCAGGCTGAAAGCAGCTGGTCACAAAGTGGGGGACTGGTATTTTAGTAGTATTCTTGTTTTGTTATTTATGGTTGCATTATGCTTTTCCCAACCAGTCTTTAGAGTCACATAGCAACTTTATAAAGTTGTCAACATATGAATATTTATAAAGCAGTCATGGTCATACACAACCCTCTTTGAGCCTGTTCCAATCACTATCTCTTCTGGCTGGCAGTAGCGAGAGCTCAGGTCCTGGTCTGTGTGATGGAAGTTCTATCTGGCACAGGCATTGTTGTAGGCAGCCTGGAAAGCTCTGGAATCATCTGGGCATGGCCTGTGTTTGTGGCTGCAGATCCTGTTTGTTTGATTACCCAGGTGCTTTCTGGCAAGTGGCTTTGTGGTTGTGTTGGGCGGGTAACATCTGCCCTCCTGATGGCATGACACACCTCAGACTGAGACTCATCAGTTACCACCTGGGCTGTTCATGCAGATTTAGGGGGAAGAGAGTAGATCGTAGTAAGGTAACAGGTTGGACTGTGGCTCCCCAAAGTCTTGTCTGTTTGCAACCCCAAGATATGACTCGATCTCATATCTTCATTAGGCAGGAAACTCAAGATGAGCTCATCCTGGGTTACCTGGGTCTTCCATTCAGTAATGAGTCCTTGTAAGGAAAAGAAGGAGGAAGAGGAGGGAGAGGAAGAGGAGGAAGAGGAAGAGGAGGAGGAGGAGGAGAAGGAAGATGGGAAGAGGAGGAGGAGGAGGAGGAGAAGGAAGATGGGAAGAAGAGGAGGAGAATTGAGTGCAAATGTAGAAGGAAGGGTCATGTGATACTAAAGGTACATTGAAATGATGGAAATGGACTCTCCTGGAGTGTTCCTCAGGAGTGTGGCCCTGGGAAATCCCACCAACCATAGACTTTGGCTTACAAATTCCAGATCTATGAGAAATTTGTCATTAAATTCTAAGTTTGGGCTGGCAAGATGGCTAAGTTAAAACGTTTGCCATGCAAGCAGGAAAACAAAAGTTAGGATCTCCACTACCCACATGAAAAGCTGAGTAGGCTTGGGGACCTGCCCAAAAGGCCAGCACTCAGGAGGTGAGGACAGGGAACCCCAGAGAAAGCTGCCTAGCTAGACTATTTGAATATATGAACTCTGAGTTTAAAGAGAGATCCTGACTCAGTAAATAAAGTGGAGAGTGACCGAGGAAGACCCAACATCAACCATCAGCACTGCATACATGTATACATACATGTGCATGCCCTAGCACACATAAACATGAAAACAATGGACTCTAAATTTGTTGTGATTTGTAACGGCACCCCTAGAAGCCAATGCAGATGCCCACTGTAGGTAAAGTTCTCAGAACTCACACATCTTCTACACCCCTCCCCCCACCGCTTGTGGTCTCCTTTCCTGCTTGGCCTTCTCTTCCCATCTTGGTTTCTGAGAAAGTTAAAGGCAAATTTGAGAGTAAAACTACTTCTCAGCAATGAGCAAGGCAAGCAGGAAAAGAGAACCCTGTCATGGGATGCAATGGCTCATCCAGACAGTGACTGTTGAGACAGGAGTTCGTTCACAAATGGCTGAGTGATTGGCAGGAAGCTCCTGGTTGGGTTTTGGACAGGTGGGTTCATGGACCATACTGAGGGGATGGCTGTGGGCAGCTAGAATGACTTGATGGATCTGAGAGAGAAACTCAGTGGTGTTCTGCTATCTTTCCAAATAGGCATCGGGACTTCACAGCTTGCTTAAGACCAGAAACTGATACAGATTGGTGCCAACCGAAATGGGCCTGGAAGTTAATACTTAGTCAGATCCTGTGCAGACTGTGACAACATCACCTGTCTGTCTGTGTCAAGCACATCTGGGCCTGGGAAGGAGGAAGCCAGGCTCACATCTATTGACTCCTCATTTTTTTCCATGAAGGTTGGACATCCAAAAAGTGAGTTTGGTGTCAGGTTTCTCATGTACATTCATTCTCACAACAGATGTTTATTGGACGCTCATGGTGTCCAAGGTTCTGATGTAGGTGGTTGGAACACAAAGCTCACTGTAGAGGTTTAAAACACAAGGCTCTGCTCCAGAGACTTGGAACACATCTGCAAATGTCAGACAAGCCCGTGCCTGGTATTCACACAATGACTGTTGGAGGCAGACGAACACAAGACAACCAAACAGAATCAACATCACCTCCCACACCCCAAACCCCACACATGTCAATTACAGAGAAGCCAGAGTAGTGATACTTAAGCTGTGGTTACAACCAAGTCAACTGAGAGAATGACATCTGGACAAGGACATGTGTGACAGAAATAGCTGTGCGGAGACCTGGAAGAATAGCATCCTTGGAGACAGAATGGTATTGTAAAGGCCCTAGCTTCTGGGAGTAGCAAGGGTCTATGGCTGAGAGGTCTGCTTGTGATAAGCTAGGCTCAGGGGCATGGATGCCACAGGCATGTAGCCTCCCTGCTGACAACGCTGCTGGTTCTGATCTATTGGGGAGCCAGCCCAGAAATCTAGAGTAGACGGTGTAGGAGCTGCAGGGAAGTCCCTTGGGAAGCTAAGGCAATCAAATAGAGAAGACCTGATGGTATCCTGAGTGATGGTGAGCAGCTGGTGGAGGGTGGGGAGGAGTGGGTATGAGATGGAGGAGGGGTAGAATCATTAACTGTAAGCCATGTTGGTGCTCTGTACTTTGATGGCAGAGGCAGAATCTGAGGAGGTGGGATCCTGGGACACTTCCTTGGGGACTCTCTTCCCAGGCAAATAGATAGTGCATGGAAGGCTTGCTCATCTTTCTGTGCTTTCTTCATTTTGAAGGCAAGAGCCACATTTCTTGCTTTGTGACGCTTGCAGGCAGCATCTGAGCAGAGTCCCACCTTTTGCAAGTAGCTCTTTCTCCCCTGTTCCAGCTAGGAAGACCTCAGTGAGACTTGTAGCCTCCAGAGAGTGAAGGCCGCAACAGATGACTGAGTTTAGCAACAACACCAGTGCGTGTTCAGGGGACAGGCAGATTATTTGCTTCTTCCAGCTTTCATCTGCAGGGAAAGAGGTTGCCTGTTCCCTGGGAGGAGCTTAGAGGTAGCAAGGAAAGGTGGCTGGGCTTCTAGGGCAAGGGGTGCAAGGGTGTGGAGGGAACACCTCTATAGTTTACCACATCTGGATGCTGCGACAGAGGCTCCTCACAGGGAAGGAGGAACCCCATCTTTGGGGCTCAACCTCAGCACTTTTCATTCTGTCCCGAGCAATCCTCTCATTTTTCCAAGTTTCTAGTCTCCTTGGCAGCGATCCAGAAGGTACAGACCCCATGTCTAGCAGTCAGTTCACAGCAGAGGGGTGATAGAGGATGAAGGAAAGGCTAGGGTGAGTCAGAGGACTCCAAGGATGCAATATAGATACACACCTTCCTTTGGCTCCTCAGAAGCAGAGACTGTATAACCTAGGGTCTGACCTGTGGCAATGCTGGGTGAGGAGGTTGGCCATCACAGGGCCAGCCATGTGTACTATGTCCTTTATAGTGTCCTGGGCCAGGATGCACTGCTCTTAACCAGGCACAGAGCCAGCAAGATAGGCCTCCTTAAGGTGCATAACCCTGAGTTGCTCTGAGAGTGAGAGCGTTTACAGAGCCTTCCTGGCCCACAGCAACTGAACATGCTGTGCAAACTTATGTGTTTATGCAAATTGTAGCAACCTAGATTTCTGCCAGTGCAGACCTCACCGCTCCATCTCACAGTTTTCCCTCCATGGATGATGATGGGTAATTTACAGACCCACAGTCCCTCAGCCCCTGGCTTCTTTCTTGGCTTCTCTAGCTGGGCCTCTGGGATTCCTGGGGAGACAGTTTTCCTACATGGCTGATCCCTGGCTTAGAGAGTTGAGAGAGAGCCTGCTCAGGGGGCTAAACCCCCATTTCTTTCAGTGTTCCTTCATTCTCTTTGCAATTCATGATGTACCCCATACTTTGTAAAGTACCACTTCTTGGTGCCACATCTTAAAAAAAAAAAAAAAAAAAAAAAAAAGCTCAGCTTTCATTCAACAAACAGGGTGGATTTTCCACTAAGTGTTTAATTGATAGGATTGCCTCTTGGTTTTACAGGGTCTGTTCCTCTGATACTCACAGTCTCTTACAGTACCCTAGTGAGCAGTGGTGACTCAGAGCTACAAATCCTGGTTTGCAGGTGAGTAACTGTGCCATGAGGGGCATGTTCTGGAGTCTTGCTGGCTTGACTAACTGTGATATGAGGGACCTAAGATCTGCTTGGGTTTCACTGGCCAAAGCTCCAAGGCTGGATTTGGTCCAGAGAGACTTTGCGAGCGTGACCATTTAAGAAGGGGGAGAAAAAGAGCCTATTGCAGAATTTGAATTTGCAAAAAATGTACCCCCTTCCTTGTCCTCAGACTGAAGGTACATCGATTTGTGTTCCCATTCTCAGGAGTGAGCCAGCAGTGATGGCTGCCTCTCCCTAAGATTACGTGGAGTCTTGAGTCCTGTGCTATTCATTAAGGTGTTAATGGGGACAGGAAATAGAAATTTCCAAGATTTGATGAAATTAAGACTTTGCCATAGTTGGCATAGCTCAGAAGGGGGTAGGAATACATCAGCCTACATGTTTGAAGAATTGGAAGCAGAAAAGCATTGTGGTCTATGCTAAGGAGACTTTGGGGTATAATATTATTTAAAACCAGCTAGTTTACTGTGATGTCTGGGCTGAAATCCCTGTTCTTGTAGGCTAATGAAATCAGAGCTCCAGAGCTGACTAATCTCTCTGTTCTGATTAGAATATTCAAGCGCTCTCCTCAGAAGCAGGTCAAACCACTACTGCTGCAGAGAATCTGGACTAGATCCTGCTGAGCTGATGTTGGGGTATGTGTGGGGCATAATCAATATTGGCAGTGCACAGGGTGATGGGACGGGAGGTCACTGGTTGGACAGGGGTAGAGTGCAGCTTTCTTTGCTGGAAAGGCTCCCCGAGAAAAGCGTGTCTCTCATTCTGTATCCTCCTCCAGGAGCCTACAAGCTACACTAGCCACAGTGATGGCAGGAGTCCAGCTCATTACGTGTATAATTTATCTCAGGTGCTGTAGAAATATCCAAGCCACGGATCGGATCCACACAACTTCTCTTTGACTGATGTGGGAGATTTAAGGAGTCAGGCAGGCTCATCACAGAGGGGTTCTAATGGAGAGGTGAGGTAATTAGGAAGGAAACAGGAGAGCCCAAATTAGAAAACAGGCCAGAGTGAGAAGTTATTCAATTGGTGTCAACCCACATAGCAGACAGATTCTCTAGGTTGGGGAAAGCAGGGAGTCTGCAGGGGGACCCACATGACACAGCAACCCACGCACATGTTCAAGACAGAAGAGGCAGGCAGAAGTGTTAAAGGAAGAAATGAGAGGATTACATCAGGTATTTTGAAATAATCATCCCTGCCCACAAGGAATCCCTGGTGCCCAGAGAAAAAGCCACACCAGTGTTAAACATTGTAGAGGGTTTGCTGACTGGCTACGGAGAGCTGGAAAGTTACAGGTTGGAACCCAAATGATCCTGGGCTGTCTTTGATAGGCGCTCATTGCTTACTTTTGTGTGTGACTTAATGCCCTATGACCTTTAAGTAAATTCTCTGGGATGTACAAAAGATCCCTGGCTTCCTCCAACTCAACGCTAAGAATGTCAGCAGGTGGTAACAGACTATAACAGAGATTTATCTGCTTGGCTGCGTCCTGCTTGCCTGATATTCCCACCAGTGCATCTGAAAAGTGCCTTGATTTATGACTTTCTTTGTTCTGTTACTATTAAACAAAACCTCTATGTACCATGTTTCCCACACTGAAACATGGCATTGGGAGTAACCTAAATCTACATTCCTGAACCATAGTCACTCTAGGAAACAGAGGGCTATAAGGGCCAGTTTATGTTCTGATTACATGAATACTCTTGGTTATTTCCTGACCTGTGTTGCAGTTTAAATATAAACTATCCCCCAGCCTCACGGTTATACACTTGTTACGTAACACATCACTATTTACTTTTGGGTTATCCAGGTATCCAGTATCACTCATTTTATTACTGACTCACAGGCTCCTAGATGTCCAGTGTTCGCCATCCTGACCCATGGCAGATTTTATATATATTATATAAACATATTATATATGTGGTTTCTGAGTCTTAGTGTGAGCCATTGTTGAGTTTAATAATCAGAAACAACCAGGATAGGAATAGTTCTTAGTACTGTCATCGCTTGGTCAAAGGCAGGCTGGATGCCAGGGTTCTGCCTCTGTGGAAGCAGCTGTCGATTTCTTAACTGGAGCAGCTTCTCCAGCTCCACATGAGTGACTAAGAGCCAATCCCACTGCAAGGGCTCCGTGTTGCCCCAATGGAACAGGAAATTCCAGCACCCATTTAAACACTCGTCATTTACGAATGGGCATTACCTCACACTGGAGGTGTCTACTCGGCTACCAGCTGAAAACATCACACTTGATGGCATGTGTCAGAATGGCTGTGGCATGTCCTCCCCATTCCTGCCAGATGAACAGTGACAAGGTGGAGCAGACTGTTCTCTGGAAACCAGGGCAGAAAGTTTCCAGGTGGCAGACCTTGGTGTGTTTTCAGTCATCCGAGTTTGACAGTCAGCTGCTTGGGGGATGCTTGTAGCATAAGTTTTATCAGGAGTATTACTAGAAGTGTGGAGGGGATTCCCCTCCCTCTTCTTTGCTGTTAGAGAAGCCTACCTGTTGCTCTCCATTCACCATTGCTGTGGGTGGGTAGGGGACCCTGTCTGTGCCGGAAGCTGGCACAGTGCACAGTTCACTCCTCACATCTCTGCTAGGGAAGGCAGATATGGTGGACAAATTACTGCCTCCGCTTGTATGTTTGAGAAACTTCTAGAATCTCAGCTTCATCTTAGGTAAATTAGAAGGTCACACCTGGGCATTTTTAAATAGAAGAATGTGCCCTCAATCACCAGCTTCTTTGAGGAAAAATTACTTCGTTCCCAGCCCTGCTGCCTCCTTGCCTGCTGCACCTCTCACTGCATCTTTGTGGCATCTCCATCCGCTTTTCCAACCCGGTAGAGCTTTCCCTGAAGCAGCCTTGCCTTCTGACATCCCATCAGCTTCTCCCATCCTCTGTGGTCTGATGGCCGCCACTTGCAGATAGGAGTGTTTGCCTTCAGAGATCGTCATGACTCAGGTCTGCTGCTGGAGCCCTCTGCACTGCTCCATGCACTGGGGCTCCTTGGTGACATACCCCTGCAGAGACCCAGGCTGTGCTCTGCAGTGAGAGAAAGTGTCTTGTTTTCAGAAATGGTATAACGGCTTTTGTTACATGGACACAAAAACGTTGAAACAGTAGGACTTCAGAGCCATGTGCCAGGCTCTGATTGATTTTCGAAGTTCAAAACACTGTTTTTAGGACTTTAAGTGGATGTGAATTATGAGCAAGGACTCTCGGGATGTGACACTGGAGAGGGGTCCAGGTGGCTCTGGATGTCCCATTTGGTGGGAAGAGCTGTAGATGTTTCTTGTGAGGGTTAGGTTACCATTCCAGGGAAGCTGCTCGTGCCTTAGGAGGTGACCTGGTGGGTGTGTGACCACAGGCCTGAAGGTTACTCATGGTTAGCTTGCTTCTGCCTTTCTTCTTTTAAATTTATTCTTCTTTCAAATATTACATCTAGACGGCAGTTTCCCCTCCCTTCTCTCTTCTCAGTCCCTCCCTTCCATCTCCTCTCTCCCCCAGATCCACTCCTCCATTTATCTCCCTTCAGAAAAGGGCAGACCTCCCAGGTGTACCAAACAAACATGGCATATTATGTTGCAATAAAACTAGGCACATATTCTCACATATTGAGGCTGGACAGGGCAACTCAGTATAAGAAAAAGGGTCCCCAAAGGGCCAGAGACAGCCCCTGCTCCCACTCTTAGGAGTCCCACAAGAAGAACAAGATATACAACTGTAACATATATGCAGAGGGCCTAGGTCATACAGATTCCCCGATTATTATAGTTCAGTCTCTGATCCCCTATGAGCCCAGGCTATTTATTCTGTGGGTTTTCTTGTGGCGTCATTGACCCCCTCTGGGTCCTACAATACTTCCTACCCTTCTTCTGCAGGTTTCTCCAAGCTCTGCCGACCGTTTGCCCATGGATCTGTGCATGTGCTCCCATCATTTGCTGATGAAGCCTCTCTGATGACAAATATGTTAGGTTCTGGACTACGATGTATAGCTGAGTATCAATCAAAATCATTTCATTGACTTTTTTTTTTCTGGACCTGTTTGGCTCTATTCTAGGTCTCTGGGCTATCCTGGTTCCTGGCCCTGAAGGCAGTGTCAGGTATGGTATAGACTTCCTCTTGTGGCATGGGTCTCAAGTTGGACCCGTCATTGGTTGGCCACTCCCATAAGTTCTGCACTACCTTTACCATAGCACATAGGTTCCTGTGAGTTTCCATTGCACTATGTTCTACCTTGGTCTTCAAATGTACCCCAATTCCAGTCATTTCTGCCAGTATTCTCTTCCTCCTCTCCCTACCTGTTCCCTCCTGTTCCTATCACCACGTGACTCTAGTTCACCTGTGGAATTTATTCTATTTCTCCTTCCTAGGGAGATCCATGGGGCACTTCTGACTTTCTAGAACTTAAAGATAATGAAGTTTGTCTTGCTGTGGATACTCAGTAATACAAGAGCGATGTAAGGGTGATGTAAGAGTGATGTAAGGGTGATGTAAGGACGGTGTAAGAGTGATGTAAGGGTGATGTAAGAGTGATGTAAGGGTGATGTAAGGGTGATGTAA